>JAUMHL010000025.1:24370307-24384214 GCA_032362345.1 Sandelia bainsii
TAGTGTGAACTTTTTACCTTTTCCATAAATTTCACCCGAAAGCCAAATATCCCTAACTTTTTGTGAGTAGTGTATGTGAATAAGTTAACACATTTATAACATTTTGCACCATCACATGTCACTAGAGCTGAAAAAATATGTAGGCTATTAAGTGCATGTGATTTAGATAAAAACCAATAACTCATGTTGATTGGATCTTTTCTTAGTGAGCAGATCTACTCTGAAATGAGTTTTGCAATTTGGCGTAATGGTTTAACAGGTGTTAGGTTTTATTGTTTGACAGACAACAAAGCTGATCTAGACACACCCATCATTTATATGGTTTCATGCACAGCTGGGATGTGAGGGTGGTTATAATAATAATAATAATAATACTTGATACTTTATTGATCCCCTTGGGGAAATTGTTGTTTGGACAGCTGCTTGTCTTGTCCAAGGACACCTCGACATGTAGTTTGCCGGGACTGAGAATCGAACCGCTCACCCTTGGGTTGGGAGACGACATATACAGTATAAAATCTGTTTTTTTCTGTCAATAGGAATATACTGAATTATCACAATCTGCCATCTTAATTGGCTAAATATAACTCATCACACATGAACCACTGCTATAATGTATCATCTGCAAATACAACTTGAAAGTGAGAGACCTGCATTTTATCCAGTTAATCACTCACTATTATTATATCCTCACTTGTGCATGTTAAGTTAAACCTAAAGTTGCAATCCCTGCATTTTAGAATTAGAATCATTATATTAACACTGATTGGGAGTCATGCTTCTCGATAGCTGTTTAATGTACAGTAGGTACATGTGTTCACTCTCTTTTAATGTGTGTTGGTCTCATTCAACACCAGCTCATGAGAGAACTATCTTGTTCTAAATGCTTCACTGTGTTCAGCTAGTTCCTGTTTCTTGCCCCATTTAAACACAAATTCTTTTACCACACAACTCACCAACCTTTGATTCTGTATGTATAGTTTAATGTCTACATATTTTAACCACCTCCAAATTTACACCCTGTCCACATTTCTGCTAGTAGACACAGTTAAAAGACTCTTTACAAGCTGAACCAGTTTGCTGAGATATATCTAGGCCGCACCACACCCTCAGCAGACCCACACCTGGTTTAGCACCAGGATGGTATCTGTCTGTCTGAAGCTGCTCTGACTTTAATCCATGCCACTAATTTCACGTGCATGCTCTTTGACATGATAGCAGCCGCATCATGCTTTTATTGAATGAGACAGTATTTTCTTTATCTCCATTGTTATGTTAAATGGAAAATGCTGTGTTTGCTTATAGCTCAGCAGGAGACATCAGGTGTTTTTGCATGATGCCTACACAACCTTGATTGGTTCAGATGGATCTACCAATAGATCTAGCGGATACAGAAATGCTGCAGACACAACTGCAGCATTTCCAACCACACACGGTTCTGCTATTGGCATTTCAATCTCTAGCATGTTGATGCCAAATTGGTTGAAGATTAAATTAACAGACAAAGGTTCACTGCTTAAAAACGTACAGTAAATGGTGGCCACTGTTGTTGTTTTTTCTTTTGTCTTTAAAGAAGTGGACCTCCGCAGAAAGACCAACAGCACTGAACACCACACCAGCATCATCTCAGCAGAGCAGCTGGTCGTGAGGCGAGGCCAGCCCTTCACCGTGACCCTTAAACTGACACAACCTTTCAACCCTGACCTTTATCCACTCACTGTCACCGCAGTGACTGGTCAGTCCCTCATTAAATGATTTATTTAGAATTTTTTACTATGGGTAACTGTGTTTTTCCACAGTGAATTCCTGTTACATGTTTGTCTCTTACCTTAGTAGCTGATGTGAATTGTTACATTAATGGTCAATTATGTAATACTGTATTTCCTTTATTTCATTAATGTTAAAGTTTATGTAGAAAAAGACTGTGCCATATACATAATAATGACTCATTATAAATCAGTTTACTCAGTGGTTTTTGGTGAAACTGACAAGACATAAGCTTGCAAGTACAACAACGACTCACTCACGTACTCATATATTGTGTATAATAACCAAGCAATACATCCCCATGTCCATGTAAAAATAAATGTTTCAAAAGGATGCATTATTGTTTTTCACATTATCAGTGAAATACATGTACATCAACAGTGAAGAAGATGATGACAAAAGTAAATGTGCTTTGTGCAGTATGGCTGTATATTCACATCAATGAATATGACTAATTGTATTATAATTATTGATGCATTCATGTGTTCACCACTTTAATGTTGCAGTTGGTAACGATGGAGCTTATTTTAACACCTTATACACTGATGATAAATTTGCTGATAGTGAATTTCACACCAGTGATCAGTAGTCTTATGACCATACTGTTATTAGAATCAGAATCAGCTTTTTTTCGCCAAGTATGCTAGCACTTACAAGGAATTTGCTTCTGGTCCTTTGTGGCTCTTGCAGGACAGTTCAGACATTGACAATAACAACAAAGAATAGGTTACAGACAACAGCTATAGTATAGGTTGTGAAACAGTAAATTTTAGACAGTGTGGCACATAGACAGGAAGACAAGACAGTGAGTGTATGTGTGTGTGTGTGTGTGTGTGTGTGTGTGTGTGTGGAGCAGATACAGAAACAGTTTTTAGTGATCATCAGGTGCAGTGTGTTGGATTGTTGTGTGTAGTTTATGTTCATATCGCAGCAACAATCAGTTGTTGATGAGTGTTATGGCCTGAGGGAAGAAGCTGTTCTTGTGTCTGGTAGTTCTAGCATACAGAGCTCTGTAGCATCTACCAGAGGGGAGAAGCTGGAAGAGGTTGCATCCAGGGTGGGAGGGATCTGTGCACCAATGATCTTAGAATGCAAAATGTAATTAGTAACTACTGTAATTGTAGTGAGAGTGAAATTAAAGTATGAAGTAGCAGAAAAAATTGAATGGAAATACTCAAAGGAGAAAATACCTTAAGTACAGTCACTGAGTAAATGTAATTAGGTATAACCTCTGCTTTCCAACACTAGCAGGTGAACAGGTTTAGTGGCAATTAATTAATATCATTTAAATATTAGGTCATGGGGTTTTTTAGAAAAAAATCACAACACATCAAACTCTGAAGGTTCAGTCAGTGAAAACCAGTGAGGAGAGTGTTGTTTCAGCAGTAAATTAATGCCTGACTCACTCTGTATCACTTCTCTACAGGAGACTATCCATCTGAGGACCGTGGGACAAAGTCATGCTTCGGCATCCCAGACAGCGTGAATCGTTCACCGTCAGCAAAGGCAGTGTGGAAGATAGAGCTTCACAAGAACTCCTCCCCACCAACAGGAATCTTGACCCTGATCATCAACCCCCAAGCCAGCACCCCCATAGGACAGTACACCTTGACTGCAAAATACAGGGATCAGGAAACATTGCTTGTAACACTAGTAGTGCTCTTTAACCCCTGGTGTCCCAGTAGGTCGTCTATCTATCTATGATACTTTAAGTGCATTTTGCTGATAATGTACTTCTGTGAATGTTCTTTTATTTAACCTCTTAAAGTAAAGTATCTGGATGTTTTTAAACTAAATACATCTCTGCATGATTTCACCCTGTCTATAGATGACTGGGTGTTTCTGTCTGATGAGAAGGAGAGACAGGAGTATGTGATGAATGAACAAGGAATCATCTACAGAGGAAGTACAGACTACATCAACTCTATAAACTGGGATTTTGGACAGGTCCACACACACACACACACACACACTCTGTAAAGAGTTGTGAAAAGTGAACTAATGTGTAGTAATGAGAAACATAATCTGCTTTTATCTTCTTGTCCCTTTGTGATCAGTTTGAGGACAACATGGTGAATATTTGTCTGAAGATACTGGACGTCAACAACAAACACCTGAAAAATCCAGCAGTCGACGAGTCTGCTCGCTGTAACCCTATTTACATTGGCCGTGTGATCAGCGCCATGGTAGGACATGATCTGTGTTTGTGCATTTTCTCTACAGTAAAGTTTCCTGCACACTGGCTGGCATTTATGGGCTTACTGTGATGATCTTGTGAACCAAGTCCAAAGTTTGTCCACTACAATAATCTGTCAAATCTTTAGTTTGACGATGAAATCAAATAGTTTATATTCAAAAGTACAGTATGTTGTTTGGACTAAATAGAGCAGGTTTCATGCAATTTTGCATGTTAACAGTTGGTGGCAGTAATGTTCTGTAAAAGTTTCCAATGTACCAAAAAATAAAAGAGACAAAAATAAGACTTACTCTGTGACAGGTACAGTTATAAAGTTATTCATGGGGAAAATGGCCAGATCCACCTTTTAAAAAGTGGTTATTTAACTTGGTTAACACAATGTTAAATAAAAACTAAAACAAATAGAAATAATCTGACAGAATAAAGTTAAAATTATGAGGAATTAAATAATGAGAATAACATTTCCCTTCTTTGCCTGTGCTTGTTTAGATCAACTGTCAAGACGATCGTGGTGTTTTGGAGGGATACTGGGGAAATTCATTCTCGGATGGCGTCTCACCCTCTCAGTGGAACGGCAGCCACAGCATCCTTAAGCAGGGGTTCAACACTGACTGTTGCCCAGTCAAGTATGGGCAGTGCTGGGTGTTTGCCGGTGTGATGTGTTCAGGTAACATCTGACTCTGCAGGTCCAGCTTTTTAAATATGCAGAACTATTTCTTCTGTTGTAACTGAATATCATAAGGTCTTAAATTATTTTTCATTTGAAATGAGGGGATTTTCTTTTACAATTTTCTAACATTGTACAAACTAAATTTAAGTGTAGGGTTGTCCTATAACTTTAAATTGATTGATTTATTCTATACAACCTTAATGAGTAAAATAAATGAAAAATATGACTAGAAATACAGCACTAAATACTATTTAGGTGATCAACAAATTTGATCATCTGGCTCATGGTGTTAACACTGATCACGTGACTCTGTTGAGGGATTCTTGCATTGATTCTAGCTTGGTTATTCTACAACAGCCAGTCTTCTTTGCCAACACTATAGACAGATTACTCTAGAAGCTCCATGACACTTGTCTCTGTAGACCTCTACAACACAACAACTACAACAAAATGTGGTGAAGCTCACTAGTAGATCAGGACAAGGATACAGAACTTTTCTAGAGCTTTGAGTGTTCCCAGGAGCACAGTGGACTTAATAATTGTAAAATGAACCATGTCTTCAATGTCTTGAATCACCAGAACTCTTCCAAGAGCCTGCTGTCTAGCTGGGTAACATGACAAGAAAGACATTGGTCATGGAGTTGACCCAGAACCCTATGGTCACTCTAGCAGAGCTTTAGAAGTCCTCTACAGAGGTGGGAGAACCTGGCAGAAGGACAAACACCTTAGTAACACTTCTTCAATCAGGACTTTATGGTAGAGAGGTTAGGTGGAAGTCAAAACCCATTGGGAGTTAGGCAAACAGCATTTAAAGGACTCTGAGGCTTTGAGAACAGAGATTCTGTGAGCTGATGAGACAAAATTAATGTCTTTGGGAAGATCTCTAAGCACTGTGTCTGGTGAACACTAGACACAGTACAATCACTAAGGTAAATAATTGGGTGGCAGCATCACGCTATGAAGAGGCTTCTCACAAAAATGGTATTTTTTTCCAAATAAAATAAATCTTTAATACAGTAAAATGTACAAAAAGTAAAGAGGTCTGAAACGACTCTAGATGTTCTGGATCCACTCCAGTTTGCCTACAAGGCGAAACGCAGTGTGGAGGATGCAAGCCTCACACTCTTAAACACCGACACCAAAAACCTGGACTCTGCACATCCACACACCAGGATTTTATTTATGGGTTTTTCCTCTGCTTTTAACACTGTAAACACTGACAATCTGCTCTGCCACCTTACTGACCTTAATGTGCATCCAACGTTGACTGCTTGGATTAGGACCTTTTCTATTGGACAGACCACAACAATTGTTTTTCAATGGTTTCAGTGGTTTTCCTCCTGCTGAGGAAACTCAGGACCTTCCAGGTCGGCAAGGACACTCTGACCTTGGTCTACCGTTCCCTCATCGAATCAGTCCTCACCTTTAACATTTCCTGCTGGTACAACCTTCTCACCATCAAACAAAGAACACGACTTTCTGCTTCAAACTGTTTTTGTATGGTTGTGAACTTTTATTTATTTTAAATTTTTATGTAAGTATGTAAATCTTTTAAATGTGACTCTGAGCCTGTCAAAGGAGAATTTCTGTTGCCTTCGGGAACAGACAATAAAGTTTTTCTATTCTATTCTATTCTATTCTAATGTTGCCTGAGGACGATGCAGAATGTCGAACTGTATTAGAACTTGTTTTAATGAATCAGATCCTTATGTTTGGTTCCAGTGATGCGTCTGCTGGGTATCCCATAGATATTTTATAGATGTTATAAAATACAAATCTGAATATGAGTTTATATGAGGTTGAGCATTGCCTGAGGAAGTCGCAGAATGTTGATAAGAACTTGTTTTTACGACTCAAATGTTCATGTTTCCTTCCAGTGATGCGTCTGCTGGGTATCCCCTGCCGGGTGGTCACCAACTTCAACTCAGCCCACGACAATGACAAGAATCTGATTATTGACGTGTACCATTCCAACTATGGCGTCATGCCAAAAGAAACCAAGGACAGTGTTTGGTGAGTCTAGAGTTTCTTACTTTGGGAACTCATACACAGCAAGGTGTAGATCAGTACGAGCTTCAGTGCAGGTCCATCACCATAACTGTAATTACTCTGACTGTAACTAGTCAGAGTAATTGTGAGACACTAGGCACCTATTGTCAGGTCACTAGTGTCAAAGCTCAAGTTATTAATAGTTTAATTCCTAGGTTTGGCATGCACTGTTATAGATCCACCTGCACAATATTTTGTTTCATACCAGTGCCACTCCTTGGAGGTAGGTAAATAACTGAAATCTAATATTTGAACAGCTATGCAAGGAAACATTTATAGGTTAGAGTAAAGCCATGTGATGACACACAGTAACCAGGGCATTAATTATGTAAACATATGTTTAATAGCTTTGTTTTTTGTGTTGTTTATAGCAGGTAGCTGCTGTCAAAGGAAAATCTCCTAAAACCCACTGTCAACTACCAACTCTGCAGCAAACAGCAGATAGACAGATGTGGAAACCGCCATGTCTTTTGATCTCAGACAGGAACTTTCCATAGGTAGAAGGGTTACTATGATCTATGAGAATATGGAGGTGCTCCAGAGAGGTTTCACTGTGCTAGAGAATATTCTCGTCCTTCTAAATCAGTGTATTATCTTTCAGTTTACCCACTGGCTACACAATCTGAATGTTGTATTGTGTTTCAGGAACTTTCATGTGTGGGTTGAAGGGTGGATGAAACGGCCAGACCTGGCAGAAGATGGCAAATATGACGGCTGGCAGGTCCTGGATCCAACACCGCAGGAGAAGAGCGATGGTATATTGTCTTAGGCACATTTTCTCTTTTCTGCTCTAATGACTATTTATTCTGTTCTAAATAGATAGTGATCAAACAACTTATTTTGTTCAACAATTGTAATGCCCTCCAAACAGGGATTTAGGAATATATAATATTGACTAAACATCATGGTCAGATTCATCTTCTAACTTCTGTGAACTGTATTACAAAAATGAATGTGCTGTGGAGTTTGAGTGAAAGAACCACCTCTAGATAACAACAAATAGAAGATCTGAGCTTGTTTCCACCATTGTCCTTATTTATTAATTGTCCACAAGGGTCCCAAAGTTAATGAATTCCAAACAGTTTACTTTATTACATATCTTGTCTCTGTAGTTAACACTGTGTCTAAAAAGACACAAAAGAGCTCATTCTTTGGGAAACACAGTGCAGCCAACAATCAAATAAAACATGAGGTTTGATACTATAAAAATACCTTCTCTATCTGGCTATTAGATATTTATGTCAGATACTTATCTGCAAATGTAGAATGAATTAATTAAAAAAAAAAATATTGTTATCACGGTCCTTTTATCTACAACCTTACTACAGAAAAAAAGCTTTCTTATTACCTTTAATGAAAAGGCTACATTAGAGGAACAGGAAGATCTTCTGCAGAGTGCAAGCAGCAATAAAATGCAAGAATGTGATGATTATTCTTGTTGATTACATCATCTGCAAACACACCTTATTTCATCAGTGTCATTCTTTCCACAACCATCAAATGGCTTTCAAGTGACTTTTTTTTAATCCTGCATGTAGTGGCTTTAGCTTGCATTGCATAATAAATCGTAGATACTGCTTTATTGTTAGTAGAGAATCGTGTAACTCCATTTCATATCTGTATGATAACTTTCATTTTTTGTCCTTGTTTAGGTGTGCACTGCTGTGGTCCAGCCTCGGTCAAAACCATCTTAAATGGAGAAACAAAGCTCAAATACGACGTCCCATTTGTCTATGCTGAGGTCAATGCTGACTACGTTGACTGGTTGGTGAGCCTACAACCTCATCAACATACATTTAGCGAATTCTGGAAGCACCTCTACCAGCACAGTGATGGCTAAACATTTCAGTGGTATATTAAACAACAAATATAAAAATTTTATAAGTTTCAAAGACTTTTATTGGTATATAAATAAATTTTATGCAAAGAGTCAATATTTCCAATGTTTGCAATGTATTCCCTTCATTGCTGCTGCTATTTACGCTGGCATGCTGGATATCAGCCTCTGGTCCAAATCCTGACTGATGGCGATCCAATTTTGCCTTAGTGCTCAAAGTTCTGCCCCCAACTTGTGGGCTTGTGCTTGAAATTTGTGTCACTGCCAAAACTTTTAGCCATCACATTAAGGTTGGAGCTTATTTCAGCTCAAAGTTGTGACCTCTAATGCCCCCCATAGCAATTATGATGGTGGTGTAGAAGAAAGTGAAATTATGTTGCATATGAGTCCATGAAGTCTATGGTTGTGCTTGATAAATGGGTCAACAAAACACTAGACTAGGGTTTCCATTTCCAACCGAGAGTCAGTGTTTCTTTTAACTATGCGTTCCAAAACTGGGCAGCTGTGAGCCAGTTGGTAAATCAGTAGCCTCAGGGCCAGTGGTTCGATGTGTGTTTAAATTTTAGAATTTTAAATACAATTCTAATGCTACATTTTGTCCTGTAAATAGATTATTATTATAAATGTTATTGATTTTTCTTAATAAAAGACTAAAACCTATATGTGTTATTGATTTTTTAAATATAATTATTAGTTTTATCATAAATTTAATGAATTTTGTGTACAGTAACACATTTTTGTGCAGTTTAATGCATGGTTTCTACACAATATGTGTCAGCAAGCACAACACACAAGGTGTGTTTTACACATGTTTACACATCTTTGTAACCTTTTTGACACACTATATGTGTTAATATGACTAACACAGTAATTGTATCAAAATAGACAGAAGAAGCGTAGTCCTTAAACTCACCCACAGATGTGTAGGAATTTAACTCAGGTTGTGTCAGTTTTTACACATCTCGTTTAAGAGTGTAGCCTCATGTCGAAGTGTCCTTAAGCAAGATACTGAACCCCAGCTTTGTCATTGTAAGTGTAACTTATAAGTTGCTGTTGATATTTGCTTATCAAACTTGTCGAATGTCTGGCACAGCATAATGGTTAACAATCCTGCCTCACAGCTAATGGGTCACCAGTGTCACTAGCAGTGATTTTCTGTATGGAATTTTGTATGTCCCCTCTGTGTCTGGATGGAGTTCCTCCCACAATTCAAACTCTAAATGTCCTGTAGGTGTGGCTGAGCATGAATGGAGCATATGCAAGCTTCTAAAAGCTAATTTTATTTCTGAATTTCTCAATAAATTGTCTTTTTGTTATTTCTATCTGTGTCCTGTAAGGTAAAAGCTGATGGCTCAAAAGTGAGTATCTCCTCTGCCACTGAGAGTGTGGGTCAGAACATCTCCACCAAGTCTGTCGGCTCCAACAAGAGGATGGACATCACAGCCACATACAAATATCCAGAGGGTGGGTTCCCCTGATAAACAGATAACACACAAAGTTAGGCTGTTTATGGCTCTTGAGCTTGACTAATTAATTAATTACAGGATCAGAGAAGGAGAGGGAAGTCTATAAACACGCCTGCAGCACAAACTACCCACAAGATGACAGGAAAAAAGAGAATGGGGGGACGGACAACCAAGTGCCCCCTGTGACCATGCAATTTGAAGAGGTAGAAACTAGAGTCGCCAAAGCTTTGATATGGAGCTTTTGAACAGAATGATATGCACATAGTTTAAAGTATCAATTTAATAATAATTAATAATAATAAATTATAATTTATTTAATCCATCTGTTATTGTGTTTTTTTATTTGGGTTATTATTAATGTTATTATAAATGTAATTTTAAAAAATCCTTAAGATGTTGTAGGGTTTTAAGACTCTAGCCTCCAGTTTGATTTAGCTGCACTTTGCTGCCATTTCTAGTGTCTGTCTTCCATTTGCTGATATGTTGCAAGTGCTTCCTATCTAATAATGACAAAAGTGCACAAACTTAAGTTTGGAAATATCAACTTGTTCTATTTTCATCTGTGAATCTTAGCACAACAACCCAATGACTCAGCCTGGCCAACATAACTAAATATTTACTTGTCCTTGCAAAGTAATTATAATTTGCATTTGCATGTTTTCCAGAATTATTTTTTGAGATTTTATACATCTTTGTTGAAATGGGATAACATTTATCATCTAAGTTGGCCTCTTTAGTTTTGTTACTACTAAAGTAAAATGCATTTGGTTGCATATACTGTACATTAACCACATATCTACATCCAACATTACCTTTGCTAGCTTTTGGCAATAACCATCACTTTGTTATCTAATTCTGTTAACTCAAACTGTCATATCCTTACTTTTGGAGGAAATGCAGTTTCCTTAAAAAGAAAAGGATAATGCAATAGTTTTATTTTGAAGTTTGCTTTTTGACACACCATTCAAAAACAACCTCAGTAATGACCAGGTTAACCCTCAACAACCCATATATTTACAACATCTTTATATTTTACCTTAGCTGCAATGTGTTGGTGCTTGTGTGATTAAAGCACACATGTATAAGTGATAGGTTAATGCACGTCTTCTCCTACCAGGTGTCTGAGCCGGTGAACGGTCAGGATGTGAGCCTGAACCTGGTTCTGCACAGTGAGAGTGCTGCTGCCAGGCCACTGTTCATCAACATCAGCGTACAGGCCATGAGGTACAACGGCTCACCAGCTGTGATCATCCAGACTGACGTGAAAGAAAAGACAATGCAGCCCGGGAAAGGTGACACCTCTTCTGGGGAAATGTTTATGAACAGAGAAGCTGCTATTTTATCTCAGGGACAGATTAATTAAGACCAAATTAAAACGGATGGCAAGATAACATTTGAGAAACACCTTTTCTTCTTCTGTCTCTTGCAGATCTCTCTATCCCTATCCTGGTCCCTTTCTCAACCTACCATAAAGGGATGGTGCAGAATGACAGCATGAGGATTTCAGCCATGGTCACTGACAAAGACAGTGACAACCCATACCTGGCTGCAGTTAACATTGTGCTGGTCAGCCCTCCAATCACCATGACTGTCAGTATAAGTCTTGTGTTTCTCTGTTTGTCTGTGTTTGTAAAATCACCTGCTTTACTGTAAAGTTTGAGTGAAGGAAGCAGTAAACCAGACAAGTTGCAGTTTACATGCATGTCTGTCTAGACTCATATTTTAATCAGTCCATGCATGAGTCCAAGTGGATGTTTGTACCAGATGTAATAAAAGTCCTTCCAGACATTTTTGAGATATAGCATTGACGAGAATGTAACACACGAGAGGTCCCAGTGACCTTGACCTTTGACGACCAAATTCCAATCAGTTCAGCACTATTGTTCAGAGAAATTATTTTGTTGGACTCCACAGCTTGAATTCCTACTTCTTCTTCATGGCTTTGCCATCCTGGTTTTGTGGTTCTCTGTCTGAGCATTGTTTCAGCTGCTTTCTGTTTGGTTGTCTGATTTAGTTCATTTGAATAATCTGTTAAAATGTGTGTGCTCCAGGTTTCTGGTGAGGTCAGACTGAACCGTGAGGCAACTGTGGAAGTGAGTTTCCTCAACCCGGTCAATGAAACACTGAAGGACTGCACCTTGACTGTCTCTGGAAGTGGCCTAATGAAGGAGAAGAAATGCAAGTGAGTGTTTCACAGAGACATTGGTCAAGGTCGTTGCAGGTTACAGTAACAAATGCAAATAACAAATCTTTTTCTTTCCTTTTTTTTTTTTTTTTTTTTTTTACAGTTGATCAATCTGTATCTATTTAGATACTCATTGCCTTGGACACATTTTAAGTAGTACCAAAAGTATACCGAGAAATAATACTCAGTCCTAGCTGGAGTATTCGGAGTGTTCCACAAACTAAACCTTAAGTAAACTGTCTCATATTACTCTTTGTGTTACCCACAGGTTTCCAGATCTGCCACCCCACAAACAGCAGCGAGGTAAATTTACCATGCTTCCCTACAAGATCGGACAGAAAACTCTAATCGCCAACTTTGACTGCTCCATCTTCAGACACATTAAGACCAGCTGCACTGTCAATGTCCAACAGTAAATTCTTTTACTCCTCTTGGATCATTTGTAAAAATTAAAAATAGAGCAAATTAATCAAAGCAAATTTAAAAATCACAAGATTAGATGTACAGTACTAGATTTATGCTTTAAATCCTGAAATTTGAACAGCACCAGTCATATTACAGGCTGCTAAAATGTTAGTAAAGGACAATCTGGATTGCCTGGTATGTTTCTATCACTTAATACTCCATACTCCTGTACTCCATACTGTGAACAAATTTTAAGCAATTCCTGTAAACCAGCACCCTAACACTATAATATATAAGCATATATAGGTTGATAAGATACTCCATGATCGTGCATCCAGTTTTACACTAAAACTTTAACTTTGAAAGATCATCCATGTACAAATTAAATAAAACAGGTGACAGAATTCCACCTTGCTGGTTTCCATTTTTCACCAAAAAAGGGTGCAGATATACTCTTATTCCATCTGACGTGCATACTTTAATGTCTATACCAAAAATGCAGAATTTAACTAGTAATTTACCAAATAACTTACCACGATTAATTTGATCAAATGTTTTGGATGCATCCAGAAAGCACATAAATATTGTAGAAATCTGTCTACATGTACTAGCTAAGGTTAGGTTCAAAACCAAATTGATTATCAGTACTTCTGTTAAATTCTAAAAGCCTATTCAAAAGAATTTGTTCTAATACTTTGGAAACTATGCTAGCGAAAGCAATTGGTCTATAAGTTCTATACAGGGTATTTGACCAATTTTATCTTTAACTACAGGCACCAATAATAATGAGAGATCCTTCCCAGTTGCTTACCAAAGCTATTTGTCGGAAACAAACAAAGCAATGTTCTTAGCTGCAATGCTGCTCTGCGAGGCCATAAGCTGTCATGATTTTCAGATGATGAGGAATCTGATGGGCAAACTACAGTTTGTGGTACTGATGCTGTTTAGAATAGCAATATGTTTATATCTGTTCCCCCACTTATTGTTCATCAAGCCTTTGTAACCCTTCATGAGCTGGTGTTAAAGTGCCCCCTTGTGGCGAAACGTTAGGTCAAATTCAATTCAATTCAAAGAACTTTATTTGTCCCCGATGGGCAATTAAAGGCAGGTAGAGCAGTGGTTCATGAAATAAAACAATTAGTAATGGAGACAATTTACAAACAGTTAACAATGATGCAACAACACAAAACAACAACAACAACGGCAACAACAGCAACATTTACAAGGATGAGAGCAGCCAATGGAGCAAGCCAGTGGGGTGGGTAGTGCAGTGATGATCAGTAGTAGGACATGAATATGAATGTGAATTTGACTACAGTACGTCTGAATCG
>JAUMHL010000025.1:24384314-24403692 GCA_032362345.1 Sandelia bainsii
ATAGTGCATTTTAGGTTCATCCTGAAATTTCACCCGAAAGCCGAATATCCCTAACTTTTTGTGAGTAGTGTATATCTCTAGGCCACAATGTTAAGATAAAATACAAACGTAATAATGTGGGCCCACGTGGTTTTATTACAATAAGTTTTAAGTTTTGTTTCAGAATTGACATAATGAACTAAGGCTAATTTTGCTAAATGACTGAAAGTGAAACATGCTCAAATGTCCCACAATGACATTTGTTAAAGGATGACAAAAATATAGAGAAACTAGCACATTTACAACCATATTGTAGATAAATTCTGTTGGATTTCAGGGAATCAGACGTAATTGTAACACATGAAATCAAACCTGTTAAAAAACATGTTGCTGGAACAAACATTCAAGATAATTTGGAAGAATCAACACATTCTGGATAATGTGAACCCATCAACAGTGTTATCAAAGTAACCTGTGAATTCATGTACGAAGAACAGGGCCCAGATTGCTCGATGCTCTCTTTACTCTACTCAGTTCTTCTAGCAAGTTTCCAGCTTTTTCCTGACTGCGTTTTTGCTTACAACCTGTTGTTTTCCCCAGACAATGCTTGTCCTTTTGGATTGTTCTCTGCCCAGTGTTTGGACCTCACTTGACTTGTCAGATTCTCCCTCTAGTTGTTCTGTCTGCTCTGACTGCTCATTTGTATATTTGAGTATTTAGTCATTTCTTATACAGGAGTTGTACATTAGTTACCTGATCCCCCACCTTATATCATAGACAGAAGAACAAATGTACCACCTTCTGGTGAGCAAAATCACTACTTTTCATTGGCAACAAAGGGATCAGGCTTGAACGTTAGAGCGTAACTTCATTAGAGACCTGGTGGTGTGTGTTTTTGGCCTTCTGTAAGTAGTTTCTACTTTGTTCTGTGTATATATTTATGTGTGGTGGCTATAAAATATTGCCCATTCTTTCATTTCCATGTCTGTATTTTACACACAGTGACACATTTTAGTTTCCCTCTTTCTAAAAGGATGACTTGTTTAAGGATGACAAAATGTCCACTTACTTTCACTTCAGTCCAATATATATGGTTGAAATTGAGGATTATAAGTAAGAGCTTGCTCCCCGTCAGTCATGCAGCAGAGCCACCAGGTGTCACTGTTGTATTCTTAGGTCAATTTTCTGTTCCTCTTGTCTTCTGATACTTGTGAAGAAGCAGGAGGAATGTACTTCTAAATCTCTGCAATTACAGTAAACTATAATGTTTTTGATTTATTGTACCATTTTACCTCCTCTTTGCTCAACAGGCTTTTAGATTTTTTTCAAAATGAAAAATAAATTTGAATCAGTTTTTTGCAATGAGTTGCAAAATGAGCACAACCATGACATGGTGCAGAACCAGATTGCAAAATTGCACATAGTTTTGGTATTATTGATTTACAGGGCCCTGGTAACTTTAAACTATTTCTTCTGTGGAAAGTGGTTTAAATGAGAACTGCTAACATTTGCACAGCTAAGTCCACGATGAATCACAAGTTAGTCTCAGCAGCTGTCTGTGTTCTTGTTATCCTGTCATGTTGAGCTGCCCAACTTGCTCTGAACAGAAACCAGGAGTCTTATGCAGTCAGAACATGTCAAGGTAAGGTTGGTTGTGATGCTTCAGTAGTAAAATAATATGATCTTACCAGCTGCTCCTGGGAGTAATTCAGCCACATGTCCCAACCTGTTTGTTTCACAGTCCCACCCACCCATTACCATTGCACAATAGAACAGTTTCATTGCTCCTAACAGCTGTTGTACATATATTTCTACAGACAGTATTTTCATGTTAAATGTTAAAATAAATAATGTATTTGCAGCACTTTTAATTAAAGTTCTAGTGACTCCGACACAGTATTTACTGAAGGCTGCAGTTAACTCAAACTGCAAACATCAATTGTTCTTGGACATTTCAGAGTGATTTTCTTTTTAGTTATTAGTTTGTAGTTAATGGGCTTGCACAATAAGTTGGATAAATCATGAAGGGGTTTCAGTTATGAATCAGTAGTGACAGAAGTAAAAACCAGATGACCTTAGAAAGTTGTGCGTGTGAAACCAGTGGCTGGGGTGTTTATAAATCTGACAACTCATCCTATCAGTTTATCTTGTAGATCTTTAGATTAGATAAAAAATCTAATGAGACAGCACTGGAGCTGACTTTATCCTAAAACATTTTTACTGGTTAGATTCCTGGATCTGATGATGGTCAGAACTTCGTAAATATGTTTTCAACATATAGAAAATAATCCTTAAAGTCTTTATTTAACCTTTTCACTAAGCGCCGCTCTTGTCTGCCCATCCCGCTTAAGTCAAGTGTGGGGAATCAGAGCTGACCTGGGTTCAGTTCTGATTCATGAGTTTGTTGTGTGATTTAATGTGCTACTGTACTGAATATGCATGTAGAATAAATGGCTGCAATAGTGCTTGTGAAGGAGTGCACATAGATGTGTACTTCTACAAAACTGTTTTTACAAGCACTCGCTGTACAACAAAATGTTAAAAGGAGGAAGGCATGTTGTTAGATCAACTCATGTGGAAAGAAGCTTCACTATGTTACTCTGCATAGCTCAACATATCAATAATTTCGTCTAGACACTTAATCTACATCTGGCTGCTTTACACATACATGCTCAACTTTGTCCCGGAAAAGTTTAGTTATGTTAACACCTAGATTAATTAAAATGTCAAGCCTATTTTGTTAATCATCTTGAATAGTTTTTGCATGATGATTAACTGAACAGCAAGAAAACAGATGCAAAGAGATGTTCACAAAGCTTAGATTAAGCAGTAGATGTAAAGCCCCACTAACTGAAGATGTTTTTACATTTTCTGATAAATCAAGTGAAAATGGGGCAAGATAGTGTGTCATGAGCTGTAACAAGGTATAGCAGGCAGCACTTCTGTTGATAGTGGGTTTTTCTGTGGTCCGTTAATTAGATCCATCTGTTTCCTGGCAAAGGTTTTAAATATAATAATAACTGATACTTTATTATTCCCCTTGGGGAAATTCTTTGTGGCCAGGCTGCAGCATTTTAGGTACCAAGAGTTCAGGGTTTAGTGTCTTGTCCAGCAACACTTCAACATGTGGCCAGGAATCAAGGGGAACCAGGAGTCGAACCACCAACCCTGGGGTTCTTAGACAATTGCCCTACAAACTGAGCCACGGTTGACTCCATGGCATGACCCGCGTGAGGCATGCTGACGGAAATTAGCCTGCTTACTTGTCATTATCAGTTGGATACTGATACTTTACTTCGTAAAGCATTTGTGAGTTGCCACTTACATTAATTGGTAATGTGAACATTATTAGAAAACATAATCGTTTTGCATTTACATTCATACACATTTCTTGAAATTGAAAAAAACTACACACGCACCTATAGGCAATTTCAACATTAGTGCCTTTCACTGTAAAATGATTCAAATGTGACAAAGTTACTGAATAAGACTACATCCCGAGATTAGATCATTACAAAATGAAAGGTGTGACATGATGACGGTGATGTAATTGTACAAAACATAATCATACATGAAATAATTACGCAGCAGTTGAAAGCATGCCACATGTTACTCATGAGTTCATAATGACATAATGTACCTGTTTATAAATCTAATTGCTACAAGATTCTTCATTTCTTTATTTGTTTAGATACTCGTCCTCATAGATTCCTCATAACTCTGTTTGCAACACTGGAGTGAAAGTGGAATATGAATATGAAAGGACTGGACTTCAAAACTGAATGATAAAGTGTAAATAAACAACTGTTTGCTAAAAAATTCACCATATAAACTTGCTAAAAATGTTGCGATTATGCCATGAGATGTTGGTACCTTTGTGTGTTTCCGCTGGTTGTCGTGTTGCAGAATGGACGGACGCCTCCGTGATGGTACTGTGTGTTGAATAGGAATCTAAACCTCTAAAAGTGCCTAAAACCTTTGCACAGTGCTGCATAGTAGGGTTACAAAACATGTAATGACACAGAAACGTTAATGTTATTGTAAGATGTCTGAATGTCTGTGAACCCAGCCAGTCACTGTTGTTTCTGTGCATGTGTAAGTTTCCTCCACAGTTCAGGATGAACCAGTTTAGATAAGTCACTGCTTTGCTTTATTTGCTTCATTTGATCAACACTAATGGGAAGACAGTTGGTCCTGAAGCGTTTTCAGAATGTTCAGTATGCAGACTAATAAACAGCAGCAGTGATAACATGATTTGAGCTAAGAAAAAGTCAGCACAAACAGTTACAGGTACAGTTATGTATGCAATTACTTGATACTGTAACTGCCAACACGGTTTGAGCTGAGACAATTGACCATGCAAAAAATTACCAGTGGTCAGAAACATGGATCAGGTGTTTGCATGTCACAGTGGCCTCCAGCTTCGACTGGAGCATAGTCTAAAATTCTATTTTCATAATGATAATATCGTCCATGTTAAAGTAACTGTGCGTCGTTTGGGAAAAAAAAGAAAATGCATGTGTCTGAACATAATGTAATGGCAGCATTGTGTATTTTCAGTCACAGACTATGGTGCACCCTTGGTCTGGAAATGGGATTGGATCTCACTCTCTCTTCTTGTTCCCTTTTGCGTATTTGTGTTTTTCTCCACGTGTGGATGATGTGCTTGGGTTCGGCCTCTTCTGTGTTTGTGCAGTCTGTTTTCTTTCCACGTCTTCATGGTGGAGAGGAGGTCATGTCTGTTGGTATTACCTGGAAGTCGTTCGACATCCTCCTTGATTAAATTCATCATAAATGTTTTAATCTATGAAATTCTGTTATGCCTGCTTTTCCTGATATTTTTTCCCTGTTCTTTTGGGGAGGGGGAGTTCTTGCTTATCCAGTTTGAGGGTCTACGAACAAGAGGGTGTCAATCTTGTAATAAAACTTGATTTGATTAGCGCGTCTGCTAGCAACAGTTTGCTGTGTGAAATCTTTCATTCATAGCATGATCCCACCATGTGTGTTTAATTACCCAGGAATTTCTTAACAATCCAGGATGCATTTGTCACATATTCATCTCAGACAGGGTGGAGTTTAGCAGGTGTTTTATAAATCCATCAGCACTGAATCACTTGTCACTGTGCTGCTGACTGCCGGACAGAGTGCGTTTCACACCTACCTCCATCTTTATACCTCAATTTAGAAGATAAAGCGTTTTGGAAAGATGGCAGCAGATATTAAAAACTCCAGTAAGTACATCTGTGTTTTTCAAATAATCTTTCTCTTTTAAACCAATCTTATCTTGACTGAGTCTCAACTCATTAGGGATTTCATGCAGTGCATAACATTCCAATAGTTTCTCTCACGGTGATCTTAAATGCTAGATCACATGGTCCTAGTTGCCTTTCTGGTTTTCTAGGTTTTCTGCTTGGCAGACGCTGGAGAATAACAACAGTAACCTTTATTAAGCTAAAGATATTAAGATATTAAGCTAAGCTTCAGCGAAAGAAGAAAAAGAAGCTGGTGTTTTTTAATCAATTGCACTTTTATTTTCATATCACTTTTCAAATGAGAAATGATGATTGTAGCAATAAGACTGCATAACAATAGCAAATAAGCTGAAAACATATGCTCTATAGAGCTGCATTACTACATTACATATTCATTTGATCTATGAATTTGACATAAAAACTGCAATAAGTAGACTCATATCTCTGCAGGAGACATTTGATATAATATTATTCACACAAGCTTTATTGATAAAGGTCCGTCTGTTGATAGAGCAGGAGTTAAGAAGAATGGAGTTAAGGAAAACATTCACCCAGTTTGATAACACATACAAAACATATGGTGTAATACAAAAATGCTGCAACGATGTGGTTCTACCACTGAGATACCGTTTCCCACCGTCCCGTGTCACCCTGCTAATGTTTTCGACAGCACATTGACTTCTGGCATGCTGAGTCAGTTTGCTGAGGTGAGGTAGAGTGAGGTCTCACCACACCCTCAGCTGAACTTACACATGACCCACGCTTGGTTCAGCACCAAGACATTATCTGCTCAGACTTCCATTCATCCATTCAACTGATCATTATTACTTGGCATTTTAAATATTTTATCTGACTGTTTTTGTAATTCTCATCCACACGACCTTGACTAGTAAATATGAATCTACATTCAGATCAGCCAACTTGATAACATACAATGCTGTCCAAGGGTCTGAGGAAATCAGTGACATTTTCATGTAAACATGTAAAATAATTTTGAGGATTTAAGTTATGACAATGAAGAAAAGAAAAAAATAAGATTCTGCACAAAGTCAGAAGGAACATTTAAGCACATTTGTGGCATTAACCATGTTAACAACCCTGTCTTGTAAAAATTCTGTTCACATTCACCTGCAACTGCAAACATAACTCTTTTCATGTAGGGAACATAATTATTAGGTGGATTAGGTTCCAGTGCATCATATTTTTTTGAATGAATTTTTTGAATGGAAAGTGAATCACAGGGAGGTGGTTTGGGCGTACAAAGCACTGGACTCAGTGTTGCCAACTCCTCAGTAAGAAAAATCTCTATTGGCTGTCCTAAAACTCGCTAGAACTCGCTAAATGACGTCATCGCCTAATTTGCATAATTGACTATGTGTATTTATTTGTAATGGACGCTGTAGGAGAGAACGTCCTGGGAAAGACAAAAAAAATTGTAAAACACACCCTATATATGTTTAAAACTACAAATAAACTTTCTTCTGTCGATTCTTGTTTTCTTTATGTCACAATTCTAAATCTCCTCCTTTATCCGGGGTTGGCACCAGCAAAAGTGACCTAAAATAAACACCCTGGTTTGGTTTTTAACCTTATGGTTCACCTAGGAGCAGTGTTGTCGGATATTAAATGTTGAAGTATCGTACCAGCAGCTTAAAATTATCGTATTTTCAGGAAAATTGTCGTACACACGCAATTTGCATTCTGAAGTGGCTCAGACAATCAGCTTCAATAACACAATATCATAGACTGTGCATATTATAGTCTATAATGCAACTTTTACCTACAGAACGGTTGTAAAAACCACCTCTGGGCAGAACAGTGCCTCTACCTGTGGAGTATAGGATGTATCCCTCCGCGCTCAAACCACTCGTTGTTTACGTCGTGCGTCATCACGTGTTACATCGTGCGTTGATTGGCTGTTAAGACACGCGATTGCGCTTAAACAAACCAGGTGTGTCTGCGCAGGATGAAAAAAAAACACAGATCTGTACATTGTCGTGCTAACAAAATAACGTAGCCATAAAACGAAGGGGTCAAATTATCGTACATTATGGGATTATTGATCGTACATCGTACAGAGGGTACAATTATCGTACAAATACGATAATTATCGTACGTCTGGCAACACTGCCTAGAAGCCTGCCTCGGCTTGGCGCATGCGCGATTCATGTACACTCTGGACCCGGAGGGGTGAATATCTCCTGCTCTGACTGCAGCTTGGAGCGACTGATGCGCCACGACTGGGCCACCTGTGAGTGCTTTCCGACGGGGGAGGAGCCCACGGCAGCACCCGCTGCTCGTTGAGATCGGTAGAAAGCAATATGTTCTTTAGAGACAGAGTCGACAAAAGTCTCCAAAAACACCAGAAAAAGTCGCCAGATTTGTCGCTAGTCGCTTTTGTGAAAAGAAAGTCGCTAGAGGGGTCTGAAAAGTCGCTCAATATAGCGACAAAGTCGCTAGGTTGGCAACACTGACTGTCACACCAGACATGTGTTAGACTCCAGAGTCACATGAGTAGTTTGGTTTGGGTTTTTATATCAGAGATTTGGATAATTATTTATAAAATATAATTATCACTTCTGTTGAAACAGATGTTCAGATGACATTCTGTTGGACTCAACTTCCAGCCAGCCTTTGCCTGTTATCAATGCAATATGCCTTTTCCTCAGGTTTCTACCAGAACGTTGCTGAGCATTGTGACGTTGTGGGAGACATGACATCAGACCTATGTGGGCTGAGGTTTCTAAAACATAGTCTCAAGTCAACAGTTTAAAGTCTGTTACAGCATGTTCTGGATTATATTTCATCATCATGTGTTTTACTCTTGCTTTATTCATTTATAGTATGTTTCACGACGTCAGTAACCAAATGGGTAACTGTTTGATCTTGTCCCCGTGTGCGCTCATTTTGGACATGGAAGAAATTTGTATGTATAGATTATGCAAGTATGTGATTATGGCCACTTTCTCTCTTATTGCCACAGAGGAAAAACACAAAAGTGAACACTAGTAATATTGTTGTTGTTGATGATAATGCTGTTAATTGAAGACAGATGATCTTTTCAAAGCTCAGCTTGAAATTCTGTTAACTTGTTAATGTCTGAATGTTTTTTCTTTATTTCTTTCAGTCTTTAAAGAAGTGGACCTCAACAGTAAGACCAACAGCACTGAACACCACACCAGCATCATCTCAGCAGATCAGCTGGTCGTGAGACGAGGCCAGCCCTTCACCGTGACCCTTAAACTGACACAAGCTTTCAACCCTGACCTTTATCCACTCACTGTCACCGCAGCGACTGGTCAGTCCCTGATTACATAGTTTATTTTGAATAGTTTTGGGGCAACAGTGGAGACCTATGATGCTCAGTGCTTGGGTTGGTAGTAACCTACATATTACTGTTCATTATAAGTAATAAGTTACAATATTATATTCCAAGGCAGTAACCAGCTACTTTTGCAGCAAAATTATTAAGTTAGTCAAATATCATGTACGCACCGCTAAGACATTTTTTATTCTTTTCATGACAGGTCATTAACATAATGTAGTCTACTCCAGTTCTGTCACATAGGCTGTGCAAAAATCAATGTGTCTCACAAAGCCATAAAGCCAGCACTTTCCTGCCGCACAAGGACAACAACATTTCACTTTAAGTGCAGCATGAGACTGGGCTGAGAAAGAGGAGAATCAGTTAGCCCAGTATACAAATAATTACCTTTAGTAGATATGATATCACATTATTGTTTCTGAACGTAACTTCACTTACTGCATAAAGTAAATTTAACTATATTACTAAACTTGATAAAGTGCTATGGAAAATAATAATAATATTATTATATAACACATTACTAAAGTAAGCCTATTCCACTGATGCCTTACAAAAATGCTGTAACTATTGTTTTTTGTTTTTGTTTTTCAATTTTGCTTTATGTCTATCTTTTAGTAGTTCATTGTTTTTAATATTTATAATTCTGTCTGAATCTTGAGCAGCCATTGCCTTCATTTCAGCCCAGCAGACCCTGTATCTCTTCATAAACACATCATAATATAAATTATATCTAATGCTAAACACAGATAAACAGGGTTAGAAACAATCAGTAATAAATACATGAAATGTGTTCCACAGAACATTCCAGCGAATATCTATTGTATTGTTCCAACAGTAAATGAATGTCACACTAACTCTGGGGCTCTTCTCTACAGGAGAGTATCCATCAGAGGACCAGGGGACAAAATCATGCTTTGGCATCCCAGACAGCGTGAAGAGTTCACCATCAGCAAAGGCAGTATGGAAGATAGAGCTTCATAAGAACTCCTCCCCTCCCACAGGCATGTTGATGCTGACCATCACTCCCCCAGCCACCACCCCCATAGGACAGTACACCCTATCTGTGCAACACACGGACCAGGAAATGTTGCTGGCAACGTTAGTGGTTCTATTTAACCCATGGTGTCCAGGTAGGTCTGTCTGTCTAATCAATCACTATCAGACTACGATGCGATACAACACAATACGATGCTTTATTGATCCAAGGAGGAAATTCACTTGTTACAGCAAGGATGAACAATAAAAAAAACAAAAACAATAAATGACAATAAGGCACTACGTGAGCAAAGTATAACTAAGATAAAGAGATACTGGAGAAAAATATAAGAAAAAACAAGTTTCTATACACTGTATAATGTATATTAAAGATATATACAGTATATCCACTGCAATAGGCAAGAACTTTGTTCAATTTAGTTCAGTTTAATTATAGATATATATATATATATATAATAAGACTACAATATGTTGCTGATAATGCTAATATGCTAAGGAAGAATGTGAATGCAGTACTTTAACTTAAAGTAAATTATCTGAATACTTCTTCTAACTAAATATTATTTCACCCGGTCTGCAGACGACTGGGTGTTTCTGCCCGATGAGATGGAGAGACAGGAGTATGTCATGAATGAACAAGGAACCATCTACAAAGGAAGTGGAAACTATATTTCTCCGATGAACTGGGATTTTGGACAGGTACACACACACACACACACACGCACACACACAAACACACAAAGGTGGGTATTTGTTCTTATGTACAGTCAAGTCAGTCAGGTGAGCACAAAAGGACTTCTACTTGCAGCATTTCATTCATAATGGATGTGAGATGCGCTGTGCTGCATGACAGTAAAGACAAGTGTGTGAAGAATGATTTGAAAAGGTCAACGAGTGAGGCAAAATATGTCTAACCACAACTTTTCTTGTCTTGCCTCTTTGTGTCCAGTTTGAGGACAGCATGGTGGACATTTGTTTGAAGATGCTGGATGTCAACAACAAACACTTGAAAGATCCAGCTGACGACGTGTCTGCTCGCTGTAACCCCATCTACGTCAGCCGTGTTGTTAGCGCCATGGTAAGACACGATCTGTGTATCTGTACATTTTCTCTGGTATAAAGGTTGCTCCACATTTTTAGGTTAACTGCAATGTGAACCACCTTCAACCACTAAAGTAAAGAAAAGATTTCCCACCTGGGAGTAGTTACTCTTTGGAGTGTATGCCCTAATTTCATCAGAAGATTTCATTTTCAAAATTCAGATAAAAAAAAAAAAGACCAATGTTTCATATGTGTTAAAGTACAGGTATGAAGCCATTCTTAGAATAAATTCCATCTTTGCCTGTTCTTGTTTAGATCAACTGTCAAGACGACCGTGGTGTTTTGGAGGGAAGCTGGGGAAGTTCATTTTGGGGTGGGGTCCCACCATCTCAGTGGAACGGCAGCCACTCCATCCTTAAGAAATGGTTCTACACCAATTGCTTCCCAGTCAGATATGGACAATGCTGGGTGTTTGCTGGTGTGATGTGTTCAGGTAACATCTGACTCTTCATGTCTTCACATCTAATGAATTAAGCCTCACACATAATCTTGTATTTGTAGTTGAGTAGACTACTACTACTAACACACTAAAAAAGCAGGAAAATGCTGGTTGAGATAAGGGACAAATATCTTAATTTCAATAAACCGAATTCATGTTTAGCTACAAAAAAGCAATCTTGTTTTTCACAGCTCTTTTGTTCCGTTAACTGAAGTTTTATAGCTAACATAACATGCAGAGATGAATATGAGTGGTTTGAGCATTGCCTGAGGAAGTCGCAGAATGCTGATAAGAACTTTTTACAACTCAAATCTTCATGTTTCCTTCCAGTGATGCGTCTGCTGGGTATCCCCTGCCGGGTGGTCACCAACTATGAGTCGGCCCACGACAATGACGGGAATCTGATTATCGATGTGTACCATGCTGACTATGGTGTCAGAGAGAAAGAAACCAAGGACAGTGTTTGGTGAGACACAAACACAATTTCTACGGCCTTCCATTTCCATTATGTGTGCAGCTTATTCTGTTTTGAGTCATGGGGGGCTGCAGCCCATCCTGGCTCAATGGGTAGCGTTCACCCTGGACTTGTTGTTTTCAGTGTATTGTAGAGAAACATGGACCCGTAGTCAGATGACCATTCAAGCTCACATTCGTTTAGAGTTACCAATTAACCTAAGCTACATGTCTGTGGATTGGGGCAATAGTGGTTGACTTGGTAGGGCAGTCATCTACAAACCCCAGGGTTGGTGGTTCGATTCCCAGTTCCCCCGAGTTCTGGCTGCATGTCCAAGTGTCCCTGGACAAGACACTGAATCCTGAACCTCTGGCGCTTAAGGCGGCTGCCTATCCACAAGAATTTCCCCAAGGGGATTAATAAAATATCACTTATTATTTCATTGCCCCCTTTGGCACACACAGCAAGGTGCAGATTAATATGAGCTCCGAAATTTATGTACAACATGTCGCATAATTCCTCTCCAGTCAGATGAACTGTTATACTAGGACCCTGATACTATAGATGGGCACACCTGTGTAGCGATGAACCTTGGATCATCAGCTCAGCTCTAGAAACCCACTTAAACTACCTGCTCAGCAGCAAACAGCAGACAGACAAAGGGAGAGACTGATGAGGTTAATATACTGGAGGATTTAGCAGACAATGATCCACATATAACCATCAGGAGTTGCAGAAACCAAAATAAAGAGCTAATGTGTTTACTATTAAAACTTGGAGCAGACATAAAAAGAACATTTTAACATAATATTGTCCAATAGAACATTTTGTTCTCTTGTTTTTAAACAAAAATATTGATGTGCTAGGTGATTTACTGTGGATTACAGTGTATTAGATGGTTTCCCAGTGCTACAGAGTATTGTTGTCTTTTTAAATCAGTTCTGCAGGGTTATTGTGTTTAAGTCTTCTGAATGGTTCTGCTATCTGAATGTTGTGTTTTGTTTTAGGAACTTCCATGTGTGGGTGGAGGGGTGGATGAGGAGGCCAGACCTGGCAGAAGATGGAAAATATGATGGCTGGCAGGTTCTGGATCCAACACCACAGGAGAAGAGTGATGGTATATTTCTTTTTTTTTTACTTTCCTGAGATGTTACCTGAGATGCATTTCCATGTTTGCCAGTTTCTCCACTCTCAGTTTTTTTTACATCAGCTTTGACATATTTTAACCATGGACTTAAACACTGAATACTAAAGCAAAAAAAGTCTATGAGGCAGTACTGTTGATCAATGAATTACTTTATGGACTCAAATTTCACGCCAAATATGTCAGGTGAGAACGACCTGCTAATGCAGAAAGCAAACAAAAAGATGGCTGACCTTAAGGAAGATATCCGACGGCTCTCTGACAAAGTTAAGGAGAAAGATTCTCTGCTGACCAGCTGTTTCGATGTGGCCTTTGAGCAGAACAAACTGATTGCCTCCGTCAGTGCCGCCCTCCAGGACACGGCCTTGTGGGAACCAGTCCATGGAAATAAGAAAAACTTGGGCGTTCCACTCCCCTGCTTAGGCCTCTCTAACCTGTTGAATGATACCTCGGGCCATCCGGCCAATGGTAATAGGGGTTTCCACTCCCAGGCCTGAGGTTACTGCCCCTCCACAACACTCTTTGGCTCCGATACCTAGTGTGGACACAAAGGACTTTAGTTTTATAAATTAAACATATCTGAGTTTTTCAGGGTTATATGTTAACGGGTATTTTCAGTCCACAAGGTCTTGGGTTTATTGAATTTTAAATGATTCATTACATCAGATATTTTATCTCCAGTGTTGGCATTTTGTCCTGAAATGGCACAAGCAGAAAGCTCATAACGTGTTCAAAGGGAAAATGGTTTATTCTCTGGGGGACATAAATGTAATGTCATAAGCCTGACAGATTTGTTCAGGACTATTTGACTAGGCTAGGGCGCTAACGTGACTAAGATTTAGTTAAAACGTTCTGCATGAACAACTACATAAACAATGTGGGATGATTGAAAAGACATCATCATCTTCAGGGTCCTTTAATATCTATGACAAAACTGCAGCAAAAAGCCAGTATGCTTATTACTTTTAATGAAAAGGCTACATTAATGCACTAGAGAGTGCTCCTGAAGAGTGAAAGGACATTCAGCAAAAAAGTTGCACAGTGCAACATAATTTGGAAAGATGTAGGGCTGACAGTTCATGTCTGTATGATGACTTGTATGTTTTGTCCTTGTTTAGGTGTGTACTGCTGTGGACCAGCCTCAGTGAAAGCCATCCTGAATGGAGACACAGACCTCAAATATGATCTCCCATTTGTCTATGCTGAGGTCAATGCTGACTGCATTGACTGGCTGGTCAGTAAGCAGAGCTTGAACCTATAACTTTGTCAACATCAGATTTAGTGAATATCGGGGCCAGCCACACTCAAATGTAGCCAAAATCTTGAGATTGTCCTCCTATAAAAGAACGACCCTATAGGTCATCTGTAGGTCATAAAGTAATAATATGACCCAAAGCTACTGCCAGCAGCTGTAGTAGGAATAGGAATAGGAAATTAAGTGGTGTGCCTTAGAGCAACATAGAGGAAGTATTATGTGTTTATGATTGTTACCATGGCAACAAAGGTCCAGTATGCCTGCTGTGGGTATGTTACTACAAGTCATATCAAGTTCTGGGACATATGGCCTACATGGTCATTTAGGTTTGTGTGGGTTGGATGACTTGTTGTAATTGAGGGCTGCAGAAAACCAAATTTGAATCATTTTTTTTTAACTTTAATGTTATATCTTTCTGTCATGGCTGTCAGGTCAAAGCCAGTGGTTCAAAAGTCAGTATTTACTCAGACACTAAGAGAGTTGGTCAGAATATCTCCACCAAGGCTGTCGGCTCCAACAAGAGGATGGACATCACAGACACCTACAAATACCCAGAGGGTGCGTTCAACAGGTCACATACAAACTGTAGTTTTTGATTGTGTGCTGTAGCAACTCTTGAGATCGACTCATTTACTCCTCTCACAGGATCAGCGAAGGAGAGAGAAGTCTTTAAATACGCTCGCACAAGAAACGCCCCCAGAGATGAGGAGAAAAAGGAGGACCAATTACCCCCGGTGACCATGCGATTTGAAGAGGTTTGTCAACAAACTACAGTGAAATAAGTTTAGTTTTATAGAACAAGGTGTTTTGTAAAAAGTCTGAATTTATTTGTGTGTGTATAGTGTGTGGTATTACAGAAGAGGATTATGGCCACCATGAAAATATTATTTGAGTTCCGACTTTTTTCTCAGAATTCTGAATTTAATTCTGAGATTAAAGTATTAATTCTGAGAAAAAATTAGGAACTCAAATAATATTGTCATGCTAATCCTCTTCCGTAGTGGTATTATATTTGGCTATACAAGTAGTTTTAAAAGCCACTTAGGGGTGACCAAATGGCTTATTATTATTATTATTATTATTATTATTAATAATAATAACACAATCTCAACGTTGCTTTACAAAAAAATTAAACAGGAAAAAAGCTAGAGAAGTGAAAAGAAAAATGTTTAGGTAGTGAAGGAAGGACAGTCATGCAGCCTCTGAGGACAAGCATTCCAAAGTTTAGGGCCCATGGTACTGAAAGACCTGCCTCCCAGGGTGGAAAGTCTAGTGCGAGAACGTCTGCTACGTCACGTAGCACGTAGACTACGTGAAGATATCTGGAAGTTCAATCCTGGCACCTGGATTTTTTTGTTAGGTTGAAACGTTTCACTACTCATCCAAGTAGCTTCAACCTACCAAAAAAGAAGTCCACTTGCCGTAAGTTTGAATTATCGTGAAACATTGATTATAATTTCATTTGACATGTGTCGACTAGATTTCAATGTCTGATCTGAATTCATACAAACATTTCACAGGGTCTGCTTTGACAGTGAGATCACTATTTTGGATTTACCCTTTGTTTAAAAGAAAATTTTTAACAATACAGAAAAACTCAATAATATTTTGTGAAAAATCTTTCAAGTGGTGTAAATGACCTCAATACAGTGTGTGGGCAATATGTAACTTGTTTAAGGTTTTTGCTTAGATAATCTAAGTGATCGCTTTTATTTTGGAATTTCCTTTTAGAACGGTTTTATTTTGAAAGGACGGCCAACAATACACGGATATTGACGCTAAAAAGTAAACGAGAGAAACAGTGAAGGAGATAAAAACAAGTTGTTAAGTTAGACAAAACTCCTATGATTTAAATACGGTCCTACGTGGTTTTAATTTGTTCTCTTGTCCTTTTATTTGCTTTCTTGTAGTATGGTAATAACTGTGACTCAAATAAGCATCTTTCATCTTTCAACAACAGAGTTCAGGGAAGATTTAGATTTGAAAAAGTGATGCGACACGTATCCGGTACACGGTATCCATGCATGAAAGACAGGTTAATGTATGAGATATTTAAAATCACCTAGCAAGTCTCATTCCTTTCATTGTGTGGTACTGTAGGTGTCCAAGCTTGTGAACGGTCAGGATGTGAGCCTGAAGCTGGTGCTGCACAGTGAGAGCGCTGCTGTCAGGCCACTGTCCATCAACATCAGCGTCCAGGCAATGAGGTATAACGGCACTCCAGCTGTGAACATTGCGAGTGAGGTGAAGGAGGAGACACTGCAGCCTGGGATAGGTGACTCTTCTTCTATGGAATTTTTCTGGGCAGAAATGTTCCTGTTGAATTTTAGAAGCAAATAAAGACAAATACAACTTAAACTGTCTGTGTGGCTGAATAGTGAGAAAATGCTGCTTGTTTTTTATTTTAAGTTAAAGTTCAAACCTCCCTCTCTTCCTCTGACTCTTACAGATTTGGCCGTCCCTATCCTAGTCGCTTTCTCAAGCTACAGTAAATGCATAGCGCAAAGCGACAGCATGAAGATTTCAGTCATGGTCACTGACAAACAGAAGCCTGACAACAAATACCTAGCAGTGAATGACGTTGTGTTGATGAACCCTCCCATCTCCATCACTGTCAGTAATATACTGTACATCTCGATCTCTAAAATCATGTTATCTGAATTTGTTCACCTGTTACTAGTCACTGCCATCGGGCGACACCTTTGTATCTCTTCCTTTCTCATATTGAAAGTCTGCAACTTTTACCAAAGGCTGTAGTTAGACAATGTGGTGCTTTGGGGTAAGAGCTGAGTTTGACACACCAGTATGTTCACAATGGCAATGGACACAAAGTACAGCTCATGCTGATAGAAATTGCATTTGCTTTTTCAGATATTTGGTTATAAAACCAATGTATTGGACAACTTTTATTTTTGACGTGATGATAGCTCTAGATTAAAAATTCCCCATAATCAGCAAAGGGATTATATAATCCTGAGGGGGACATTTAGAGTATGTGTGAACAAAATTTAGTTCTTAAGACATTTTACTCAGACCAACAAATTTGAACCTCATAGTGGAGCTAGAGAAAAAGTCAGAGGATTACCAAAGTCATTAAGATCCATACTCTGGGGACCGTGCATATTCGTACCAAATTTGCTGGCAATGCATCCAACAGTCTGAAAGACATTTCAGTAGAAAGTAAAAAATTTCAACCTGCTAGTTCTGCTAGATGAAGAAGATCACCAAGTTCATCCTCTGCAGACCATAAGTGTTTGCTCAAGTTAAGTCTCCATATATGAGTTTCCTACATTTTTGTGCTGACGGTCATGATAAGTGTGAGATATAATCTTAAAAATGCATATTTCATCATCTTGATGCATGATAGGTGCTTGCTTTTTCATTTTCTAACTGAATGCATTTGAGTTTGTCAAAATGTGTGTGTTCCAGGTTTCTGGTGAGATCAGACTGAACCGTGAGGCAAATGTGGAAGTGGTTTTCATGAACCCAGTCAACGAGACCCTGAGGGCCTGCACTCTGACTGTCTCTGGAAGTGGCCTAATGGAAGAAGAGAAATATATGTGAGTGTTTCATAGAGACCTTTGTTCAAGGTTAGAAGTGTGGATAGATGGATGGATGGATGACAGAACAAGGGTTACTAAACTGCTTCTCATTACCCTTTGTGTCACTCACAGTCTTCCAGATCTGCGGCCAAACACCCGCATTCTTATCAAGTTCCCTTTTGTGCCCTACAAGACTGGAGAGAAGACTCTGATCGCCAACTTCGACTGCTCCACCTTCAGAAACATCAAGAAAAGCTGCACTGTCAGTGTCAAACCGTAAATTTCTCACAATCACTGAGTAACAGTTTTTACTGTGCTGACTTTACTGTTGAGTACAATCCGTACAGTCCATTCTAGGCATTCTTTACTTTGACTTCAGTGATTTTCAAAAGAAAGAGCACAAACGATTTGACTCAAAAGCAGACAAGACAACTTTTGTGTTTCCTTTGTTATGTGAAAGCAAACACCTCAACCACAGGATCTCTTGATGGACAATATGTGATTTTAGTATCATTATAAAAAGACTATTAAATATGTCTATAGTGACTGTTAAGTTTTTAGGCAATTTGTACTGTACTGTATATTGCAAAGCAAAGGAACGCAAAGTACTATGTTAAACTTTCAGACACTTCCGTTCAGCACAGTCAGGGAGGCTGGAGGAAAGGACGGCAGGGAACGTGTCTGTCACATTACCCACCAATAATGTTCTTAATAGAAACAACTGATAAATTCAAACCTTTGCATTCCTTTGTGAGCTGGTGTTAAAGTGCCTCCTTGTGGCTAAAAAAAGTATGTAAATGCTGTGTAAAACATTACTGTATAGTCTGTTGTTAAATACATTTGCACAGTTTTTTTAATTAATCCACATGAAAATAAAAAGTTCATTGAAAGTCCTGTGCACTTTTTGTCTTTATTAGTACTGCTACAGATCACACGTCTAATAAGAGAAAATGTGCTGCAGTGATTCCCAAGAGGTCTAATGTAAATCTACAGGGGTCACTAGTATATTAAAGATAGAAAATAAGATAAAAATATACTTCTGTAACACAAAATTATGTCTCTTTTTACTGACTTTCCTCTAATTTTAGCATTTGTCCTTATAAATATTAAAAAGTTTAACTTCCCCAGGCCTCTTAAATTCATTCAACATTAACAATACAGTCACTGTAATGATGTGATGGACAAAGGCCAGCAATTAATCATTCAAAGGCACAGACATATTTTTTGAAGCTCTGAACAACATTTGTTCTCCATTCCCTGAAATAGAAACCAAACAACTGCTGCACTCTGTCCAGTGGTGTGTTTAGGGCTGTGGAAAAGATCGTAGAAATTAGTTTTCACCTCATAAATACACCAGACAACCGCTAATTAAACAAATCTGTGTTGAGTTTCATCTCTGCCTGAGCTCTGAGCACACCCTAGCTCTATTCAGCTGGTGAGCACTTGATGATCATCAGTTCTTTCAGTATAGTAATAAAAAATAAAAAAAAAGAATTAAAGTGAAATTCAAAATACAGTCATTCGAAGTGAAATACAGTATGTACTCTGTCACAGAACATCATAAATTTGACAAAGCTAAATGTATTGATTTCAATATAAATTCGAAGTATAATTTGAATCTGTTTTATTAGACAAGTCACATTGGCAGGTAGATGTAAACTGTATCTGCTGGGGAAGGTCTTTGCTGCTTCTCACTGAGGGGAACTGTTCAAAGACTGAGTGTCCAGGCTAACATCCTGGCCACTGGTGTTGAGTCATTTCCACACCTGTATTCCTATGTATCACCATCTTCAATAATCTTAAATGGGACATTAACATACACTACTCACAAAAAGTTAGGGATATTTGGCTTTCGGGTGAAATTTATGGAAAAGGTAAAAAGTTCACACTA
>JAUMHL010000025.1:24422576-24463416 GCA_032362345.1 Sandelia bainsii
CACCCCCCCCCCCCCCCCCCCCCCAATACAGGCCTCAAATCTCTTGGGATTTCTATGTCTTACGGGTTTGACTTCTGGCGATCTGCTCCATCTTGACTGTTAGCTGGCAGACTGCTCTGTGGAGGAGGGGCCACCTGTGCACGACTTGCATTGCCATAAATCATGTGAATTCTGGGCCCCTGCATGAATGAACAAAGTGTTATTCACCCACCTGCTTGGCCAGAGAGCAGGCCTGCTCAGGCGAGTTGAGGATTTCGTAGTAGAAGACGGAGAAGTTGAGGGCCAGGCCCAGTCGGATGGGGTGTGTTGGCTGCATGTCCTTCTTGCTGATGTCGAAGGCTTTCTGGTAGGCCTGCTGAGAGTTCTCCACCGTGTCTGCACAATGCAAATAACAAGTGACTTAACTGCACCCCTAAACATCTTACACCAGCAAACTTTGTACAGAGACCATCTTCCCAAGAGGACCGTGTTTACTGTGACAGTCACAACCAACAACCTTTTGGTATTTGTGAACAAACGAGATTAAGAGTTAGACCTAGGGGCCGTGACAGCCTGTACACAATTTTACAGCAATCAGTTCAATTATTTGCTAAGAACCAACTGAGACAACAGCTGCCACTAGCGTTCCTGAAGAATACAGTCTAATAAACTTTAACCTTTAAACTTTGATACGCTTACACATCACACCATTCAAAGTATTACAAGTACCTATATTTTACACATAAACCAATTTAATATACTTAATTCATTTAATTAACCCATTAATCCAATGATCATTTTCAAGCAAATAATTTACAAATTTGTTGGCACAATAGTGAATGGAATCTCTACAGATGGATAAGAAAAACAGAAGCTAAGAGAAAACATTTAGAGCTTTTGCAAATTTAAATTTCAGACCTTGAAAGGGCATTTTTGAGAAGAAAAAAAAAAGTTTCTTTAGTTTGTTTTAGGTCATGTCATCACTACACTTAGCAGAAAGGAGCCACTCATTTCCTAAATTTGTCATCACCCTAACAACTCCCTAAACTATGGGGGCTTTGGCTTATTGCCATGACAATCAGAATCAGACGACTGATAACCCTGGCAACAAATGGTTTCTTGGCAAAAGCTTGGATGAGTCTGTCTCGCCATTAAAAACAGGAGCTTTGGCAAAATGATGTAGACAACAAAGGCACAGTGTAATCAAATGATTAGTTGGTCATTTTTCTGTAATCTTCATTAGATGGTTTGTTCGTGGCCTATTAAAGGGGCCACAGGTGTAATTTAACATGACAAATATCAGTATCACTGTTTGTTACTCGTGAAACCTTGGTATGACTAATGTGAACAAATGACATCATGGCTGAGACTAATCACATAAACCATAATGTGTACTCTAACCCCTCCCTGACACTTATCTCTTTACTGCTGAAAAATACTTCTCAATCTGGTTTCCCTTTACCATCTGCAAGTGTGAACAGAATTTCTCTCTGTGTCCTCGGTCTGACAGATTGTCTACAATGTCCAGCCTCCTGGAACACAATGTGTAGAAACTAGAAAGCGACAGAATCTTCTCATTATGCTTTTATTTGTTAATAATTCACTATTTCGTAAGATGTGATAAACAAATAAAGACGCCTTGATTTCTGTGCTATCTTAAAGACATTTAGCATGTACCACTGCTGACAGTTGGTACAGGCTGTATTATCATTAAGGGCCTGACTTCATGGAGTTTCATGCTTTTCTTCAAGCAATAGCAGACTCCTTTGCAAGCAATAAAGAGTTTTACCAAGTTCAGTTCAATAAAAGGGAATATTTACTCTTGGACTAAGTGTTTAAGCAATAAAAGGATGCTCAGCATGGCGCACTGAGTAAGGAATCTGCTCTTTAACTGGGTTCAACAAACATCACTCTGCTCGACTGTCCATTAACAAAACACTGACTTCCTTTCAGCTGCAGGACTGCTGCATTGAAGCTCAAATTAAACTTAATATCCTAAAATGGTTATAGTGGAACTACATCAACTAGCTTCTCCTTCAACAACAAAAAACTGCCCTTGCTTCTTTCCCTGACAAAAGTGAATGAAAATTGAGTTTTTAATGGCTTGAGGCCGGTTACTCACCCTTCTTTGAGTCCCCAGAGGCCACCTCTGACAGGTATCTGAAGTAGTCTCCTTTCATTTTGAGGTAGAATACCTTGCTCTCAGCCTGAGATGCATTGGGAATGAGGAATTTGTCGAGCAGATTCTGAAACAGGCAAATGACCAGAAGGGTTAATAAACTAAAACAGGGCAGCAGAGTGGTAGCAAAGTGACGCATAAAAACGACTGGATAACCACAGGGTAAAGTTAATTGATCATGGTCTTACTTATAGTCGTCACTGTGCTGCAGCCTTTGCTAAAACCCAAAGTGCTGTGCTAAAACCACAGCTAAACAAATAAAACTAAGAAGTATCAATTATTTCTTTGTAATTGAGCTCATCCACAAACTTTAAGACCCTCCCCTTTAAGTATATTTTTAACATTGCAACACAGAAGAGGGAAATGTTTGTGCGGCATTGAACCTACCAAATGTGTGAAAATGTGGTAGGTATGGGGATTCAACAAACTGACTTATCATGACTGCTCATCATGACTAGTATGGTTAGCATGCGGTCTTGCAGTGCTAGAAGGCTCGGGCAAAGGCGAAGTCTGGCAGACACTAAAAAACGTGTTTGTGGACCTAGAGTGCAGCACAGAGTGGGTAGCTCGTGTCTCTTGTAGCTAGCTTCTTATCCACATGTGGTTAGGTGTGTACATAGTTATAGCCATGCCATTTACGGCCATGTTACTCTAACAAATCAAGCCTGATTCTGTGTTTTTTAAACCACTGAGTAATTTGATCTTGGCTGAATTTCAAAAAATAATTTCATTATTGAAAAGTCACTGTCACCCAGTCCTGCAGTGATCAGGATTCTGAATGAATTTTGAATTAATGAGACCTTGATTTTTCAGGTGTTTGGTCAACTGGATTAGACAAAGATTCTACAGTTTTTTTTAAACTATTAACTAGATCACATATCTGGCTTCTGAATTGGTTTTCTAGAAATGTGTCATTTCAAAAAGATTAGAGCTATGTGCTTAACCTATCCTGCCAACAAAGCCCATTTAACTATAACAACTACTACAAATAAACCTAGTCTATGTTTCATAATTTTGACAGGTAATATATAGAATTTGATTGCCTTTTAAATTTAGGCTGTATAATAAAACCTATTCTGCCACGTAACAGAAAAAAACATTTGCACTGTGGTTCTACTCAATTTCAAAATAGAACAAATTCTATTTGTAGACACACACACACACACACACTAAATTAAAATTCTTGCTTTTAGTCTAATCCACTGCAAATATCTTCTAGGTCAAGGTCACCGACATATTTTCTGTCCCATGGATGCTTCAAAGCTTTCTCATTCCAGTCTTCCTGCTGCTTTAAGGACAGCATGTCTCCACCCGTCCTTCCCTCCCTTCATTCCTACAGCACCACATCACCGCAGAGGCTTCGAGCTTGACCTTGAAGATATTAATAGAACTCGGCTCAGGCACTAAAATTTTAGTCTGGTTTGACCTTGAGCAATTTCTGTTCTAACCTACTCAGCACCTGACAGTGACTGTGTGTAAATCACATCCGATATACATTTTTGATATCATCTTTAAACCTCAAATCTCAGTAGCTGAGTGAGACCAAGTGCAAATACTGAGCTTTACTTCAGCCTTTTGTTTTAGCTGATGCTACAAACTGATATAACAGCATAAGACACAAAGGTAACTCAAAAATAACAGACAAAGCCCTAAAATTGTACAGTGTACAGTACACCTAAAGACAGAGTGACAAGCCTGAGCTAAGCGAAACACAATGATCGGTTAAATTATTTTATATTAATATTGATGTAATTCTGCTATTTACATCACATTCATTGCACAAAAGATACATTATCATTGCTGTGGCAATTTGCCATAGCAGTACAATTTCCACACCATTACAAACCACTGGGCAGTGTTTTGTCATCTAATAAGCCTTCAACCTTGATGTATTACTCAAACTGGACTTGCTAGATCAGTATTCATCCTCTCACTCATACCTGTGACAACACATCCACACCAACACGGCTCGTTTTGTTTAATGCAGCACTATTTTCAGTTCGAACACCTGCTCGGGCTTCAGCTGGCAGAGAATGTTGACAGACTTTGTACAAACACCCCTTCGTAGATTTTTAAATGTACATACATGTAGTTCATCTACCCCTCTGTGCACACACTGAAGCAAGGCAACTTCACATGACTTGTGGCACAGTGTTGTCTTACAAGTCGACTATTCTTATGCTCCTGAACTAAGTCTACGCAAAATACAAAGCAAAGATGCCTATGTGGGGTAACAAGGCAACAACAGGAGAATTAAAGCTTTGTTTGACACCCTTTCGATAGCTGCCAGTGTAGCTGCTAGCAACATTATTACTGTTGCCACGAGTAGAACCATTTGACTGTCTACCCTCAGCCTCAAGGAGGGACCAGCTCCAGTGCACTTTCTCCCACCATCTCTCTCTCTCTTCCTTTGCTACTTCCCCTTCTGTACCACTCCTCCCATTCCTACCACCCATCACCATCCCCCATCTTGTCCTTCCTCTCTCTCCATCTTCACACCCCCTCAACTCCCTGACTGCCCTCTCCCATCCCTCTCCGTACCAGCACGTCATGGCAGATTTCTTGGAGTTCAGACTCGATCTTCACACGGTAATCGCGGGCCATCTGCTGTTTCTTCTCATTCCCCTCCGTCTTCTGCTCGATGCTGGAGATGACGCGCCAGGATGAACGACGGGCTCCCACCTAATGGAAACAATGTCAACCAAAAAATTGACACTGAAGGACCACATCTTACATACGTGACCAAATAAATACAGTTGAATAATACATATGAAGTGTCTAAGACAAATAATGCAACCACAAAAATACAAAAACAAATAAAATAAAAACCTATTTTGGCCATCAGAACATGTGACAGTAAATGAAGGTCTGCTTCTCTAACAGAATTTCTCTAACATGTAACAAAAAATACTCAAGCAAGCTTTAAAAAAAAACATACCAAGCACACTGATAAGTGTAGAGCAGTTGTGCTGGAAAACCTGAGGCAGCTCTTACATAATTTGTACTTCAAAGTTAGACTATAAAATCTTGATCGATAAACACAAGAATCACAGTAGTATGGCGAGTGACAAGAAAGAAAGAGGGGATTTTTTCTTTTGCCTTGATGCAAACATTTGAGCTGAAGTGATAAGACAAGGTGGGATAAGCTTTAACATACAATCCAAGATTGTAGCGTGCGCATTATTTGCAATGCACAAATGTTTCCAGTTGTTTAAGAATTAAAAAAGAGCCATTAACTACAGCAGGAGATATTCCTATTTGCCTCAGTGGGTAAATCATTATCTGGAAATGTTGTGTAACAATATGTATAGTGGCACAGTACAGCGATAGAAACAGTGATAATACCCATGTCGATGCTGAAAAACAGATGACACTATAAATTTAATTCTATAAGCTAAGTGTGGCGGGGAAAGTGGAAGCAGAGTGATGGATTTCCATCACAGACTGATAAGAGTGCTTCGACTGACTGTTTTTTAGGCCATGAAGAGTCACCGGGCAGTTTCCTCAAAAGATATTTATTGTGAAAACAAGCGTTGGCTATGTGAGACAGCCCAGACAGATTTCCACACTCAGTAGGAACTTGGATTTGTAGTAATTTCCTGTCCTCTGATCCTGTCTGCTTTTTTTCCCACTACACGACTCAGAATAACGACAGGTCTTATCTCAAGTTGAAACATTTAACCTGGATACGGATGCAGATTTGTCTCCGCCAGTTCGTGCTTGTGAGCAGATCTGCTTCTGTTTACATGTCCCCTGTGATTTCACATTGTTAAAAATGGAGCTGAGCAGCAACATCACACCTGCTTTAAAAATTGGGTTATAGGGATAAATAAAGGTGTCAATGTGGATGTTAAGCCAATTAAAATCCTACATTTATTTATCACATGGAAATTCTAATTCAGGTGTTTTAATTCTTCAACTTTTACTGACAAAAATAAAAAACAAGATGATGTCTTAATTAAAAAGTCTTATTCACATTTTGTATGCAGAATCTATAGAACAAGCTAAGAGTAAGGACAGCGACATTATAATTTTGCACAATATATGTTTCTGTCTAGTCATTTATTTTCAGTCAAACTAAGGTATGTCTTGAGCATCTTGACTCCTGCACTACTGATTGATAGAATTGCACCTTGTGTCTCTACAGGTTTTTAGTGGGGAAAAAACAAAATGTTTCAATCACGAGATAGATGCCATACCACATTCTTGTAGGCGACAGAGAGCAGGTTGCGCTCCTCGTTGCTGAGCTCCAGGCCCTGCTCCGTCACGGCCTTCATGGCAGCTGCCATGTCGTCGTAGCGCTCGGCCTGCTCTGCCAGCTTGGCTTTCTGCACCAGATCGTTCTTATCCATCTTTTAGGCTGCAAAGAGAAGACCACGTGACAGGAAAGAGTTATGTTTGCACTTCCCATTTACAAGCAAAACTGGAAGACAAACGGAGTAAACAGAGGAAGATGGTTGCGCAAAATCTGGCTCCTGAAAAAGGAGAGAACGGAGAAGAAGGGAAATAAACAGCAGAAAGCCACAAGAGTTGGACAGACAGAACGAATTACTGGCCCTGGTTTGGCATTAATAAACTTATTCGCTGAATAGACCTTCATACCACATACAGTAAAGTATCAAATTAAATATACCAGCAAAGACCTAACAATGCTCTGTTCTCTAAAGAAATCTGCATGTCTAAGTAGGCTACAGTCTTGCCTCTAGCTCCTTTATGTCTCACACTATAACGTTTGGATAATGAGCTTTCACTGACTTTAGGCATCTGCATTTGCACGGACAATTCATTTAAATAACTTGTAATTCTGTTATTTTTATATGTAAACTGCTAAATAATGAATTCACACAATACCACAGTAGTAAAATCTATTAATACATCCACATCAGAAACCAGCTTCACCCTCATACCTGCTTACTAGCAAGTGTGATAACAATTGTTTTGGATGCTTCACATAGTGATCATTGTTCTAGAGGAAAACACAAAAACCACCCTGTATTGTTCAAGTATCCTTGAAGCTTGCCTGACCTCTGACTTCCCTAAAGAAGCAGGAGAGTAAGGACACAGAATGCCTATGGAGGGTAAAAGGTGTAAGCTACACAAGAATAAAGTGTTATTTCTTGGACTGTTTTTAAAGCTCTTCAAATATTCAAGTTTTTCCAGGAGATTCTAATGGCAGATTTGTAATTACTTTTCTTTCAATGAACAGCCTCAAGTTATTCAATAATGTTGAGTTCAGATCTAATAGAATAATCCTTACTGTGAATGTGGTTGAAATTGAAAAGCTTAACCAATTCAGAAAAACATCAAGTTTCAACATACTTCAATAAATAATTACTTGTGGATAATTGCAAAAGACCAATTATTCATCATATTGTATTCTAAAAAGGAGGCATCGAGAAATATGCAGTGCCTATTAAAAGCATTTATCCTCTACCATAACCACTCCAAGACATTAGTATTTGTTTTAAATCATTCCTGTTTGAACTTGGCTTTTCGTCTGACTCATTCTCTTGCTGGAAAATAACTCTTAAGTCAGAGTTCTCCAAAATAACAAAACAACTCCATGTTTTACCATCACCAGGCTTCATGATGATGTGCTGTGTGGGGCTGAAATTAGAACAAAACCTTGTGGGGGCAGATTTACAGCAAGCACCTGTAGTGTTTACCATGTTTTATATATTTTTTTATTACTGCACATCAAAGTATATTTAAAGGCTTGGAGAATTTCTTGTATCCTTCCCATGTTTGATACTTTCCAATAACCTCGTCCCCGTTTCAGGTAGACTGCTTCTTTCCCTGCACTAAAGACTATAGATTAAAATTTAATGCAGGTGTATTTTTAAGTCAGAAGACAATGGACCATGCATGTATACATTTACAAAGAAAATAACTTATTGGAACAAATGATGAGCTGATTTTTAGAGGTGATAGTGTCATTATCTTAAACTCATAATGATGTCTATCTCAAACCACCAGATGGCACCGTGGCAACTCTACCCCTCCTTATTTAATAGTGGTTTACTTTGGTGACTTTCATGTTATCTTCCATTTAATGAACGGTCAGATGAGACCAGATAAAGTGGTAACTACCTTTTTAACTCTGATGGTTGATAAAATTACTTTACCCAGTAAACATTATCATACTGACAAACTTTTAGTCTTTCTTAATGTGACACTAAGAACGTTTCTACATATGAACATGCTATTAGTTACTGAGTTGAAAGTTGAAAAGGGATTTTGGACGAGAGATGAAACGTATTCAAGAACCTCAAGGTCAACTGCCACCAAACAGTATGTAGGTTTGTATGTAATTTGCATCAATGTAATCGGCTCTCTAAAATTTACATATTCAGAAAAGACTTTGATCATATCTACTACTGTGGCCCACCATGAATCTTACGGGCAAGTACTTTATATTTAACTTGCAAAGAGACAGTCTTTTTTTTTTTTTTTTTAACTTGGTTGATTTTGAGGAGTTTGAACCTCCTGCCACTACTATGCACTTTCAACATCTGCAAGTATTGCTTGTGTATTTATACACCAGAGGTATGTAAAGTACACAAACAATACTAAAAGTGCAAGTTTTTGCTTAGTAAAACACTCAACTACCAGTAAAAGTACCATTTAAATGTTTTACTCAAGTAGTAAAGTACATACCCTAAACATAACTTTAAGGACAAAAGTAAAAGTGATGCTGTTGATAGCATAAATGTATAAGTCTGGTTCAGATTCCTGACATATTCGCAAAGTTAAAAAGTATATAAAAATATGTTGTTTCCTACAGACTGTGGGACAAAATGAGCAGTTGGTGAAAGGAGTCAGACCATAAATGATACATCTGCCTTTGTATAAGAACCTAAACCTGCAAAAAGCAACTAGTAACTAATAGTGTAGTGCAGTAAAACTACAATATTTCCTCTCATTTGTAGTGAAATAAAAGTAGCATTAAGAGGAAATACTCCAGTCAAGTACAGGTACCTCAAAACTACCTATTACAGTACAGTAAATGTACTTAGATACTTCCCACCTCTGCTGCAGACTACATACTAGGGTTTACAGTGCAGATTCAAAGGTTGAATCGTAAAACACATTGTCTGCTTACAGTGAATACAGCTCCACTAGGTTACCAATAATATAAAATGTAATACTTAGGTTGAAGTGAATATCTATTAGTCACTAATAAATAGAATAAAAACCTACAAAAATTAGATTTTTGTAGATATGCTTTACACATAATCGTTGGTTTCACCACGCTCGGCTTTTGGAACAAAACAAGGGATTTTACTTAAAGAATATGTGCAGTCTAAATACTAGGAAACAGGCTTTTAGGAAAACACTGAACATAAAATCAATTTCAGACTGCATGTGTCATTTCAGGCATTCGAGACTAGCCGCTCTCATTTTAGCATCTTCGGGTTAGCATTTAGCTTTCGCTAAAATGTCGCTGATGTTACAAAGCGCTAGTTGCCCGCTGCATCGATTAAAATTGATCCAACTTGGCATCTTCGGTCATCTACAATTATCTGGCACGCCACCAACAAACCCAACATTAGCAACGCTGTTACTGAGCCTCCCAGCTAACTATTCAGGTTAACAGGCTTAGGTTGTGCGCAGCGAAAAAAACGGACAACATCGTCTTCAACGGTAGACAATGATTCACTGAACGCGTTTAAAACCATCGCCCCCGTAAATGTTTTAACACCAACGCTTTAAATGCTGCCCTCAAGTCACCAACACTGAGGTTGTAGCGTTTATTCGGCCTACCAACAGCTAACGCTACGCCCTCCTTGTCGCATTCCCCTGCGGAATTTTAAGATGGAGATAGATTACCGCCAGCTAGCTAGCATGCTAACAGAACGTCACAGCACGGCCGTTGGCTTTAACGGTTAGCTTAGCCGCTAACGGGAACTGACCCAGTTCAATCTGAATGGCGATACCGTGTGCGCCGACATCGAGTTGAAATTGCCGGGGGGTTGAATACAGCATTAGTTCACCACTGCCCACAGGTCGCTGGTTACGAACACGTTTTTAAAAGTGAACCACATTTGAGGGAAACTCCCGGGAAATAGAGAGGGTGTGTTAGCTTCAATAGCGTTTCACTACGCCATGACGGAGCTCAGCTAAAGACATCAACAAATCTATCCTGTCTGTTCCCCGATTAATGAGGATAGATATGTCGGCTACTCTGTTATGGCAGCAGTTCGGTGCTAGCCTGATGTTACCCACCGTGCTATGTACGGAGCACTGGTCGCTAATGTCTTTCTGATGCTCTCACGACGGCCGAGGCACGGCTGCTGCTAAGCTGTCAAAATGGCCAAACTTGGGTACTGCTTCTCCCTCCCTACACGGGCACGGCGCACTACGCATGGCATCGACCGGAGTCTGTGCCTTCTAAACCGCTGATCTGTAGTACGTTCGACATTACAAAGACCAGAAGCAACCTCATACCAGTTGTTATTCGGGTTCTTTATCACAATTTGGCCACTAGTCTCGGCCTAAATCCTCGCACCCAGCCCCAAACCACAATAGGCACCTTCCGCCGCAGATGCAGAAATGGGGCCACAGCTGGGGCTACCGTTCCTCTCCCCCAAAAAACACTCCTTATGCTCAATATAAGATAATAATCGATTGATATGCAACTGAACTCACACTTGGAGCGTACAAATAATCCCGATTTTATTCTCCGAACGATGGGAGTTTATCAAGCCGTCCTCTGCTCGCTGCTCAGGGTATTCAGGGCAGTACCACTTCCGCCTGCTCTGACACTTCCGCTTCCTCTAAACCCCGCCCCTCCCCCCGCCAGTATCCATGGCGACCACGCCAGGGGGTTTCCTAAGCATCTTGCGAGGGGCTTTGACGTCAGGAGGACCATGGAAACCGCTACAGGATGACGTGCGCCGGTCTCCGTGGCAACTGTCTCCATGAGGCCGCTGCTGTCGTATCTAAGTTCACCATCATGTCAGCTGCCACAGCTTTGTGTGGGTTACACTTATTTTTTTTTTTACAAGCGTCTGTACTTCTCCCACCACACCACCTACACAGCCACTGCAAAGTGCACACCCTCAAACGTACAGTCCTTCAACGCTCCTTTTAACTTTACAATATATTTTCTACATATATTTATTTCCGATGCATTTGGAAAGCTCATCATTCACCAGTTCACCATTCTTTACAAACCTTCAGTAGTTAAATGGAGGAGCATCCACCTAGCAAAAAAAAAAAAAAGCCACCCACATTTTTTGTATTTACTGTTGCACTGTTACACAATTCCTGCTTAACTCAGCAACTAGTCAACATACACACTTTTTTTTTTACACTAATACACTCGCTTTTTGTATTATATTTTTTGGCAGAGAAGTGTTCGAGTGGCACCCCTGAGTTTGAAATCCCTTGGGCTGTAGTGGGCAGTAAAACGAGATTTCAAAATTTCAGAAACTTGTGTTGTGTAATCAGTAACAAAGTGATTATAAGTCGAGTCATATAACCACGATTTGCACTTATCAAATGCAAAAGTTTGCTTTTTTCAATTGAACACAACCAGAAAATCAGCCATCAAACCAGTTACTCAATCAAGAAATTTAATTAGTGAGTGATGTCAGAGTCTCTTGGGAGTAAAGATGGGCAGAGATTTTCGCCAGTCTGTGAAAAGATGAGTCTAGAAAATGTCAAACAATTCTATAATAATGTTCCTCCTATTGCAAACACTTTGCATATATCATCATCTACAGTACATAATATCATCAGAAGATTATGAGAATCTCTGTGTGCACGGTACAAGGCCCAAATGCAAATGCTGGGGATTATGGGGATTGGAGTTGTAATGTTTTAAGTATTTCTATTATTTTAATGCTATTTTAATATTAGAACTGTATGATATTTTAGGTTAGTTTTTAAATTTTAATCGGAATCAAGTATTTATGTAAATACTGCATGAGGGTAACTGCACGTTTGTGTTTGTACATGGATGGAATATTGAACATGGCCCACTTGGAACAAGTGGAGCTTTTGTTTGAACTGACTGTTAACATTTCTTTTTGGAAAGTCACAGAGCTGAGTTAAAATAAAATAAAAATCCTAGTAGGCTGTTTTCCTGCTCCTAGAAAGTGATGCAAAATTACTACAAATAGGTGCAAGAAGATTACAAACATGAAAATGGTAAAAAAGATAACTACAATTAGATGCCAATTGATAACAAATAGATGCAATTACAACCAGAAAAAATACAACAAATGAATAAAACAGTACCTACTGGACACAAACATCTGAAAGTCATAAAATGACTACAAACGATACACTGCTTGTTAATCTAGTATATTTTTTGTATGTAGTTACTTTTATATTGTCAAACTATCAGTCTACCATTTTTGAAATAAAATTTGTCGATAATGATAATCAATTTTTACAGATCGTCAAAACAATAACATAATGTTCAAGTAAAATATCTCAGTACTTCTAATCTATCTGTATTATTATATAATTTCACTGTCTCTGTAGCTGGCAGGCGCTTCCGTCTGATGACGTAGAGAGAATTAAATAATAAAAATCTAAGACCCTATTAGATAGAGGAGATTAATGTTATATATACATTAGATTAGATTCAAATTATTGTTTTAGTGCTGAGAAAATCCATTACAGCAAAATTAAATTAAAAATTAACCACTGCAAACAGTAAAAAGAGTGCGTAGTTATAGATACACAGTTTATAGTATTAGTTTTAATATATGTACAGAAAGAACAATAAACCACTATGGAGTATGTATGGTTATAGAACACAAGTATGAAAAGTGTAATTAACAATAATACATATGTAAACACTATTACAAATGATTATTTGTGTATTCAAGTATAACCCATTCTACTCCAAAGACATTTTTGTTGGCTGCATTACAGAGCAATTTTCTCCTAACTCACAGTGAGGCTCCAACTAAAAACCTTTTGGATGATGAAAAGGTGCCGCGTGCAGCAGCAAATTAAAAGCGCTACTACACTGTCGAGCTACAAACCCCAGTGGCTAAATTCCCTCCAATATTAAATAACAAGATCATTATCTAGTCCTGTCAATTTAAACCTGCCTTCATATTTGTATTGTTAAGATCTGAGAAATGAACAATAAGTTCTTCGCCATCATCGTGCTTGCTTTCCTGTTACTGCTGCCAGATCCATCTTCATTTGTATTGCAGTGCAGTCTGTGCATTGCGAACATGTTGATATGGTAGCGTCTAGTAATGTTTTTATATAACATCTACAAACTGGTTATTCAGTAGTAGGCAGCTGTTACTCAACATCAGTGTGGCATCATAACTGGATGGATTTATAAGCTTCCATTATTACATACTTCATAACACAGTGAATAAAATTTCTCCAATATGTTGTCTGACGAAAGATGTAGAAATCATTTTTATTTTCCATGCTTACTTTTTAACATGTAACAATATAGTCTTCTCCGGTGCATGATGGAACGGTCTCCTGCCACACATTTCCCTGACCTTCGCGAGAAAAGGATAAACAGGAGGTGACAACAAGTGAAAAATAATTGAGACAGAGGAGAGTTAAACAATTCTCAAGAGGCTGGTTTATAACTTTCATCAGCTTTGACTGAATCAAATATCCAGTTTTATCACTGCTTCTCTGTGCTGCACCTCACTGTAGCAGCCACAAGATGGAAGTAAAGACTGCTGGTAGTTTTATGTGTGGTTAAGACAGACGTGGTGGCTGTTGCTCTTACATCAAATTATAAGTCACTTAAGATTATACAATACCATACGTTTAAATAACATTTTATATTATTATTCTTTAGAATAAATATATGTGTGTATGCATCTATAAAACATACATCTTAACTTTTGCTATTTAGTTTTTTACTAATATTTAAATGATTTGACAAAAAAGAAAAAAAAATTTTTTTTAATTTTTTTTTATTATACTTTATTTAGTTATAAGGTGCCACAAACACGGGTAAAAGAAGCTACAGACATTTCAAAACTACATTAACATTAAGGTATATATTTTAAAAAAATGGCAAAAAAGTTAAATCAAGTATGTTATGGCATAGATGTGGCCCATATGTTAAGAGCCTGAACTCAGGAAAAGAAAACCTCCACAAGAAACATTTCAACAGGCATAAAAAAAGAGCCACAAATCAGCTATCGCTATTATATAGCATATTTGAATTTGTTCAGAAAATGTTTGTTTTTAGCTCTCCTGAGCTTACATCTGCATTAATCCTCACATCGCTGTGTGAATGCAAGTAAATATGACTGTGTATTCAGCAGCAGAAGACATTCAAGAAATAAACCATGGCTTGTCCTTTTTGTCAAACACCTATGCTAAAGAAGATATGCTAAAGACATGTTCTGGTTGTCATTTCTCCGATAGCTCAACCGCTTCACTGTGACCTAGAAATGTATTAAATTTAGATGATCATCATCATCCTCTGCAGGATGTGTTTAATCTCAAGATGTTCCATTTCGGAGAGGCTGGTCTGACTAAAATTCATTCATCAATAGTCTATTTCAAGATGAAGCACTTCCTGTTCTTAAAAATGTTGATATCTTGTCAGTGAATATTTTAGGATGACTCATAACTTCAATCATGAGCGTGACTTAAATTTTGACTTTAGATGATGCGTACTGGCGACTAGTTTTATTAAGAGTTTAACAATAAAAGAAAGTTGTGTAATGTTGGGATGCTTTCAGTGACAATCTGATGTTCACTTCCTCTAAACGAGAACAACTAAATGGCATGTTTGCCTGCATCAAAACACAGCAGGTGATCAGAGACAGCAGGACACTTTTAACATTAGTGTTTACAGATTTAACAGTTCATAGTTTGTTCTGTTGTCTCTGCTATGCCACCAATCAACATGATTATGAATTATGAATCAATATGATCAGTATGAACCAATAGAATTCTGGGGATATCGCCTTGCTCGTGGTTAAAGTTAAAGTTAGGGTTAGGCAAGTTGTGGTTAGGTGTGGTGTGGTATGTTGCTGAGGAAGACCTGAAACCAGACGCTTGTCTTGAGGTAACCTTGGAGACATGAAATAAGGGCGGCTATGCTTAGCTTTCTTTTCAGGTCACTTAAGTACGTCAGTCATTACCAACAGAACCACTTCAGCAAATGAACACAAAGAAAGAAGAGTGAATTAGGGGGCTGATTGGAGTGATATAATTCAGGTTTTGCACATGTTTAACATAAGGCACATAGCTGGCAGGGCATCACGTTTTCAACAGTGACTTGTTAGAATTTAACCCACATGGAAAAGAGCGCACAGTTACTGGCTTTAAACAACTGCTCCCCCACTTGTAGCCACAATTTAGCCACAGCGGTCACAATTTGACACAATTACCATCAACGTAACAGTATTGGTCAGTGTCTTAGCTTCTTTCTGAAGGGAACAATGACACTGATTATGAAAAATGTTGGCTTCCTCCCTTGTCTACCTATAGGTGCAGAATCTGTGAATAGTGTAGTTAATTTACAGCCAATCAAAACCTGAACCACATAATTTCAAAAGTTGCAATGAACTGTTAAATAAACTCTAATTTGAAACGGTCTACAACCAAAATGGCCCAATCTCTCTACTTATAGGCTCATGTAAGGCAGTGGTGACTGGTGGCATTGGTGTATTTGAAAAATGTCTCCATCCCCGGAGTGTACCTGGAATCCTAAAATCCTGAAAGGCTTGTCTGTCTTTTATTAAATATAGCACATAGGGAATTCACAACCCACTTTTTAGCTCCCTGGACTTGCACTGTGCCCAAAGGGCTAGAAATCGTAAAATGTCTCTTCTTATTTCCACAAGTCATCCAGGTGAAGTTGTCTGAAAGTTGAGTCATGGCAACTGGACTTCTTTCTTGTAAGGTAGAGACGTTTCGCTCTGCATCCACAGAGCTTCGTCGATCTGAGGGAAGTTGGCTAGTGACCACAAATTTATCCTCCAGGTTGTCTTGACATGTATCTGTCGTTAAATGTAAGTGAATTGCTCTAACAATATAGCGCTTACAGTGTTCTCACCAGAAGTAGACAAATTTGACCAGACTTATAAAGTGGATAATTCTACTATGTAGAATGTTTAATATTGAAGTGATAGTGGCTGGTGGAATCGTACTGTAGTGCATTATGTCAAGAGGTGTTTCTAATGTTTTGCCTGCCTCATTTAAGGGGATATAAATAGGGTGGTATAACATTAGAAATCTCAGTATTCCTAAGCCTTACATGTGCAGTGAATACAGCCTAATTTATGTGGTTTGATTGTACTGATGCTCTGTGTTTAGCAGTTAACTGCAACGCGTGATGCACAATGCTTTGATGGACCAATATGTGGTTCTTTGTGTGCTGACTGCAAATAGCACAAAAATACATGTTGACAGGTTTACTCTGTCCAGCTGTGGATTGCTCGTTGCCTCCTGCCATCGTACACAACAATGACTGAGTGCAGCTTCACCGTGATGCAGGACTCTGGTCTCTGCTGTCTTTAATCAATCTGACAGACTTTTAATCAGTACGTTATGAAGTCCTATAACTCAGGTCTTGCTGTAGGGCTCCACGCAAAAGAAAGATCTACTGAAAATCAATGGAGTCAATCTTTCCCAACGCAGTCATTTGGTGAGAAGGTGACAGCTTTGGAAAATTACAGGAACCAAACCAAAGAGAGCTGGGTGGAGAGATACAGGAGGAGAGAGCAAAGATAAAAATAAAAACAGACATGAAGGCTGACTTTCAAATGGACACACAGAGAACATGAAAACATGTAGCACAGACGTGTAAAACATTGTTTGTGGAGAAACAGTTCTCACAGACCCCGATGAAGGCCATGAGCCAAAACACGTTGGTCTAATAATAAAGAAGTTGTTTGATAATCTGCAAGCGTTGCTGGAAATGTGATCATTTGTTTGTTTTCTCTCATCCATGCACCTTGACAGTAGGTGAAGCTGTTCCAGAAATTTCTGCTTTGCTCAAGATTTCTGTTTTTGGAATGATTTAAATAAACTGAATACAAATAATGAAACTGTGAGCTGTTGAACAGAGGGCTAACTATGTTTGTCGCCAAGAAGGAGAGAAAAGCAAAAAACACAGTGGTGAAACAAGAAGAGATTCGATGAAAGGTCAAGATCTATACCTACAAAGATGTAAAACTCTTTTTGGCTATTTGTGCCTGTTTGCCTGTGAGTGTTTGTGTGTGTGTGTGTATGTGCACGTTGTAACATGCACGTTGTCAGTTAATGATCCTCATCTCTCTGTGCCACTGCAGATCGAATCCCAATCACATGTTGGGAAAATCCCGAGAGAGTGCAGGTTCAATTCCTCATTCCAGTCTGAGTCAGCACATCATTCACTCTGAAAAGAGAGAGAGAGAGAGAGAGAGAGAGAGAGAGTCTGGTGTGTTTCCTCATGTGCTGCGTGTGATGTGTACAGATTTTATTGATGTGTGTGTTTGGTAGAAAAGATTAACTGTATTTATTTAAATCAAGGTCTTGTCATGTATGTTAACCAGTTCAATACACACACATGTGTCTTTCACTTGTTGATATGCATCCCTAACCCTAACTAAACATAATACTAAACTGAACCATCAAACTCCTATTAAAGGTTATCAGGATCAGCCAAAATGTCCTTGACCTAAAGTTTTCTACACAATAACATAAAGACGTGTGTACACATAGAGATACTGTAGATAGTGTATTAAATTGTCTCCTAATTCCATAGCATACCCTAATTCTACATAAAAGAAATTTAGCAATTAAGAAATATAGAAAGAAACAAAGCAAATTGAGTGACAAGTTCACACAGTGTGTATTTGTACCATCAGCTCCTGTCCTATAACTATCTACAAACGATTCCCATTCTGTGAAGAAATGTACAGTATACTTGTACAGATTTCCTTCACCAAACGATTATCCAGAAATTTTACATTGTGGAGCCAAAACAAAACAAGTTTGGCAGTTTCTGTAGACTAGAACATAATGAAGAGCAGGACACTACACTGTGACTTTCTCTTACATATTTACCATCATACGAGCCTGTTCTCCCCCCCCAAAAAAAGTTGAAATGGACTGATTTAAGTCTACAAAGACAACATACCAAATGTTGACACTGAAAAATTAGATTTTTATTTTCCCAAATACATGCTCATTTTGAATTTGTGTTTGTTGTGTAACACACTAACTACTGCACAACTACAGTTGAGGACTCATCTCCAGACAGTTACGAAATGCAGGAAATGAGCAAATACTCCAGTGAAGCGTGGGACTGTCCTTTGAGGAGGCCGTCTCTGTTTTTATGTCGTCCCGCTTGCTTCCCCAGATTAACAAGAGCAGTTATTTATAGAGCACGGAGAACAAGAGATTAATGCTATTCCTGTTGTGTTTTGGATGTGCACTGCTTCTTTGATGACTCAAGGTGTGGAAGTGTGTACTTGTCTATGTGCTGTGTATATGTGTTTTTCTAACCTTGCTCTCTGCCCTGCTGTCAATGACACTGCACTGATTGTGCTCATCTGTCTGTAGAGTCTGTAATATTTGAATGGGGGGTGGGATGTGTGTGCTATGAGTGTAAAATTCTGATTATCTAATTTATGTGTGCATATGTATAGGTTGCATGTGTTTTTGATTAGTTGTATGTATGCTGCATGTAGTGTGTAGAAAAAAACAAACAAACATAAAAAGCCATGTAACTTTGGATTTTTTTCTGCCGTCGTCTGGCACCATGTTGCTTTTTCCTGGTGGATGAGTCAAACTAGCAGCAGGTACCTGTTTATTTTTGGGATTGGCTGTACACAGAAGCAGGACAGGAAATGAAAGAGCTCACATAAGAGCTGTTGTGGTGGCAATATGTGTGGTTGTTTTTTTTTCCTCAAAATAATACATATAAAATAATATGATATAAGACATGAGAGAGAGGTGTGAGATCAAAAACTCTTTGTGCAGAATTAAAATGCAGTAGGCTGCTGCAAAATTAATTTAGCTATGAAGCTGTGCAACCCACTTCAAATAATTCACAAACCAAAGGTAAAATGATTTAGTATGTTGTTGTGTTGCACCATTCCACCACCCTTGTGACACATTTCCCTGATACAAATTTAGGTACTAAGAGAAGAGAAGAAGAAGAAGAGAATCTACTGTACAATTGCTTCTTTGTGGTTGTATGCCTCCACCAACCAGCCAAGTTACAGTTTTCATGCATGTCTAACCATAGTCATCAGACTAATCAGTTCATCCATTTTTTCTAGTGGACGTTTGTGACAGATATGATGAAATTCCCTCTAAAGGTTCCTGAGTTATTGCATTGGCATGAATGGGACAGATGGAAGTTAACAGTGGCCTTGACCACTGACCACAAAAATCAAGTCAGCTCAACCTTGGGTCCAAGTTGACGTTAGTGCCCAGTTTCAAGAAAGTCCCTTTAGATATTGCCTCTGGCCACAGCTGTCGCCGGCGTGGACGCATAATAACCAATTCATTATTGACTATTGAAAATAATAATTTACAGACCTATATTGCACCACTTAAAGTACAGAAACAGAACAGACTGAGAGTTGGGGGTAACATTTATGTTCTTGATTTGTACAGAAATTGTCTCAGCATCTCTGAGTGAAGAATCTAAAGAAGCAATAACTGCTCTGGTTATGCCCCCGCTTCTACCTGAACACAGCTGCGTCTCATGGGAGAGCTTCTTAATCTCAGTACGATGTCAGTGGCCTTCTGGGAAATCTGCAGAGACGAATGACGACTGAATACAGAGCTGACATCCTGTTGACTCAGCAGAAAACACAGTGACCTCGTCGGGAGAAGGAGCACATGGAGGAGTGGGACAATCATCTGAAGACTCTCAGCGCGTGTGCTGATTGTTTGCCGGCATCGACCGCTCCAGCTACTGCTGCTTTAGAAGCAAAAGGGTCTTGGCCTACCATACGAATAATCATTAACAACTCACATAGGGTCTTATGATGGTTTAAAATAACACGTTATATAACATGCATGTCAGTAACGCAGGTTTATTTGATGAATAGAAGCCTAACTAATGACGTTCCCATCAGCTTCTTGTGCTTTTTGCTACATGGTAATTGGCATGATGATGAGCATGGTAACCAGCGTGTTAATATGTTGTGTACATGTTAGCTTGGTGATTTAGCCTTTGTATTTGTGTGCATCACAAACCCACTACTGTGAGACGTTTCTGAAATGTCACATTTCTTCATGCATCACAAAGTTTATAATACAATTTTGTTTTAAATAATTGTTAAGTGGTTCCCTCATTTTTTCACAGACTCTCAAAGCAGGCACTTGTGACCCAAGATCAAGGTCACTAAAGGTGATCCTCACACAGCCACCAGCAAACTATCATAATTTCATCAGTGCAAGAAAATTAAAACTCTTTTTTTTCTTGATCTCCTGACACTTTTAATTTTACAATATGTCCACAGTTTTAGACAACTGTCCCATTCATCATTTGTTTTGTCTCTTGTTTAAAGTACTATAGATACTATTTTTAAAAAGTGTTATATGTACAAATTGTATTTATGCATACTCACATGGTATTTCACTGCAAAATAACACCAGTATAAGTTGGTATCTAGTGTTAATGATGACCCTGTCTTTTTTCCACAAGTTGTTTTTAGAAAAAAAAAAAAACTCTAGATACAGAAAGATACAGAACACTTTATGACTTATTCAGTTATGAAGGCTTTTCTCTAATAATCTCACGATTATGCCCATTTGCTAAAAACACATAACACTTTTGTCACTCACACACACAGGAAGAAGAGGAGATACAGTAAATGTGAGCCTGAGCCCTGGTTTCTATATAAGCTGTCTGTCTGAAGCCGCGCCCCACTTTCTCTCCAAATTAGGCTGAAATGTCCTGAAATGTCAACTTCAGACACAGGAACCGAGTACTTGAGATCTGGCGGTCTGGAAAACACACAGACAGTTTGAATACGAGCTAATACTTGAGACACATTGGGGAAAAAGTAATCATGTTTAAAATTTTATGGAGTTCATGAATCAAAGGTGACATTTTCTACAGACACAATGTTCTGTTCTGTTCTGTTCCTGTTTTGTTCTCTTCCCGTCACAGAGTAAATCATTAACTAACAGGCCTGCAAACCCAAAAACTGTCCGATCCACACTGTGGATAACTTAGACCAGCAACATGTGCGTGACACTTAAGTAAAGACATGTATAGCGAGATCAGCAGAAAATAAAGCAGACACTTAACTTTAAACAAATAGTCACAGAAGCAGCGTGAAACAATTTCCAAGTGTGGACCCAATAACATCTTTAGAATCAGATTTCACTAATCACATTGATAGAACAAGTGTAACCGCAGGCGATGACACAGAACAGCAACGAGCGGCAAGGCACAGTTATGAGAAGAATGCGTCCTGCAACATCTGCAACATCTAACCTTTACAATGAAAATGTCACAACAACAAATGGCGAATGGCCTGCGAGCTATTTATGGTGTGGAGCTGGAGCCACCTGCATTGTTTCACCCATCTGGGGCTGATCCTCAGCTGGGGAGATCTTCTCTTCTTCTCTCTTCCATTTATATTCACGAAGAAACATTGACATTAAGGAGCTGTGTACTGTACACAACAGAGCTTCTAAAAGTGGCTTCAACGTATGAAGTTGTTATTTATTTGCATTTGTCATTTTGCATTACATAAGTAACTGGAGCTGCATGAGTGTTTTGTACAACTGAACCGACAAGTCATCCTGCAAGTCCTGTGTAGCCTAAATACTTAATTTTTGCTGCTATAGTGGGACGCTTAAATCCGTGCTACTACTAGCCTCGAATTGTGGTAATCTTTTTATTATTGGTGTGGTTTTATGTTACATTTTATAACATTTGCATTTTAAATTCCGTATAACACTTCCTGGCAGCTATATGTTTGTGCCCTTGTGTGTCTGCATTGTCAATCACTGTAGTCTTCTTTGTGTGGGTCAGATTTTCTGATAGTGAAATTAAAGCTGTCAAATTGTTCTAACCAGGAAACATTAGAAACTGCCAAGGGAAACAGACAGAACAATGCAGAAATATTATGATGAAACTGTCGTCATGGCAATGTGTCACTGAGATGTTGGTCCTGATGGTGTCCTCAGTGCTCATGGCGCTGGCTCACATTCAACACCTGACTTACACAACAGCACACAGGGTGAGTCTGAGCCTCTGTAAGCTCCCAGGGATCATCAGTCATCTGCTGCCCAAGCCTGCACACCTCATGCTTCAAACACATTCATCCTGCAGCCCTTAGCCCGTGTGTGTGAGAGAGAAATTCATTTAGCTGAATCTAATGCTGCTGATTTATGTAGTGTTAGGTACACTAGATCACTGTAATGCTGCTTACACACAAATAATGTCATTCTGGGTCTTTTGCCGCTTTCTCTCCTCTGCTGTTTCTTTTTTGTCTTTTCAACCTTTCCTCACAATGTATCCTGCCAAATCTTTGTCTATAACAAAAACAACAATGATAAAACACCATCGCAACAGAGTTTACATCTCTTGTTATTCCTTATTATTTTCACTTTGATTCGCCCTGCTTTATTTTGCTTTGAAATTTAAAAAAGTGCTAAAAATCCACGATGTCGTAACCATTTAACAAAAGGAAAAAATACAAACAAAGACATATCATCACCATCACTCTATCATAAGATTCTTTCTCTTCTCTCTGTTTCCCAGGTCTCATATTTACTTCTGCTCCATCAATCCTCCAACAAACCCCCTGCCCACTTTCTCATCAACTGTTCGATTTTGAGTGTGTGATCCTGTTACCCGGCTTTTCTTTAGTCTCTCACCTATTATTGCCGTCTCATTTGGATGAGATGACAGTCACAGGTGATGAGAAAGCAAAAGAGACGGCAAAATATATTATATAAACTAAGCAGTGAGACTCATATTAGTGTGATAAAATTTAAAAAAAATACACTAGATTTCTTCTGAATCCATTGTGTGTGTCTAGTTCATTTAAATCGTGGAAATGCTAACAATGTAGAACAGAATTTAAATACACTGAATGGCTGTTGCTGTAAATCTCGCCTGGACAAAGAGAATTATGATGACAACATTACAGATTATGGATTAACATGAAGAATATAATCAAGGAGGACACTGGGCAATTTCCAGCTGCTTGCAACACACAGAGTGCGCCCTGAACTACACAACCTACTCTCCTCCTCCTATTTGTTTATGTGGTCCAGTGTAAGGGGAACAGTTGGGCAGCATCTGTGTCCTTGACAAGAAGGTATGTTCCCTCTGCCCCCTACAGGACCTGCTGTCCCTTTGCACCTGCAGTACAGTACACACACTCACTAACGGAACAAGAGGACAGGGACACACACACTTTTCTTTGGAGATTTGTTAATTAACAAACTGTTGTGTTGTCATGTGAGCGGATGAGATACTATATACATACAGTATATGTGTGTGTGTTTGTGTGTGTCATACACTGCTACAGAATGCTGATAGGAGTTTGTAAACTGTGCAGGTCAATTTAGTACCGACCTCCACAAATTAACTTTTTGGTTCTATTTCAAGTGGTTTTGTCAGCATTATGGACCGAGCCTGTGTTTACTGGGTTCAGAAGTGTAAATCTGTGAAAATCTATTTGCCTTCTGCCAAATTAGACCAAGCTAATTCTGGAATAGAAGTCTGCCAAAGCACCAGTGTGACAATTAGCTTGTATCTTTGCAGCAGCTCTACCTGCAGTTTTGTAGTCTGGTATCATAAATCATAAAAAAATATATGAAAAATATTCAATATAAATAAGTAACAAATAAATATTATGTGAATGAGTAAGCTGTGTGTGGTCCCAGAGGGTGAATCTTTTTGCCTTTGGTGAACCACTGACATTTAATCTCTGCAAAACATGGATCTCAGAATGCCAATGTCAGTAGACCAGCAAGTCCACAGCACCAGCACCGGGTGTATACAGAAGGTATGAGGACAAACATGCAGTGCACCATCCCAGAATAGTGTCATTCACCCAGTTGTTATGAGCATTGTGTTTTTTTCAAACAAGTATTCCTTAAGATGAGAGGAAGCTAAGGTGAATGAATGACATGAAAGGTTATGGATTCAAGGTAACTGTCAAGGTGACTGGCAGAAAGTATCATGTGAACTGGATCGTTTCTTGTGGGATGTAGAGTGATGAGGACAATGTGATCAGTGTTGCCACAATATAATAGAGATTAGCCTGGATCTCCTGATCTGCATGGTCTCTGGGTGGTCAGGGGAATACCCAAGAGTGGGTCTCATCAGGTCAGACAGGATGCAATGAATGGGCTGTGCCACACTTGCAGGGTCTGTGCCACCAGAATAAGGGCGAGCTGTTCTGCCTCTCTCTCAACACCTCTCCCTCAACCTCCGGTCTACTCGGGTCACAAGGTCGATCAGGCCATTTAAGACCTTGAGGAGATCACAGGCTGCCAGCTTGTCCTTCTGCTGCTCAACAAGACCCTAATAAAAGGCATCAATAAAGGCAGACTTGTTTCACCTGCCATCAGCTTCAACTGTGCAGAAATCTGTGGCGTAGTCAACCACAGATCTATTTCTTCGGCAGATGGTCAATAAGCCGTGCGAAGTCTCCTTCTCCAGCACACCCTGCACAGTTCTTCAGAGAAATGTTTAAAGGTGGAACATGCCTCAAAGTTCGTCGCTAATTCTGCTGCCGAACCATGACATTTACGATGAAATTCCTGCACACGTCGCTGATCAGTTTTTCAGCAACCTTTTGATTCCCATTTTGGATTTACTACATCATACCATCTTATCATTGTCAGCTAAACCTGGCAAAGGAGAAATCAGTGGCATTAAGTGCACTGCCTCAACATGGCCATGACTACCTGGATATGGAGAAACATCATCACTGTCACGCCTGTTGTTTTGCACTTGGCTCACTAGGTTGAATGTGTGGCACTGATGAAGTCTGTTGGTGTTTAATGTCTGCCAAAAAAGGAAAAGAGGCTTCTGGCTGGCAAACAAACACTCTGGTCTCTTTTTCTGCTCCATCTGTGCTTGTGTTTCTTTCTTTTCCCTCTTGACTGAAAAAAGACCAGTCTCATCTTTTCGCCTCTTTAAATATCTCTCTCACACATAAACTGTCATGATTATGCATCATAAGCAGTGATGGCGTCTCAGTGATGTCGTACATAGCATGTTTGGGCTGTGACAAGCTGCTATATCAGAGGTGCCATGTTTGCGCTGTGTTTGTTTTAATTTGATTTTTTTTCCATTTTGAAGATCAAATGACCTCAGAGTGAGAAAAAACAGAGGAAAATTCTCAGACGTGACATTTTTCCAGATCTCCATTAACCTCTGTAAAGGTTTAGGGTCAGAGTTATTGGTAAATTACCATATCCAATGATAACTGAGATTATACTGAGGCAAAATAACAGCCTTCAGATTTGGTTGCCAGTTTTGCTACAAAAACACAGTTTAAGCTTTAAATGTGTTCACATTGTAGCCTTAACTACGTGGCTGTCAGGATTTCACTGTATAGTGGACCCAAAAATGCACTCTATCATGCAGGGGATGAGACCGAAAATAAGACTTTAATTTAAACAAAAACAGATTACAGGTATGTGTTGGGGAAAACTGAAAATCACTCCGAAATGGAGGAAAAACACGGCACTGAGACACAAAGAAAAATGACGCTAATTACAAGAAAGAAACGAAAAGACCCAGTCAAACCATAGCAACTTGACATTTGTCCCTTCTGATGCTTATAAATCAAGAAAAATAAGAAGGAAACATTAATTAATTTCATAATTTAGTACAAATCCACACACTCACACCCGCTACTGCATGCCACCATTACCAGCACCACCAACAAAAAGACATATTGGGGCTGGTTTCGCTCTTGTAAAGAACTTAATTAATTAATTTAAACAAAAAACACTAATCTGTGTGAAGGTATTAATAAATTAAAATAGTGAGTCACCAGCCTCATTGCCTTATTTACTCAGGTTGTAGATGCAACAGGAGTGGTAAGGAGATGGTCCAAGTACTGTGTTGTGCATTTCCAACCTGGAGCAGCATAATTTATAGGCCTAAAAATATGACATCTGCTACTACTGTAGATCTTTCATTTATACCCACAAACTTTAAGGAGAAAGTCAGTAAATTTGTTTTTGTGATTTTTTTTCCCATTGAAAATGTATGACTTTTAAGGTCAGTTCAGTTCTTCCTGTTTTCAGTGTCTTTCTTCCACCAATTTTTCAACATCTTCGTCTTTCCCTTCCCCCTAAACATACAGTCACATGGCCTTGACAGTTCGTGGGCATATTCTTTGTGGACAAGCAGCTGCATTTAATATGCCAAGGCTTCAGCGTTTTGTCTAGGGACACTTTGACGGATAGCCAGAAGAAAGCAGGAGTTGAACCACTGTGGTTCATGGACAACTGCTTAACCAACTGAGCTGGCTCTGCTGATTATTGTGTCTAAAAAATCTGTAAAACTGGCTAAGTTTTTGGTCCAACCCTGTTTCTCAAAAATTACATTCCTATGCAACTAAACTACAAACCCGATTACATTTTCGTAGGGGACGTACAACAAACATTTTTAATGAATAAAGCAGGAGGTGATTGGGATGGATGGAGGGTAAATAATGTGAATGGCTGGTCCAGAGTCCCATGTGAAGTTACGTTTAGGCAACAAAAGCACTTTGGTTAGGTTTAGAGAAAGATAACAGTTCTTAAAATAAAGATGTTGTATGATTGTTAAATTTTTGTGTAATCTTGGCCTTAACCCAGTGCAAACCATGAAAAACTTTCATAACATCACAAAACTGGATGTTGTAATGCAAGATTGAATATTTAGGCAGAGATTGAATATTTAATTGATATGCTTTTTTAAACAATGTATTTGTGCCTTGCCATTTATGATAACAGCAAAAACTACTTCATGATGTTTATAGACAACATAATCTGGTTCCAATTATGTGCCTAACAAAAAATGCATTTGTAATTACAGCTTAGTTTGGTTGTATGGAACTAAACTGAGAGACTGGGTTGCTTTTACTTGTGAGCATGGAGCAGGGCGGACACATTAGACAGAGAGAGTAATGCTGTGTCCAGCAGTTGTTGAGACACTTCAGTCTTGACAGAGCACTGGATGACTGGCCACCATTATCAGTTACATCACCGCCTGTAACAAACTCCAGTTTCTTTCCCATCCTTGAAACAACACAATACATTCAGGTTCAGTCTCTCCCATTGAACCAAACCTCCTCACTCCCACTGACTGGTGATTAATTTGCACTTCTGCTGCCTGTCCTGCCTCACTCTGCTGTTTCAACAGGATATACATCGCACTGAGGAGGAGCTGTTTTATTAGGACTTAAAAGCAAAGCTCACCTCCTGTTGTTTAAACACACACAGGGATAGCACAATTTACAGTTTCTCAAAAGCTCAGCCACATTCTCTCTTTTCTTTCTGGTTTGTTCTCTCTTCATTTCTGTCATGACAGTGTGACAAATACACAATGTTGGGGAAGTTACTTTGAAAGCATAGCTTGGCAAGCTACCAATTACTTCACACTGGAAATAGTTCAACTAACTACGTTAGGGATAAATCTAGATAAACTTCTGGATAAAGTAGTTACTACCTTCTTAAAAACGGATCAATTTTACAATAAACATGTGATCCCCAAGTTAAAAAATTCAAAAAATAATTCAAAAAGTTACATGGTAGCAAAAAAAGTGCCACTCAACTGAGTTAATCACAAAAACACCTACTTGTTTGCAGGTCATACATAAACCAAAGTGATAAAATACCCCAATATTCATGTGAGAGTGCAGGAATGTCAGCATTGGTTTTGTAAACAATGTCTATCAGTCATACATCTGCCTTCCAGAAACTAGAGTCCAGATGGGGGTACTGCACCAAACAGGATTACTCAGTTAGCCAGGTACTGTAACATTTAAAACAGTGACAACTTCTCTGAACATTTGTTAATAAATAGCAAAAAATAACACTTATGACTAACTGACACCTAATACATTCAAGTTTAGTTTTACAAATTAACATTCAAAATTTAAAATCTGAGCTGAGGACCCAAGCGGCTGAAACAGGCCAAGGGGCCCATGTAACACCTGGCTGGGGCAGATAGATGGTAATTTCCGGAGAGTGGGTCTGGGCTGCGTGTCAGCCTGGGGCGTTGCCAATCAGGATTCCGAGCTGTTTTGTTATGTGGTGGGTGCGGCAACGAGCTGAACCAGTGCATGCTCCCCACCCTGACCTGACCTGACCTGACCTGAACAGACAGTCCAGCTTCGTGGAACACCGCTGAAACCTAAACCCGTCCTAAACAACTGTTGTTCACAATGACAAAACTGTAAGAAATTATACAATTTTGTTGCAAACAAGCCTGGATTTTGTATTTTCTGACAACAAGTAAAAATAGATAAGAAATAATATAAAACTTTTTAAAACTATTTGAGAGATTTGAACACTTATCTAAAAAAAATGATCCAGTTGTTGTTTTGTAAGAATCTATTGTTTATGCAACATGTGAACAGTCTCTCAAACTTTTATGGACCAAAAAATATACCATCATGACAAAATGGTGGCAAAAAGTAATTTAGCTACTTCAATCACTATGCAAATATGAATAATTGCCATGAAGGTACTGCAAAATGAAGTTAACCTACCAGTTTAATTACATCTAGTTCACTACTCCCCAACACTGCAAATACATGTACATAAAGTTTTTTTCTGGTTGTTATGCTCTGATATTTACTTCGCTTCTTTGCTTAAAATCCACATAAAAGGGGAATTTTTTTTACAGCTTTTAAACATCAAAGTGGGTTTACAGGTCTTGGGGAGTATGAATAAATATGCAGAAAACCTTTTGTGACCCAAGATGGTAGATTACACACCCAAATCTCTGTCCAAAATGTCAGTGGTCAGATTGTATTGTGGGAAATGCTGGTGTCAGATGGTGACAAGGGTGAAAAACTGCTCTATGTGAGTCCTGCAAAGTTACACAAAGGCAATGCTAAATTGTACTCATTTAATCCCTGTTTGATATTATTAATGTCAATATATCAGCTCATAAAATAAAATAAAAAACTAAAAGACAGTTCATTTTAATATGAAGCTTTTATTTTCTTTGAAAACTAGTTTGGTTTAAGCTGATTTTCTTAAATATCTGTCTTCTGTTGCCACAGATTAGTTTGTTTTAATGTTGCTGCTCGTGAACACAGTTAAAGTCCATTTACGCTGAACAGGACACTCTTGCAAAGAGGATGGCACAAAATCTGCTTCCACTAATACAACTACAAGAGAAAAGAGAGAAAACAAAAACATAAAAAGGCTTCTTACTGCATAGCAGATTAACCAAAAAACCTCCAAATCATGAGGAAAATGATGTAACAATATGCTTGTGCTGATCCTAATTTCCTCTTTATTTTTGTGATCTTTTTTTAATAATCAAAATAAACACTAATGAATTCAAAAATCATGAGCACTGTGCTCTCTGATGTAATGGACAGATTTGTGATTTACCTTTGTGTGTGTGTGTGTGTGTGTGTCTGTGTGTACAGTAGATTGACTTAGATTACCATGACAGGTACACATGTTTGAACTTCTATCCTTGTGAGGACATACATTGACTTAATACCTTCTTTAGCCTTAACTTTAAACATCATGAGTAAATATTTTACCCCAAACAACAGTAAACTTAAATCTAACCACAACCTGGTAACCATCTTAATCCTAAGCAGCTTGAAGTAATGGACAGACCAAAATGTCCTTACTCTGAAGGCTGGAATCTCACACACACACACGCACGCACGCACAGTGCCGGGCTACCTGGTGATCCGTCATGACATAGTTATGTAACATTTTTATCTGTCCCCATCCCCTTCCTGCACATGAACACACATACACACAAAGAAAGACAAGCATAAAGCCCTCTCTGTGTTTCTTTATCTCTCTCACACACACACACACACACTCACTGTGGTAGCTCAGTGGACATCTCTACCTCTGGTTGCTCAGCCTTCTGTCTCTTCCTGGATAGACCCCAGAGACACAGCAAGACTGACAGACTGACGTCAGTGTGTGTGTGTGTTTAATGCTTAGAGACACTGCATAACTGAGCAGAACAACATTCCTGGCCAATGCATGATCTGGAAAGTGTACTCCATTGTCAGCTAGTCAGAAAAGTATTTAACTGTACACATACACAAAGGTGATCAGGTTCAAAGATAGGCTTCACCTAGCCCCAGTTTGTAGGAGGATAAATCAGGGCTACAGATAAAAGTTGTCAGTCCACATCACACAAAAATGTGAAAACAAAATGAATGTTGTGTGTATGAGAGAGAGAGAGAGACATCTGAGCATGCCGGGAAGGAGTGACAGACAGGGAATGAAGAAAATAAGAAAGGGAATAGAAGAGCACTTTAGACTCGCTCTACTCTACTTATAAAAGTTTCAATGTTAATACTCAGTGAGGCAGGATTATGATGGAATAACACACATTCAGTTGCATAATCTCAGAGGACTACATGGTTGTGTGTGTGTGTGTGTGTGTGTGTGTGTGAGAGAGAGTTGGAGTGATTTCAAAAGTAAGCAATTTTAACACGAGACTCCCTCTTATTTTTTCATCTTTTTCTATCTGTCTAACTCTGTCTAACCCAATGTCACTTTAAATATACGGCGTTAGAAAATGGCTTCATGTCCCCAGTCTGTTCCTTATTATTTCTTTCTCTTCCAATTCACTCTTTTCCTCTCTGGGCGATCTTGTCATCTCGCATCAGTGTCAGCTGATCCTGACGTTGCTCCGCTAACGTGCAGTTGCCGTGGCGACGCCCGGGTTTGGTCTGGCAGGCAGACAGACATGCAGTGGGGCTGGACGTGACCTTCATGCCCCTAACCTGATTGTCAGCAGGTCAAGGTGGAAGAGTGGGAATTTTCTCTATTTATGAACTAAAACAGGATCAGATTCCCTAAAACTAGATGAAAGGAAATGATTGAACTAATGAAACAAACAAAAAAAAAGTTATTCATGTATTTATTGTAGAAAATCTTGAATATTAGTGGGTGGCAAAAGTATATGCACCCCTTTTGCAGCACTAACTTCAACTAAATGTTGGCTAAACATTGGCTTGGAGGCATCAGGACAGGTTGGCTTCTTTGCATGAACTAACTGCAATATAAGTTATATTAATGAATGAATCATGAACAATAAATAATTAAGCACCATAATCATAATCATCGCACTTTAACTTGAAAATTCTCGACAGAATCAACAAACACGTTGACTCACCAGCAACAAACGGATAGTTCTCTACAGGAGCAAGACTAAACTAAACTTAGGTAAAGTTACCTTAGCAAAATTAACTCTAACTGAACAGACAAACTGATTACAAAGGGGACAATATATAATAGCGGATCAGACCATTTATGGCACACAAGGGTAACTGACAAACTAATACTACTAACAAAACCTACAAACAACAGAACATACAGTAACAGTTAATCTATCAGTTGTAAATAACTAAACTTCTAACCAAAGAATAAAATCAAAAGACTAATCTAATCTATATCAATTAGCAAAATCCCCAAAGTACAAATCTAAAGTCCACCTATGATGTGGCAGGTACTTGGTGCAGTCTGATTGGCCACTTCCTGTATTTAACATCTCTGCTCTCAGGTTCTCATCCTTTGGCCAGGCCCAACAAGATGTTCCTCCACCAGGAGCAGCACCAGGAGCAGCACCAGGAGCAGCACCAGGAGCAGCACCAGGAGCAGCACCAGGAGCAGCACCAGCTCCCCCAGAACTGGTAACTGAAAAACAATAACACAGGCAAAAATATTTGAAGAACTGAAGTGTGACTGTACAGAAGTTAACTAAATGTGTTTGCTACAGATAGAAACTAATGTACTGTCAACCACATCAAATAAACTAATTATACTTAATTAAACCAAGTATGTTTATGTTCTATAATTTGCTAACACACAAACTTAATATGCTGTTTAATATTAATAATAATTATGAATATATATAATTTAAATAAATAATAAATAAATATAATTTAAAGAAAATGAAACAAATGTGAACAAAAAACTGAGGAGTTGAATGCAAGAGAGTTGCCAACATTCAAATCAGACAACCAGTCACACAACCAGTTACAAAACTGTGTATTGTTGAACAAATACGACAAACGTGTACAACAGAGACAGAAAGAGAGGTGTGGTGAAGTGGAGAAAGTTAAGGCCAATTAATTCCTTTCATGTGCGTATGTCTGTAATTTGGGTATGGAGCCGTTGGAGGGCAAACAGCCACTATGAATTGACTTTTAAGAAAGAAACTGCAGGGAAGACAATCAACAGATTAGGAAACAGATATAAGTGTTGAGGTAAAACCATATGCAAGGCAGGAAGTTGGATTCATACGGGCAATAAGGGGAAAACAGCACTGGCAGGTAGACAAACCTGTGAGGAGATACAAGCAGACAAGTAAAGAAAGCTGATGATAGCAGCAGGAAGACAAATAGAAATGCAGAGAGGAAGACAGAGGGTCTGACAGAAGAGCAGATGGAGGAAAAAGGCAGGGAGGCAGAGAGATGGGCAGTGACATGAAAAAGGAAGAAACAGAGGCTAAGGCAGGTGCTTGTCGTAAAAGGTCAACGCTCCTGTGATAAGGCGTGCTTGGACAGCATGCTCACAGCGAGCGGCCGTGCGCTTGTCAACACGATAGCAGTGCACTTCACTGGTCACAGTACACTCGGCAGAGCACACAAGGGCGGGAATGCTTTTTATGAGGCATCGGCAGGAAAACGACCAAATGTATAGTACAAATATTTATGGAGGCCTGAAATGTGATCTAAAAGATACAAAGGCCAGCGAGTAAAAGTATTTTGCCCAAGAACAAAAACGATTATATCTACACAAGGTTGTTTATCCAATTACAGGATTTAATTCCTGCTAATATTTCTGACCTTTTCAAGTCTTTTTCTAGCATGTTTGCTGAATGGACAAAAAAAAGTTAACAGTGGAGAGAGGACAGTGGTACATGGTGGCAAATGACACAAGATGCTACTGTGAATATTGTGCATCATAGCTTATATTAAAAAATACACATATAGCAAAATTACGATTTGTAATATTTAGTAAACAGAAGTTGAAGGCAGCAGAAACATTATTTTTAACAGTAAAGTCTCTGATGCAACTTGAACTCAGTTTATTACAATGTCCATTTGAGAACTGCGCTATGAAATTTAGTGCAGATACTATATTCATGGTCTCCAGAGGCTGAATCCTACTGATTTTGGCTTTTTCAGGGGAAAGTTCTCCACAATTAAAAGATGATGAACATGTTAACCTTACTGCACTTTAAGTATTTGGTAGCACAGGGGTAAATTAGTTTTTCATTATACATTTCTGTTTCTCACTGTAATGTTCTAGCTTATTACTCTCTATTGTAAAAATGCTACTGTTCCAGAGTGTGGTTATCAATTTAATCAGTTGCATTAAATATTCTAAGTCTCTGAAAGAGGTCAGTGATGTTAACATTTTCTTTTTCTTCCAGTGTCTTAACACTAGCAGCCATTATTAAGAAGCATTTTATGTTGTGAGTCTGCCAGCGAGAATAGCGTAAAATCTGCTGAAGCTGCAAATTCGAAATTGAGCTGAAGCCTACATTTCTGGGCATGGCAGATGGGGAAAGTCTGACAGAAACATAGCTTACCAAAGAGGAGCACCTCCTTCACTCTGGTAGGTAATGTTACAAAAAATGAACTATATCAAATGAATGCTTCACAAAGAAAGTTCCCCTTTAATCAACATGTTTAGAGAAGCAGGTCATGAAGTTAAAAAGATCAGTCGCCAATTCTGACTTTTTTATAAATGTACTGTGATTTTTTTAGTGCCCTGTTGTACTATGACCAATCATTTGTCCAGCTGACATTGTGGAATAAACCCTGCTTTTATAGTATATTCAACACAACTTGATCATTTCTGTCAGCTGCTGCCTCTGTGTGTGTGTGTGTGTGTCTTTGTTTAAATTTTGATGTGTGTTCATGTGTGTGGTGTACATCTAAGAACAAACCACAACAGTTGCCTGTGCCTGCGTGTGTTTTGTGGGGTGTCTGCGTCTGCTTGTTTTGACTGTGTGTCATCTGTGGCTTCTGTCTACGGCAGCAGAGAGATGAATGGAGCCCCACCTCCTCCCTCCTTCTCCCTCTGCTTCCAGAGGCAGCAAAGCAGCCTCAAATCATGATGCTTCTTCCACTTTAAGCCTTTAGCTGTTACTCTGAGCTTCTTCTTTACCTCACTGATCATTATTGTGCTTTTGGAGTAATTTCAGCTGACAGCAGAAGTACTACAGACATGTAGGTTTTGGAAGTGAAAGAATTTTTAGGTTTCACAAACTCTGATGCTTGTTGATGCTTTTTGAGATTTGTTTCCACATTTCTCGGGTATATTAAAGAACAATTTAAGCATTTTTCAAGCATCAAAGACAATAGTATTATTATTGACAACTAAATCCCAGTCAGAGCCAAATATTATTTACAGTGTTGACAATTCTTGTCGACCACTACTTGTGGCCTTCTCCTTGTCTGCTTACTACTTGAAGATTGACAATAGGTTCTTAACTGGATTAAGATCTGGGGAATTTCCTGACTATGGATCCAAATTTTCAATGTCATGATCTCTGAGCCACTTATCACTTATGCCTTGTGACATTGTGCTACATCACGCTAGTAAAATGCACACATCAACCCCACCCATGGATGGTGTCAGGATGCTTCACTGTTGGCACAAAACAAGACTTGCGGTAGTGTTCACCTTTTCTTCGCTGCAAAGACATTCCAAACAGTCAAAAGGGGGGCTTCAGCAGAGAAAACATCTAGTCTTATGCTATCCAATCCTTGTCAGGGCAAGTGGACAGCCACAGGGAGGTAGCTGGGGAGTGCCTTACTCAAGGATTCACCTGGTGTGTGGGCTGCGATGTGATCCTGCCACCTTCTGCATCCTGGTCGGACACTTATCTCATTGAGCCACCAGGCTACTCAACAATTAGTCCATTCACATAATTTAACACTTTCTTAATTGTAAGAATGCTGAATAGCAAACTCATTATTTTTTAGTGTTTTGTATAGTCAGTGTAGCTTTAAGCCACACCTCCAAACTTGTATTTCATTGATTGGACTCCAGGTTTGCCAACTACTGACTACAATTAGCTTTTATTGATATCATTATCCCCTTTAATAAGGTTCACATACTTTTCCCATCCTACACTGCGATGTATTCAGTATAGACAAAACAAAGCGACCACTGTAGTGTGTATTACTTATATGTAACAATTCCTAGCATGTTTTTCTTCTTGACAAGTTTGGGTCTTATCGGGGCTCTTAGTTTGTAGTAACTCATAATCTACAGAACCCGAATGGTAATTGCTTGTGTCTTCTCCTTGTAAGTCGCTTTGGATAAAAGCGTCTGCCAAGTAAAGTAAACTTATGATGTCCCATAAAACTCTATGCACTGCAACACAAGAAAACACATGCAAATGGCCAAAACACACAATTGTCACACTGTCAGTGGCAAACTGCAGTTTGTTGTTGACTCATTAAGCTACTGAAGTCGACTGGTGTTGGAAAATGAGCTAACATGTAAATTCTTTAGTTGCTTGACTTAATAAGTGTAAGATGTATAGGTAGTTGCTCCCTGAAAACACTTCAGTTGCCATCTGTGATATCGGCAGCATGTTTATTTTTTTGTTTTCTCTCTTTGCATCTAATTTCTGTATCTGGTTGTGCTTGCTCTATTTGGAAGGAGGTTAGGTTCTTTAATTTCATACTGTATCATACGTCAGTTTCCTCATAACAGTGGTCATAATACAAATATTCACCTATTCTGGATCCAGAAATAATGAAAGCTATTGTTCAGCAGGTTGGTGATCAGAGAAATAAAGAGACTCAAGAGATGGAGAGAGAAAACGGGAGAGTGATTGTAAACTTGCTCTGCATTGCCTCCACTGTCACCAAGCCACACCCATATTCCCTCATCCACACATTTGATTGGCTGTACTGCCAGCAACAGTCTGCTCTCCATGGCCCCCATCCTCCCACCGTCTCTTTCCCTCCCTCTCTCCCCGCTCTCTCTCTCTCTCCAAGCAGCTCGCCAGTGAATGAGTCCAGTCAGACACAAGCTGTTAAACAGTATAGCGTCTCTCTCTCACTCTCTCATCGCTCTCTCTGTCCTTTCTCATCTCAGGAGCAGACAGTCAGTGGAGCATCGGCACAGCAAAGGAGCCACAGAGGACTGACAGAGGAGAGAAGACAGAAAACCTCACTGAGAGCATTTACAACACCGAGAGCATTTACAACAGCATAACATCTGTAATTTGTAATACAGTTCAAAGCAGAAGCAACAGATTGCCCTCAGCTGGAATTGTTGCTGCAACTGATGCTCTCTCGGCTGATCGGGGCTCGGAAACGAAGCAGATTTGCAATAGTGCCTGCAGCTGCCATCTCCTGGGTTTTGAAAGTCAGTTTCCCTGTGTGAAATAAATGCATTGGCTGTGTCAAAACACAAGGAAATGACGACGCTCTTTGACAGACAGCTTTGAATCATTCAACAAGCAACACGTTTTCTTGCTGGACGTCAACATCACCTCCACTACCAGCGTCTCCTCCCATTTTCATTCCTTCACCAGGCTGTGAAGAAAACCAGACATAACCAGCCATTGAATGCACAAACAGGAGGAGGATGTTAGGTTGACATGAGGAGATCAGGGAGTTCTGCTGAGAAACAAAAAGAACAAGGTAACATTTTATCAGTGTGAAGAAGGGTAAAGATTTACCACGAGACATCAGTAAGTCCGCCAGATTTTCACTTGGACTTCTGTGGACAAGAAAGGGGTGAACAGGAGGATGTATAGGATCACCGGCTTGACAACAGAAAACTGAAAAGGAGAGATGAAAGAGAGTGCTATAACCCTGCTCCACACAGCCACAGATAGATATTCAGACAGATATTCAAACAGCATAAACAATATCAAAAGTGTGCAATCAACAGAAACATATCTTCTTCCACATTTCCTGTTTTCTAGGACGATTTTACTCCACTGGAGTTAGGATTGAAATCTTTCTTCGAAATCAACTTACTGCAAGTAAGTTTGTGCATCGATTTTTTTCGGTGTGAGCATCTCGGCGTTCTTGCTGGACTCTTTATTTTCAGGGTGAGGTGAATCTGCCGTGGGGGGCAGCTGACAGCCATCCAAGACGCCGCGAGCCGTACTCCGCGTGAAGAATGCCCAGCCGCGCTTGGCGAAGCCGGCCGACCCGGGCCCGACGGCGGGCCTCTATATGGAGCGATCACAGAGCCGCATCAGTTTGTCGGCATCCTTCGAGGCCCTCGCCATCTACTTCCCCTGCATGAACTCCTTTGACGAGGATGATGGGGGTGAGTGGGAGTGACACACACACTCACACACAACCATAACAAGATTAAGGAGCCACCCATAAGACAAGGCAAATGTGTTTGGCCCCTGTCTGCTGGGAAAGTGTTTCCATCCACATGTGTTACATAAATCTGTCAAGGCACTGAGGACAATCTACTTCAGTAAATCGCCTTTCAACATGTGGGTCCTGCAAAAACCTAGTATATCGCTTACAGTATATGCTTACAATTTATCTTGACAGATTTTTCCAGTGTCCAATATTTCCATTTTGATTTGATAATATGTTAACCGTTAGATCCAGTGTGATACTGTATTTAATAATGAAACAATCAGCTTTAAGTAACTTGTCAAGCTAAATGACCAAAGGTGCTCAGGTTCCTGCTTCTCTCTGATTTATGTCATTTAAAACAGAATATCTATTGGACAACACAAAACATTTGAAGACATTCGCTTGGCGATTTCAGTGTTCTATGTATTTATTTATTTATTTATTTAATTGAGTGATTAATATCTTAAAAAAGATGTGTTGCAGACTTAACGTTAGCAACAGGGTTGTAACTGAGGCAAATGGCTGGTGACTGACTCACAGATTTACACTTAATGATACCGATCAATAATGTTGGCATTCAACAAAATTAAATACAGTACAACAGGGTGTGTATGCAGCCAGTGCATACTGAATGTGCGCTATATACAGTACGTACATATATTCATGCATCTGTGCTCTTCTAACACATTGATATATCTTATGTTTGACCTACATGAAGAGCCTGTAAAACAGATGAGATATGAAGCAAAATGTCTTCTGAGAAAAAATTACCTAAACAGAGTAAAATGTCTCAACCAAAGAGTTATAAATTTTGGTTTCAACACTGTTGGACATGTGTCATGTATGTAGTTAAAAATAACAGACTTCATTGCATTTCCTTTCAAATTCAAGTCATCCAGTGTCTCAGTCACATGAGTCATAACGTGTAAACCCATTCTAAAATTCAACCAAGACTGATGTGTGTTTGTGTGCATGCAACTGTGTGTGTGTGAGTTCGCGAGATTGTCTTTTGGATGATATTGTCTGTAGGATCAAATATTTCCTAAATTCGAATGCATTGGATGATGTAATTTTGTAGCAGTATCATTGCTAAATGACATTACTCCTGATTTCCTATCGTACTAATGTCATCTTGTGTGCTGGGAATGTGTAACACTGGATTCTCTTTCCTATGTAAATTGAGGTCAGAGATAATATATACATAAATCTTGTTAACTCTTTTTGTTTATTTTTTATATAACATACATTGTTTACAAGGTACCCAACACATTTATTCAGTTACATCATATCACACAGTGACTGAAACTGATGGCCGTAGTGAGCGCACATGACACGTAACAGTAACGCCAACCCAGACTCAGTACCAAGTTTGATTTTACACGTGGTAAAAAAGATTTGGTTTCGACAGTATCCCATAATTCCAGTAGTTTATCCTTTCACCTTGCTGCAGTCATTTGATCATGCACTCCAAGGTGTGTCAGTGCACTGGGACATCCACAGCTGGGTGCGGATGCAGGTCCAACAGACCTGAAACTTTAAACGGCAGAGCACATAACAAGCCACAACATAATAGACGGAGCAACTGACTAAGAAGACAAATAAAAGGAAAAAAGTTTCAGACACTGAAAGAAGAAATGCCTAATTTTCATTTTCCTCCCAGCTGACTTTGGTAATTGTACTCAATGCACATTTGTTAAGGGGTTTTGCAGTACTAGAGTACATTCATTATAGTAAAGGTGGCATGTTTTGTAGAGGTGTACAGTATGTGTGTTAAGTGTTTGAACTGTTATATCAACGTACATATTGCCCAATGCATATTCCTACAAAATGTATAAAAAGCTCATTCTGAGCTAAAGAAAACTGTTGGTATTTTCAGTTGATTACACACCAATGACAACATGTTTATGAATACCATATTCCATTCACCCATCCATCCTCTTAAGGGTCACAAGCATCCACACTCAAATTCACACCTATGAGCCACCAATTAACCTAACTGCATGTCTTTGAATCGTGGGAGGAAGCTGGAGTACCTTGAGAAAACTCACGCAGACATAGGGGGAACATGCAAACTCCACACAGAAAGGCACCCGGCCTGTTGCTGGATTCCAACTCAGGTCCTTCTAGGTGTGAGGAGACAGCGCTAACCACTACACCACCATGCCGCTCAAATACCATATTCCATTTCTGCTAATAAATCTCCTCTCGCTAATAGATCTTGGTCCTCAATAGTGACCGCCCTGCTTGTTTTCCAACCATCCCTGCACTTACAGCTTCTGACTGGCTGAACACACCTGATCCAGGTGTGGTAGGGCAGGCATAGTTGGAAAACGAGCAGGATGGTGGCTCGTGAGTATAGGCGCTAGCCATCCTTGCTCCAAATGGTACACACTGCATCTTTAAGTGGTGGTGTTAACAGAATAAAAAAGTACAATGGCTGAAGCATGGTTAGCGGTATCTAACAATTTTATTTTTCACACAGTTGTAACTTGTTGGAACAATTAGTACATGACCAAATGTTCTGCTTGGCTGAAACCACCTGTTGTAATGATTTACATAGTAAATTACAAGCATTTTGAATCCAAGACTTGCAACAGCTCAGACCACACAAACGATTCGTCCAGAGCTCTAAGACGGCAGCAGCTCATTTTTAGCAATATCCTGCACGCCACTTACACATGCTGCTTCTACAGCAACACCAACAAATGCTTCTGTGCAATGTGATTCTCAGTAAGACAAAGCGGGGAAATGGAAGACGTTAATAAGACAATGAAAATGATTGTGATGTTTTTAACACAGTAGACTTGACTGATTGTGTGTCAGTAGATTATTTGTCAGGTACTTTGATTGAGATATGTGGCCTGTAACAATTCCAAAAAACAGCTGTAAACAGGAATAAAATCACTAATAGTCATGCTGGTGAAAGTCGATATCCATGCCAGTAAAGCTAATCCTTCATTTGGACGGTGGGAGGAAGCTGTAGTAACTTGAGCTTCCTATTAAATCTCAATCTTATCAAGTCCTCAACTTAGGTTCCATATTACTACTTATGATTTAATTTTCATTTTTTCCATTATAAGATTCATGTAACCAGTTCCAGTAATTGAAGTTTAGCTGTCCTTGCGCATCTTTCAACATGTAATTACACTACTCACAAAAAGTTTGGGATATTTGGCTTTCGGGTGAAATTTATTGAAAACGTAAAAAGTTCACACTACAG
>JAUMHL010000025.1:24463516-24474281 GCA_032362345.1 Sandelia bainsii
ATAGTGCATTTTAGGTTCATCCTGAAATTTCACCCGAAAGCCGAATATCCCTAACTTTTTGTGAGTAGTGTATATAAGTGGCACCTGTCAAATAGCATCATGATACATCCCGGGATCCCAGGGATGCTTTAACATCTTACATTAAACCACAAAGGATTCACACAAACATAAGAATCCTTGCCAGAGCTAAGTCACACTGTCACCTGTGTCCAGTATGTTTGCGTTTACTGACACCAACGTCTGAAGGGCAGCATCACCTGTATGATGGTGCAAATAATTGTTTTACACTCAGGAGTAGATTTCAACCTGCTGACGCCCTTTTCTTCCTCTGGGCATCTTCACAGGATGCGTTTGATATTTGAAAACTGACATATAAACGGATAAAAAAAAAAAAACCCTTCACATGCTCATATGTTGTGAGTTTTACACATCAACCCCCAAAACAGACATGTTAAACCACTTATGCATGCACAAACGTAGGTATTTCTACACCAATTTGTGACTGTAGGAGTGGGATGACACAAATATATACAAAGTTCATCTCCAGACACACACACACAGATATGAAAGCAGTGTGTGAGTTAATCAGGGCGGAGCGGCAGACCGTGGTTTGTGGCTCTCGGTCTAATTAAATGCTAATATGGCTTCTGATTGTGGCTGACTGCAGCTAAATAGAGGCCTGATTGCAGGTTAATTCTTTCTCTCTCTCCCTTTCTGTATCATTGTCTCTCTGTCAGGCTTCTGCTCTCTCTCTGCCTGCTCTACACTCCAGTGGTTTAAAAAATCCTGTTTGCAGGTTAACTGTCTTTCCACCTTAAATTGTCTTTTAATCATTGTTTTCCCTCATTTTCTCTCTCTTTCCACTTGCCTTGCTCTCCATTTCATTTTCCCTCTCTCTCTCTCACTTCAGTTCGGTTTAATTGAAATATATGAATATATTATAAGAAAATGCTGCAAAGTGACACCAGTAATTATTGAGACACAAAGCATATACAGAAAACAGCAGCAAATACCTCAAACAACATCAGTGTTTCAGGACACACTAAAAACCGATGAACACAGCTGAGCCACATGTTTGTTGTTGCTCTGGTGACTCATGAAGCTGAAACTGACTATCCATCAGTGAGCTGTAAGGGGTGGCTAATCCTGGTCCTCAGGTAGTTTAGCTTCAATGAAGAGAGAGTTTTTAAGGAATCACTGCCCCCCATATAACATATAATGTTTAATTTGTAATTATGTTTTTAAAAATTGCTAATTAGCCTATAACGTGCAGCAGAGGCGTATGGTGGTTTAAAGTAACCACCTTATGTAGTGATGGGGTGAATCTATAAATGATACTTACCCAGTTGCTTGTTTTAATAGACGCAGTTGCTTGATCTCTCCCAAGATCTGGCAACACTGATCATACGCCCTCCTTCTATACCCGGCCACCTCTTTCCGTTAATAAAAGTTGAGCTTCGTTTATTCAAAAAAATATGTTGCATCATAACATAATAATTACATTAACTACAAAAACATAATCCCAGTTGCAGTTTAGTTGCATAGGAATGTAATTTCAAGGAGACAGGGTTGAAATGTGTTAAGAAACTCTCAAATGCATGTGACAAAGTGAGGTTAATGCAGTTACTAAGTTAAGACACAAAGTGTGTATTGTTTAAACCTTTTGGTTGTGTTCACTAAGTGCAGCAAAAAATTTACACTATAAAGATGTATATCAACCTTAAAGGGTAAGTACGCTCTAAATCAAAAGGTGATTTTTTTTTTTCCTTTATCTCCGTCTTATAGTTCTTATCTCTACTTCCCACATCTCTGTCTGTCTGACCTGAATTTCATTTTGCGGTTTTTCTTCTCATGTTTCACAGATGATCAGCCATCAGAACAAACACACACACACACACGCCCTTCTGAATGTGTCATCTAGCAGTTTAGGTGTCGTATTTCATCACTTTTGGTGATAGACTGACAGACTGACAGCTGAGCTGATTCTCCTGAACTACTGAGTAAATATGAAATGTGAAAATATAAATCTACACTCATCAGTCATTTGGTCTCATCATGTCTGACTAAAAACAACATCCAGCGTCCACTCTTATTAACGAGAAACCCCCCTAAAAGACATAATGTTTACAGTAATGTAGTGTTTTTCAGACATTACTCACTGTACCTCGGATTTTTCCATCTTCCATTTCTGGTAGTGATCTCCTACATTTCCCAGAAGACTTTTTGACCACTCCCAGAAAAGACTCCACTTGGTGCAGACAGTGAGGAAGGAAATAGTTAAAACTTAACGAGAGGTTTGCCAGTTCAGAAATGAGATCTGCAAAACTAATTGCTGCATGTTGTTGTGATGTTTCCTGCTTCGGTTCTATGCACTTCACTGCTCAACTACAATACTCCATTCACCAAAGCTGGGCAGTGGTTGACTCACACATCTTGTTGTTGGCATAGACAGTACTGCTTTGGAAATGCAGGTCTGTATGATGGGACGTGAGAGGGACACAAAGAAAAAAAAAACATATTTGTTTGTAATATTTGCAATTTCCAGAAATAACGTTTGTCAGCAGAATACAGTATGTTTACTCGTCTTTGTGGTTGCTGAGACCCAGAAAGTGACTGTCACAGCTTGGTAGCCAACCCTGTCTCCTCAATACATCCTCATTAGGTTAATATGTATAATGTGTGTGTGATTGCTATGTAGAGCTGAGGCTCCAATTGATTGATTAATCTGTGTCACTTACATATTTAAGAGAAGTCTCACAATTATGTATTTGTTTATCTAGTAGTTTGTCTAAGGATTTATGATATACTTACTGTATGATTTACACTTTCTTGTGTAGTTGACATTTTCTACAGTCTAATTCTGGAAATGTCATTGCAGTGGTATTGAGGACAACAAATATCACGCTGCAGTGTATCAAACAAAATGTCTCGACAAAATATAAGCACATTTTCAACAGCTGTTGTTCAAGATAACGTTTGGGTTTTAGGCAGGACTTTTTCTTTCCTCTCAGGTTCAGTCTTGTTCATTCTGATCTTTTCATTGACCGGATGGAGAAAAACTTACTTACTTTGTTAAGTAACTAACATTCAAAGGTAATATGTTTTATTTTGCATTATTTTTGTGTCTGATTGTATTTTTGTGTTCACTGTTACTTGTGATACGGAGATTAGAAAACCCAAAAGGTTAAAGACTGGGTTTCTCTACAAAGATATTGAAACTTTTTAGTTAAAAAAAAGTTATGAATGAGTGTGTCAGTTAAATATGTGTGTGAAGTATGAGCATGCATAGGTATGATGGCATCGAAATAGCAGCTAAGGTAATGAGACGTCACTTATTGCGGGAGGAAGTGGAACATTAGCCTCTGATGAATCATTTGATGGAAAGAGGTCAAATAGAAGGGAGGAAGAAAGGAAGAGATGAGAGGAGAGCAGGTTGAGAGGATGGAGGTGCAAATGTAAGCATAGCTAGGACTGATGGATGGATGAACAGAGGTGGAGCGAGTGAAGAAAGGGAGATTAAGAATAGGATGGATAGGAATAGATATAGAGAGAAGGAAGCTGCATCAATCACACATCAAGCAGGGGTTACATGCATGGAGGAGGAAATGGAGGGATTGGAAGGAAAGGAGAGAAGAGTGATGGAGGTTAAGGAACATCATGGAGGAGGGAGGAGGGTGGAAGTGAGAACTGAAAAATTAAAATGGTGCAGTCGGTCTCATTTTCCCTCCTTGCTCATTGCCCTTTTATTTTATTCTCTTTTCCTTCCTCTTAAATGTCCCCTCTTTTTCCTTCCCCCAGACCTCCACTCTCTTGTTCTACCCTTCATCTTATCATCACTCTGTCCACCACTTCCACCTTCAATCCTGCTGACAAGTCACATGGAGACTAAAAGCAGAGAGAAAGTAAAAATGATGCTGAAGCAATGAAAAAGGGAAAAACATACATACAAAACAGACGTATAAGTCAAGTTTTAATGAAATAATTCTAATAAAATTTTTTATAAAAATAACAAAAGTGTGAGTTATACAGGCAAAACAACATAACTGTAGGAGAATGAGAAGAGGAGAGAAGACTCTGGTGTGCTTCTGAGCTGGAGAGACGACCCAGAAAAGTCAGGAGTAAAAAATGGACTGCCAGAAAAGGAGGCCTATTCTATAGGGAGGAGGAGGTGAAGATTGCAGGTGTTCGTTTATTATACTGAGCACCATTGAAGCAGGGAAGGTGTTCTTCATTGTGTTGTGGTGTGATGCAGGAATAACTGTGGATGTTGTATTTCTCACCCTGAGGTACAAAAGCTGCACCGAGCAACGCTGCACATGAGCAGCACCACGTGGAAGGGAGTGGTTTGATTAATTAGTACTTCATTACCCAGAGATTAGAATGCAAGTTTTTACAGTAAAAGAAACTGAGCTTTCACTGGGTGAAAAGTGCTGTTTAAGAAACAATCTAACTCAATTACAATTTCAGTCATTACGTCAGTAGGATCAGGCCTCATCATATTCGAACTGTGCTCTGGTTCACGAGGAGCTTTGTTCCATGTTTTAACGTCCACAGGAATCGAACAGCAGCAGAAACATTTCAAGCTCGTGTTGTTTTGCAGCATGCAAAATACATATTTTGGAAATACGTTCTGTATCAAAACGTAATCGGGATTGCAGTTTAGTTGTATTCGAACGTAATTTGTAGGAGACAGGGCTGTCCCTGAGCAGTTTGACGGTGAAACTGTTGGACTGTAGTTCGGAAATCTTCATGAATTACTGAGAACATGAAGTTCTCAAGAAAACAAAGAAGACATCACAGAGATGGACACATCATGGGTAAGGAAAGAATCAGAAGAAATAAAGGGCACAGGAAAATCTTAAAAGCTAAAGGAGAAAAATGAAGAGAGACAAGAAATGGAGGTCAGATGATGCCCTTCCAAAAGGCCCGCCTGTCCTGACAGACTGCATTGTGACAGACTGTGAGCAGGAAGTCAAGTTGTCATGTGGGCTTCAAGTGGAGACAAAGCCAGACGAGACAAACGGCTGCGAGCTCTGCGCTGCCTCTTCAAACATAACGTTACATAATGAATGAGAGTGTGATTTCATTCTTAATGCCGCAGCCGGTTAACAGCCGTGCTTTGTGTTGTAATGACACAAATCACCGAGAGGCAATTTGAATGTGTTGATCCGACAAGCTTTGACAACCACTTTCCTTTGTCTCTGATGACAGGTTAAATCTTTGCTCAGGCAGTTTGTAAATTGCTCTGATATGAGTGTCTGTTTGGAGTGAAATAGAAATATTAGTTAAAAGGATGAAAATAAACTTGAAAAGACCCCTGGTAGACTTTTTGTCGTGTCTTCCTTTCACTTTGACCTTTTGTCTTCTGTGTCTTTTTCTAACTTACTCGAACTTTTGGTTTCCTCTTGATGTTTATTCCATTTCCTTTCTCTTTCCTCTACTCTTATCTCCGTCTTCTTTCTTTTCCTCTTCTGTATTGTTCTACTGCAAGTCTCCAATTCTCTTGTTTCCATGTGCAGCTCAAAAATGTTTTTACCTGTGACCTGTCCATACTGAGTGCACCAATTGCACAAACTGCACATGTACCACACAAGTACGGTACTGGATGCTTGTTTCATGCTCTTTAGATATGTTTTTTACAACATCCTTGACATTTTTTGTTCAGCAGTTTCACATGCTGCTGCTCGCTCTTGTCTTCATATTTTCTGCTTGTCTCTCCTTATAGAGGTCTCACTCCTTTCTTCTTCCCCTGTGACATGACTCGTCACCTCTGTGTGTGTAATTCCTGTACTGTCAAACAGCTGCAGGCATCAAAGAGAACTTGAAGTTTATAACATTTTGGGTTATATTTGTGTAGCTCTGGCCAATAGTTTCACAAGTTCAGCGTTTACAATAATGTACCAAAGATGCATTAACATTTTTCACATTGACTATTAGTAAGATTACACATGCTACTACTAACACAAAAAATAGCTTTGTTGCAGGTCCTTTTGTCTCCATGGTTCATTTGTTTTTGCAAATAATGTTTTTGTAGGAAATGTATTCTTCTAATTCTAATTACAGTCAGCAGTTTGCTCAAGTGGGACTGTTGGGTTTTCTTTATAATTTCCTTTAGTTATATTCTGTAAGGTTTTAAACCATAAACACTGTAAAGTGCCTTAAGATGACTTTTGTGGTGATTTGGCACTATATAAATAAATTGAATTGATTGCAGCATTGTCAGATCATAGAAATAGTCCATTTTCAGGCAGTTTATAATGCAAAATATTTCAGACTTCAACATTTTATTTATTGTTTTCACCTTGTAGCAATTCCACCTGCGAACATCATGCCTGTTACTGATTCCGATGTTCTTTCATCACAGTGTGTCCTATTAGAGGGACTTCCAGAGGATCTCACAGGAATCACAGCAAAAGCAATATGAGCTGCTGTCATCTGATATAATAAAAATTTCAAACTATAACAGCTGTTAGGCAGCCAGAGTGTATCCAGCACTTGGAGGGAGGTTGGATGAGGTGGCTCAACTGAACTTTGCAAAGAACTTCAGTTATGATTATTAGTTGGAAAAAGGAAAGTAATAGTTTGAGTAATATTTATCAATATAAAACCATTTTATTACAGGTTATTATTTTTTGTACTTGGCTGCAAGAACCCTGCCAGAACCCATTTCTAATTTCATCAGCTCTGTGTAATAGTTAATTCTTCAGAGAAGTTTTTTTCAATATCCAAAAGTTCTTGCTCAGGAATTTTCCTCATTTAAAAAAGTCCTTGTTGGAGCCTCGTCTTCTATTTTGGACCAGTCATTATTCAGTCTCAACACAGACCTTGGCGGGAACAAATGATCACAGTGCCAGCTATAACAGAGAACGGAGGACTCTCGCGTGTGTGTGTGTGTGTGTGTGTGTGTGCGTGTGTGTAAGTGAACTAGTCCTAACACAAGTGTTGTTGTTTTTTATGCGTAGGTGTGTGTGTGGTCTTGGTCAAAGATATAGCCAAATTCATGTTAAATTTATTTCATTGGAAGCACCAACAGAATTGCCCTCCCCTTAATGTGATTTATTCTTCCTGCAGCAACACAGTAAAACTATCCAGTCATCGTACAAGCACACAACAAAAAAGGAGGCAGACTGGCATTTGCATTTAAATTAATGGACTTCAACAAGATCTTTTTAGCAGTAATGTGCTGCATACATAAAGCATGTACAATGTTACTTTGGTCAAGACCCTGAAATGCTAGATAATGTATTAAGCATTGGTCTGATGGGACAAGTCTTCAGTGTACTTTGACTTTTATGTGCATTTACCGCAATCCTGGAACATTTTTAAAGACCAGGTAAAGTAAAATCACTCATTTGTGAAAACACATGTTAAAAAAGTCTATAAGCTATGCTGTACTGAATTATGGAGTTGGACTTTTTTCATAACATCTGTGGTCAGAATTTTGTGTGATGCACTGGAGTCACTGACCTGAACCATAGAACTTGTCCCATTCAGAATCCCACCCATAGATTTCAACATTGATAATAACTAAAACTCCAGCCTTGGAATGCAGCCCGCTTCAACAGTATGTCATGTAATTTACCTGTTCTGTTAACACAAGTATAGTAGTTTATTGAAGAATGAACATTGTTGTTTATAAATGTAGTTTTGTAGCTTTAATCTTAGCAATCTTCAATGACTCAAAACCAGTCCTTTTTTTACACATGTAGTTCTTATTCACTGATAATTAGTTGAACTCTTTGTTCAAGAGTGAAATGTCTCAACAACTATTGCATGAATAGGCATGAAATTTTGTACAAACATTAAGTTTTCCCAGACGGTGACAGCTAGACTTTGGTGAGCATCTGACTTTTACTCTAACACCACTATAATATTGATGTGTTTAGTTTTAGGTGAAATATCTTAATACCTAATGAATGAGTTATCACAATATTTTACAGACATTCATGTTTCCTTCAGGATGATTTATAATCACTGTGATCTTGTCTTTCTCTGACTTGGAATGCCACCATAAAGTTAAGATCTTATTTTGTCCCTTATTCCAAATACCTGCAAAACCAGTTGTACTTTGCATTTTGTGCTAGCTATAATGGTATCATGCTAATATGATTAACCTGCATCATCTGGTTTGCATGGTAATTAGAAGCATGCTGTTTAGCACAGAGCCGCTTAGAACGACTATAGTGTTGTTTACATATAGATATAGATATTTACATATAAATGTAAATAAGAAATTGTTGGTTTTGCATTGAAACTAGTTAATACTGATATTACAGCATATCATGTAGTGTAGGAAAACATTTTATTCATGGTATTTTGTCTCTCAGCATTGTAATTCTTTAGAAATCATCATCAGTGCGCTGAATTGCTTCAGTGACACAGTACTTAATGTTTGGGGGAACAGAAAAATACCATCTGTTTTTTCCACATTTTTTATTGTCATATATAAGTTACGCTGTCAGCCTTTCGTTTTATCTTTTTCTATCTTTATCTCACTTGTTCTTGTTGCTCACACTTTTTAATTGTCTTGTTCCCTTTTGTATCCTGACAGATTGTCTTGCATATTTGCCCATTTCTATTTCTATCAGCATATAACTACCCCCTTTGTCAAATATAACAAAGTGTATTCCATAGAGAAAATACACTGTAAACTGTATTTCTGTCAAATCGTGAATATAATATGGAAATGGTATGCACTGGAGCTACTTAAGCTTGTGAAAGTAAATTTTGTAAAAATGTCCTCAGATGCCTACTGCTGTGTCCACACTGAATAGATCCTTAAGGAAGGAGATGACTGAGGCTCACAATAGTACAAATTAACAGCTGATTTATGATCTGTGGTTACATTTAGATGTTCACCCTTAAGTGTCTAGCAACCTGATCCAGAGTAATTTAAAATAGAGTAAATCTTCTTTAAGTAATCTGTTACCTTTAATAATATATAATCAGGAATTGCAATATAGATAAAACATATGGAGGCTTATTTAAAGCACCACACTGTTTTAATGCCTTATGCTGGCCCCAGTCATTTGGACTGGCAATAATGAACTGATTAGATTTTGGTGGGCAAAGGTCAAGGTCAGAGTGACCTCTAGTATGTTAATGTTATATGTCAGAAAGGCCTTGAGGGAATTTTATTACATCTGGCACAAGTGGACTCATGAATGAACTGATTAGGATATGAGTTTAGACAAACATGCACGATTACTATACTAACAAATTTGAAAGTTCCATGAATATTTCTCTAGAGCCAACCTTGAGGTAGACATCTGTGGTTTTAGGTAAACCTTTCTATAACCTTGGAATAAAACTTCGGCCATCTCTTTACTTTTTTCTTTTAATATTTATAATTATAACATATAATATAAATAATTTATCATCTACTTCAGCTATCAGGTTGAAATTAATTTCCGTTCCATTGCTTCATACCTTCTCAGAGCCCTTATATGTTACCATATGTAATTTACAAGTCATAACCTCCACATAAAATTCATTTCTTGTGTCTGTAGAATGATCAATTGAAAATTGAAATAGCTGTGTGTGTATGTACATTACAGCAGGTCAGTCCCAGTGCAGCAGCTTGAAAAGGTCACTAATGAACCAAAGATGAATGGAGATTTTTATGACACAAATGTTTAATCAATACAAAGGTTTAACCAGGGTATTGGCAGCTGCAAACACCGATCAATGACTGTCCCACAGGTCACCGGGACACTCCATTTACCCTGAGTAGAGGTGATGGAAAACATCCAATCAAAGTTGCCTGGGAGGAAGGAGGTTAATGTGATCATGTGAAAGCAGCCCATAAACACCCATGCAAACAGCTTTGAATAACTTCCCTTTAACCCAACCCTATATGAGGACACATTATATACGTAATGTCCTGTGAGAGGCTGAAATGTGTTTTTGCTGCTGCTATTGTTCAAAATTGAATTTCCCTTCTCTCCTTCAAAATGAACAATATCATTTTGTAAATCGTTACTTTGGTGATTTTTAAGTGACCATTATTTGCCATAGACATGAGGTGAGAAAAAAATGAAGTGATTGTGGCTGCGTGAAAACCCATTGTGCACTGTGAATTTGGCTTTACTTCCCTATTCCACCAAGTGAACATATAAAATGTCCATGTAACTTACAACTACAAACTACTTTTTGAGGATAAAGTTCCAAGTATCTCCGCAGTGGTAGAAAATAACATGATTCATCCATGATGTCTGCAGGTCAGACCGTGTTGAGTTATGGCGCTCTTCTCACTCACTCATGGTCCACTGTCCTAAACCACTTCTTATCAGCATATACCACAATTCTTGTTAACTTAAGTTGTCACATGAAAACAGTATGTTACAGTTGTTATGTCACCTCTAGCAGATACAATGTAAACCTATAATTCACAGCATATTAGGCTTTTCTGTATTTGGCAAACATGTTCTAGACCAGTGGTTCTCAAACTTTTTTCAGCAATGTACCGCCTGTGGAATAATTTTTCAGTCAAGTACCCCCTAACCAATGCGAAGCATTTTCCGTTAGCTAGTCCATGGTTAGCCTAGTTTTACTTGTTAGTTCTAATTTTAGCACTTGACTCTGTTTTCAGCAGCATCACTGCTACATTTCAACCATGAATCCATTGTTTCAAGTTTTAACAGTGGTAAACTACTGTCATTTGTCACGTGCCAGAATATGTCACAAATCTTGGTATGGAGGTGAATTAAACTGAATATTGAATATAAATGTTAGTTTACATTCATATTTTATTGAAATAAAATAA
>JAUMHL010000025.1:24479145-24510778 GCA_032362345.1 Sandelia bainsii
TACGTTCTACAAAAACGTAATCGGGTCGCAAATACGTCCTGTAACAAAACATAATCGGGAATGCAGTTTCGTCCTATGCGAACGTAATTTTTAGGAGACAGGGTTGGATTTTGAGTTGGAACATAAAATATGAGCTATCTATGAATTGTCTAATTGTGTTTTCATGGCATTTGTTTTACATTTTATTCCACAATTTTCTATTTAAAGTAACTGAGTGGTTAAGGCACGTTCCAAATAACTACAATTGCATCATCCACAGTTTGCATCCTGTCTAGTGCACTTTTGGTGGATATCACACTCCTCTCTCTCTGCAATTATTTCCTTGAGCTTCTTTTCAGGGAAAACTAGAAAAAAAGACATGAGTAATGATGCTAACCTAATAACAGTAGGACTACCAGGCAAGGAAACGTGCTACTGCACACCAAGCCCATCACAAACCCAAACACATCATTTCCAAATAGTGCAGTTTCCTTCCACAGATATTGGATTTTCAAAATATGTATAGGAGCTAAATTACAGATTTGTTTGTATCTGTTTCCCCACAGTGGATACAGAGGGCAGGAAGTTGAAGGGAGCCATCCAGAGGAGCACAGAAACAGGTCTGGCTGTAGAGATGCCCAGTCGGACCATTCGTCAGGCCAGCCACGAGTCCATAGAGGACAGCATGAACAGCTATGGCTCCGAGGGCAAGTGAGTAACTAATCCTGCCATAGTTTGAACCAAAATGCAACTTTGATGATTTATCTTCACTTCAGCTGAATCCAACATATTCTGACACAATTTAATTTACTTTGTTTTTTTTCTGGTTAGTGTTAGCAGGATGTTACAACAACTCTGAACCAATTTCAGTTCATTTTTTAAAATTACATATTTGGCAGAGCCATGTAGTAATTATTTTTGTGTTTGTTTCTTTGCAGCATATCTCATTGATTTAAAAACAAATTCCCATGAAATGTGGGCATTTTCTGCCTTTGGAATACATCTGGGATAATTGACACACAGACTGTTTCTGTTTTCAGTTCTAACTATGAAAGTACCACAGATATTGACCTGATTTAAAATATTCGAGGGCAGTGAAATTGACAGCAGTGAAACCTTTGGGTGTTAAAGCAATTTGGAGGATTGTTTAGCACTGCTTTCAAGCTTTTTTTTTTCTTTTTTCCATTCAGTTTTGATAACAGGGAACTTAACTTCCTCCTGCATTCATTGTTTCTATCACCCTGCTAACAGAAACAGTCAGCAGGGGTTTACTGTAGATGATGAGCACAGAGAGCGAAACAGCCTATGACACAGCAATAATAATGTAGTACTACTGAACACACACACACACACACACACACACACACACACACACACACACACACACACACACACACACACACATACACACATGCAGATCAGTGCCAACCTGGCTACCAGCTTGAATTCCTGCAGTTACATAACACGACAAGGCAGGCAGACAGACTGACTGATGGGGGCTGGGAGGGTTTAAAGACAAACACGGCACAGAGGAAAACAAGAGGTGGACACTGGGAGAGATGGTCATTCCATCACTGAATGTTGAATATGAATAATGCAGATATTCTGCTTATGACCTGTTGCATGGAAACATGGAGTTTGTATCCCCCAGCAAAGAAAGTAGCTGATTTATTCTTAATTTATAAATTGTATCCTGTCTAATGTTGGAATAGAAAAGCAGCACAGGTGTCAGAGTCTAGATTTAAAAAAAGTAAATAAAGACCATTTCATGTAAATACCACATCAACATGGAGACCTTAATCAGTATGTGATTCATTTTCAGAATACTAAGGTACATGTAAATAAATAATGAAGAGGCATCAGAGGGACAGAGATGAAACAGAGCACCAGGACGAGAGAGAGAGGGAGAGAAACATAACTAATCTGTTCTCGCACTGAGCCTGTTTGGGTCTTACTGCCAATTATATTCATACCCCACACTCTTCTTCCTGTTTATGCAAGTGGACCTAGAACAGACCAATCACATCATATTGTCTCTAGTCACAGTCTCAACCGTAACCTGTCTCAGAGGAAATAAGTCTAAAAACTAGTAATTAGCAACTGCAAATATGCTTTAAAGAAACCTAATGCTGCTTGGATTAGGGATTTAGGAAACGCTGTTAATTAGCATATTTAATATTAGCAAAGTATATGCCAACATGATGATATGAATATATGAGCAAAATGTTCACTGGCATCTTATTTCCTTTCTTTTTTCTAAAACACAACTAAACTCTGAATCACAACACCTGGTTAAGGTTAGCGAAAGATCATGATCTTGGTTAAATATTGAAAAGGTCACATGGATGCTCCAAGCTACAAACATCACGACACAGAGGGAAACTACAGCAGGATCATTACACTTGGCAGCACCACAGCATCACTGAAATCAGCACCAGCTCGTCTTCCTGTCTGTCTGTGTTTTTGTCAACTGGTTGGCTCAGTGCGCTGATTGAAAAGCTCTGTTCCTGCATATACACAGCCATGAATAAGCACTCTGTTAGCTAACACCATCCAATCACACTTATGAGCTTATTGATTTGTGGTCAGGGCAACTCAGGAACCAGTGAGAGTGTGTGTGCTGACATTAGTGATGGGGCTAAATGGGTTTGTTGTGTTTTCTAAGGGATATGAGGTTTCTGTCTTCTCTTTTTAAAAATGTAAAGTTTCAAAGTTAAGCAATGTTGACATTTTATTGGGTTTATTGGGTTTGAGGTATGATAATGGTGGCAGACTTGTTTAAATGCTACTTTATGTACTACTAATCCCACTCATCAACATTAGTTTATTTTCCTCTAATCAGAAAATGAACCTTTAGTTAGTTGCAAGGTAGCTCAATGGAATAAGCATCAGACTGAGATGCAGAAAGTGCCAGAATCAAATCCCAGCCTATCCCCCACACTAGGTGTGTCCTTGAGCAAGACACTCAGTGCTAGCTCCCTGTGGCTGCCAACTGCTCCCCCCAAGGGGGATGAGTTAAATGTGATCAATGACAATAAAGCCTGATTATTATCAAAAAGAAAATGTTGGGGGCTGCAAACCAGTGAAACTCAATCTCTTAAAATGACAAAAATATTTATTGTCAACTCATTTTGCATTGGTGCTGTAAAGCTGCAAACCACTTGTACTGCCAGGTCCGTCCATGATATAATCCGTTATATCATAAATTGTATTCGTATATTATACACCCACTGGTCACTTTATTAGGAAGACCTGTTCAGTCACCCTATTTTCATAAATGGGGGGGGGCCAAAACATTAGAAACACCTCTTAATATAATACAATCCCATACAACTCCACCAATAATTATGACCTCAACAATAAACTTGTAGTAAAATCAGCACTTTTGTAGTAAAAAGTGCAGTATTTCACTGTGAATTTGAGTGAGGTATGGGTAAAGATAAAATGGAAGTACTCCAAATAACACATTCTGAATAATGCACCTTTTAAAGTCAAAACATAAATACCTTTCCTTTCTGAGCTACAGTGCATCAGGAAGTATGACATAAAGTGAAAAGATGTTCACTACTTGTTACATTTCCAGTGTGTCATCAGCCTGCAGCGTGCGGTTTACATTGCGCATCACATTTCTGTGAAACAGCAGCGTAATCCCCAGATGCGCCTCAGACAAACATTATAATCTAAAGCTCAGGATTTTATCACCCAGTAATACCTACTTGGCTAATGTTCCCAGACTTATTGCATGTCAGTATGCTTTCTGTACACACACACACACACACACACACACACACACACACATGTCACACAAAGAAAAGCACACATAGTCACAAACAAACCTCATAAGAATTTCTCTCAAATTGATATAATGTATTAACATGTCAAGTGCACACATGCACATGCAAACACAAATCAAAACATCAAAACATGTAGTACTGATAATATTAAAAATTCAAAATGATATGTGGTAATCTAATGTTTTCTGTCAGCTGCACAAATGACTAATCTAAGATAAGTGATTTTGTGCATTAATCATCCTGGAAGTGAGTGTCTTATAAATTATTTTGTAATGACTGCTGAGTGTCTGCTCATTATGAAGTTTATTTTAATTGTCAGGCTGTGTGCTTTTAAGTGAGTTTCTTGGGACAACCTAGTAAATAGTTTAACACTTACTTCATTTAACACTGTAGACAAAGTTGTTGGATAATGTAATGTAGGTTGTGATCCTTGTGGGAAGACTGTTAGGTTTAAAAATTAATACAACTGTTTTCCTTAAATCCTTAAATGTGCAGCTGAAGTACTCTCATCAGAGCAGTGATGAAGAAAAATTGAGCAACTAGTGTAGAGGCAAGAGGGAGAAAGATGAAGGTTAAACAGATTTTGAAGGAGAAAGAGAGAGAGAGAAGAAGAAGAAGCAGAGATAAAAGTAGAGACAGAGAGACAATTTTCTCTCACGAGGATCGAAGCAGCTGCACACTGGCAAAGACACACCAGAGGAGAAGAGGAGGAAGGCAGGAATTAAGAGATGGAGGGGAACAATGGAGAGAGGCCGGAGAGGGTTTAGTTGATCTGTCCTGTCTTCATCTGTTCACCATCTGGTAGGCAACACAGCTGACTTTACATTGTACAATGTCTTTACATTTACATGTTCAATAGTCATGGCTATTAAAATGCATTAATTTTAGTCAAATGGCTATTTGCTAGGCTAGATGGTGACATTGTACCTATGAATATGCTAGCACTGGGAAGTAGAACTAGTCTACTAGTCTTAGACACAGTAGGTGCAGACAAAATTCAGACCAACATTTGCAGTGATAAAGAGAATTGGCAACATCAGCAGCAGCTTATGTGGTGGCTTTTCTTACGTGGCAATCATATCTACCTGTTCACTCAATTTCTATAAAGTATAGAAGCTCTAATTCTTGCCTTAAAATAACTGGTTTTGTTGCTGTGCAAGAGCAACGGTTTCTTACATGTCTTGATTTGACTGTTTTCTTCTTTGGAACAACAACAAAGTAAATACAGTACAGTACAGTGAGTACACATCCTGAGAGAGTTTAATTAGGAAACACCTATGTGAGTAGACCACAGCTGCAGACTCTAATAAACATACACAGGGTAGAATACTCTCACCTACCAGGAGTGGGGTTTGAACCCACGTGGGCTTGTGCCCATTGGATCTTAAGTCCAACACCTTAACCACTCAGCCATCCTGGTCCAAAGGATATAAAACAGATTGTTGTTGTTTTGTACTTACCAACCCTGTATACCCACACAAACTCCAAGGGGTCATATTATGCACTCTGTGTGCTTGAGGTGAATGTGTATTTACAAAACTGGATAATAGGGAAACGTTCAGGTTCAGGTGATGTGGAAGTCTATAACTGGCCATTTGGTTTGCGCTCCTTTGCTAAGGATGCCATTCTGCACATTCTCTTAGGTGAGCTGCCACTCACAGCTAGCTCTAGTTAAATAATCCACCAGAAGTGGGCTTCAGACCCATGTAGATTTCCTCTGTGGAGGTTAAGTCTACTTAATGCCTTAACTACACAGTCTCCCTGGTTCAGATATGGGACCTCTGTCACAGGTCAAACACATAAACTAATATCAGAATATGTTTAGGTGAATTTGTTCATTAACAGCTGTCCATGGAACACACACACTTACAGAGTTGTAGTATCCAGTACCTTTTGTGGCAGTCTGTCACCAATGCACTCCGAGCTGATTCCCTTGCATAGTTTGGTCAAAGTATAAACTAATATCAGGCTGAGTTTTGTTTCAGGAAGCTAATTTGAATTTGAGGAGTTCAACTAAGTTGAAACAGGTGTGATAAGTGGTTTCTAGTTATCAACTATTTTCTGAATAATCTTTTTTTTTTTTCACACCTCCTCAATCCTCCGGATGCTCTGTTTGTCCTCAGAATAACACAAACCTTTTAGCAGTTGATCTACATGCTGTGCTTCTTTCTATTTTTATATTGACAGATATAGTATAGAAACTTAATCTGTCTTTTATTTGTCATCTCCCATGTGCCCCCTGTAGTTTGTAAGATGTGCCTGAAACAGATAAGAATGGAAGACATGTCTTAAAGCTGAAAAGAAAAGAAAAAAAATACTTCTTCATAAAACTGTAACAAATAACTGCTGAAATAATTTTACACTGGCAAAAAAGGTGCGTCATAAATCAGCTTTGTGTTCTACTGTAGATTCTTTCTCATCATGCCCGACATTAAATCATTTCCAGGCTGTATATACTGAATATATTGTGTGCAGCCTGTCTTCCACGAGAGTGATCTACTGTAAGTGGGTCAGTTTCCTCGCTGGCAACTAGACAGTGTCCTTGGCCCAACTACAGTGACACTGACTGGACCAACTCCACTCCAAACCTGCTGCCTGGTCCAACATTATATAATGTCAGAGCACCCAGAATAACTTGGCTGTCATTTGCACTCTGTCTGTCAAAGAAAGATGCGTCGTCCATCTTGTGCACATCTGATGGAACAGACTCCTACACTGTCCATGTAAGAGCTTGCATTTTACATGCCTCTTACACCCATAATCATAGCCTGTAGCATATTATTATGCCATTGGATGCACTTTTATTTAAGTCAATTTTTCTGCATTGTGCAGGTATTTAAGTAACCACAGTGATTTTGTTTCGGGCACTGAGCATTATTAAAACATAACTGAAAAAAAGATTTTGCTATCATCACTTTACACGTACAGACCTTGCAACCTGACACAGCTATTAAACACAGTCTCGGCATTAAAAGTTCAATAAAAGCAACCGGGAAAGTCAGGAAATCATAGGTTATATATGTCCTTAAAAAGTAAAATTAGCAAGTAGTAGAAACACCTGCATGGAAAAAAAACCTACCAGGAGCAGTGTTCAAACCCACGAGGACTCACGTTCATCAAGTCCAATGTCCTAGCCACTCAGACGTCCAGATGTAGACAAATTAGGGTGGATTTGTCCTTTAACTTCAGTATAAACACACACACACACACACAGAGTTGTAGTATACTTGGCAGTCTGCCACCAAAGCACTCTGAGCTGATTCCTTTGCACACACACACAAACACATAAAAGGACACAGGGGGTCAAACTCTGAAGCCACTGCGGTGGGTTTAATTTCAGAGAGCTAATTTGAATTTTGGGAGTTTAACTAAGTTGAAAGAGAAGTGATAAATGGGTTCTATTTATCAATGATTTCCCTTTTGCTCTTTCTATTGTCATACCCCTCATTCCTCCAGACTTTCTCGTATTCAGTCATTATCTTCTGTTCTCTGACTCACTTTCACTGTCTGTTTGAAGTACAATGAAAACTGCCTGGTCATGTTTAACCATCTGTCTTTTTTGTCTGCTTCTTTTTCCCCGTCTGCAGTCTTAACTACAGTGGGATGTGTTTGGCATCTGATGCGCAGTTCAGCGACTTCCTAGATGGAATGGGACCCGCCCAGTTTGTTGGACGACAGACGCTGGCCACGACATCCATGGGTGAGAGAGAATTTCAGCCATTTCACTGACCTTGTTATGCTCTTAGAGCCACATGAGCCCATCATCCTCATTGTTAAAGTGCACCTGTGCTTTCACCCTTCCAGGTGATGTTGAAATCGGTCTGATGGAGAGGAATGGAGGACTGGAGGTGGAGGTTGTCCAGGCAAGAGGGCTTACTATAAAACCAGGTTCAAAGGGACCTCCAGGTCAGTTCCTGCCACTGCAGTCAGTTATCTGAACAACCATATGCCACGAACCAGCAGAAAACAGCAGTTACACACACAAAACAGCCCACAGTGAAAATGTTTTAACCTAATGAGATATATCTTCCAAAACACAGTTGTGATACTTCAAGATATGAATGATACATGAATGAATCCATGAGGCAGTTTCTAGTCATTATGGAATTAACACTCAGGCCAGAGGGAGGTTACCAGCTAAATAAGTAAGAACAACATATGTTTTGCAATTGTTGTTGTGAAATATGCAACATTCTCAGACTATGTTTTATATAATATATAGGACAGCTAAAATGGCAATGACTCAAAAAAAGCCCAGATACTCTCTTTTCTCAGGCAGGGCTGAGATTTTCAGAAACAATAAGGTTGTGAGTCCAAACACTCATGCTTCTGCAATGCAACGTCATCATTCTGACAAATTTTGACTGGTTACAGTTCTGCCCCCTTTCTGACCCCACAATTAGCAAAAATCTATATAAAACGTGTTGCAATGTTAAATTGTTACTTGAGAACACAGTGAATCTGCTTCATCAGGATGTTCTGGATGTGGTTTAATCCAATTTCATAGGAAGTGAACAAACAACCTGCCAACTGTGGCCAGACTCTGAGTCATAGGTTGCTAAACCCAGTCAGAAGTGTGTGACGTCACCCTTCTTGAGCCTAAAGAATTTCAAATAACAAAATTGTTATAAATTTACCAGTAAATAATATGTTCATGGAGGACCCTGTGAATTGTAAGCTGATTGAGATTGTTGAATTGTTAATGGACTTCTGCGCATATTACACCTCTAAAGCAACAAGTCCTCCAACATTAACACTCATATAGTTCGTTTGTCCGTATCCTCTCATAGGACCCATATATGTGTCTGTTGAAATTACGCCAAAATGGCAGCTTCTATCTCGTTCAGTGGCACCAAAATGGAGGCTTATTTTCAGCATAAAGAGTAAAAAATTCTGGACAACAACTGTTCAGACAAAGGGATTTGGTTGTGGATTTGGTTCATTACATGACTGGTTACAATAACCTAAACAACCCATGTAGTCATATTTTACAGGAGGGCAGTCTTGTCTAATTGTCTAAATTTATTTTACCACCTACTAAACTCCTGTTATTTTATTTTTTTGACCTTAAACATTCAAACTGAAGAATATTGAGGCACTCTTACCACAATAGGCTTTAAAAGCCCACCATGTGCACAGTGTAAACTCCTCCACAGGTTAATTAAACCCCTTGCAGAGACACAAACAATGCAGAGGATGTGTCCTTGGTGGCCTCAGTGTTTGCAGCCTCACTCACAGGTGCAAATTTGGTTCACTGACACAGTACCATCGGTGTTATGCATCATTGTATGAGTGCATTTAAATCAAAGTATACTTGCAGACGTTTTAATATGAGCTTTTATTGTATATTAAAAACAGAAAAAAAACAAAAAAAACATACTACCATTAAACTGACCCAACAATCATCCAGTTAATTAATCAGATGATTTAACGTTAACTTTTTGTGTAGGTATCTAGTGTAGTAGTGAATTGTACTGGTGATAGGTAAATGGAAATTGGACTGACATGCCGTCAACATGACTATGCTGCTGCTTTATTTTTTTTTATTTTACTGCAGGTTGGATTGCGTAACAACAAACTACTAACTCTACTACAGTAGTTTCCCCTCTGCGGTTACATAATATTAAACCAGCCATTGATCCTAATTGCATAAGAACTTAACAGCGTCAGCAAAAAAGGGGGGAAAAAAAGGAAGAACAACAAACATTCGGGGAAAAACTGTGAGGGAGTGATAAAAGAAAAAAGGACAAAACAAAAAACAGAGAAAAGCACAAACACGAGAAGGAGGAGAGAGAAAAAAGTGAATTGTAATATAATAATAATGAAAGAAAAAACATGATGGTGCCAACAGATAAAATGAGGATTATGTATAATATGAAGACAATGTAGAACCTCACTCCAGATTTTAGTGTGGTAATAGTTAATCTCATCATTTAAAATGCAGGACAAAAAGTCTTGGTCTCTGTATATGTGTGTGTGTGTGTGTCAGTCATAGTCCATAATATTATTTTGACTTGTGCTACCTAGCAACAAAGTTTCACCCCAGGATACAAAATCACATCTTCATGACTGTAATTTTTGTTTACAGCTGTTTCAGTGTGGAGTGTGGTGCAGAATTACAGTGTGAAAAAACACGAATCACTTTCACACTGACAGCTGATCACGAAAAATCACAGCGAGATGACGGAGAATCTTCTGTGTGTGCTGAAAATGGTGCTGACATCCAGAAATCCAGAGAGACTAATGGTTTCATAATGAGGAAAACTTTTGAGGAACTACTATGACCTGCAAGGCGAGGCATCTGTGACCATAAGTCTCTACCACTTACAAGCTGATCTGCTAGAAAACTGTATTTCGAGCTGTGTGAAGTGTCACAGATTTATCTAGTAAATCTAAACTGACTGGATTTGACATTTGCCATTTTAGAGTTGACTCGAATTTCTAAGAAAACTGAACTATTTCCACTTCATTATCTGAGTTGGACAATATACTTTGTAGATCTGGTGAAGGTTTTTCTTTTAATTGAATAGTAGAAATGACAAAAGTAATTTATATGGTTTAGAATTTAATTAACCAGAACTTATGTTTGCAGGAATATTCATAAAGAAATTGGTTTGCTACAAGTCTTTATGATTGTTTGTCTCATAATTCTCTATTTTACATTTGGTCATTCTGGCACTAATTTAACTGTCCTATTAATTTTTGCTATGGAGTGACTGCTATGTAATACACTTCACTTACTTCTTGCTATAAAACTGTAGCCTCCAGATAAGAAATCAATGTTAGCAAAAAGGCAATCGCATGACCCTTACCTTGGTTGTATCACTCCTTCAAATGTCTCTGCTTTGACTTCTTCTGCTGTAACCTGATGTCTTTTATTCTAATCTGCCCTCCTCTACTCTTCAATACTGTAGTTCACTCTGCTCTTTATCCTGTCTCTAAATCCTTGAATCCCATTAGACTAAACCTGTCCTATTTTGTGAAAACTGTGATACCAGTTGGACGACCGAGTCCCTCAAAGTATCCTGAGAGTTCACTGAGTTTAGGTTGAACTTTTCTTCCTGCTGTTGTTCCAGCGGCCTACATCAAAGTTTACCTCCTGGAGAATGGCATCTGTGTGGCCAAGAAGAAGACCAAGTCAGTGAGGAAGAGTTTGGATCCTCTCTACAACCAGGTCCTGGTCTTCTCTGAAAGCCCACAGGGGAAAGTAGTACAGGTGAGATACATCACAAAGTGGTTCGCCAACCAACCACTGCCATTCCTCAATGGGTTTCTATATAACTGCAATCACAAATATGTTTTTGTGGGGAATGTAACCGCAACCTGATTACATTTTCTATCAACAAAATGACCATATGTCCACAGTCAACATAAATGAGAAGTCGCAATTACATTGATACATAACACAGTATATCAACTAAAAAAACCTGTAGTTGTATACAAACATAATTTTTAGGAGACAGGCTTAGGGAGGCAACATATTTTTTTTTCGCCAAAATATATATGTCTTCACAACCCTGTTTTCTTTTTTCTGCAAAGTGTCAACAAAGTTTTTTCTGCTTGAGTTCAGGCACTCACAGCACTGGGTTAAAGTCAAGGAAATACTATGGACTGGCTTAATAGTGGAAAATTTAACCAGTGCTTTTCTTGCCTGAACCCAATCTCACAGACTCTCAGGTCACAGGTCTGCGGTTTGTCAGCCCTGTACATTATATGTCCTCTATCCACCCTAACCATGTCCTTGCAACTCTCTCTTATTAAATAAAGCAGTCGATTCATATTTGTTCACATAATGATAACATTTGATTCAAAAACATAACAGAATAGAAATGTAATTTTCAAGAGACAGGATTCCATCCCTAGAGCCATGTCACTAGTGTAGCTAAAAATACGGTCAGCACTATGCGCATGTCCAACACATGCACATTGGGAAATGGGAAAAGCAAATTGATTACCCCACTCACATATAAACAGTGCCAAGGAGAGTCCCCCAAGTATCATTTGGATTGATGAGACTGTTCTCCCTTTTAAAACAACCCCATAGGACGTCTGTGCAAACTCATTATATCATTATTACCCACAGTTATGGTTTATTGTTAGGTGACCTCTATTGGCTGTAGCAATTATTATGACAGCAAAGGAGGAAGTCAGGTGATAAAGAGCCACAAAAAACTGGATTTTTGATGCAGGAGACTGAGGTGTGTTTCCAATTTAACACAGATATTCACTTTTGTGTTTTTAACCATAATTGCACTCATTATTGTAACCATAATGACGAGGGTCCTCTGACCTTAAAACGTTTTTGAGATTTCTCTAACCTGGACTGTATCAGAGGTTAGACACAGACTGTTCAGGATGGAGGACCTGTCTGGACAGATGAATGTCAGAAATCACTGTGCCTGTCTTTTCATGACTTTGTGGAAAAAAAAAAAAAAGTTCAGACTGCAGAGGAGACACAGCAGAAAAAGCCAGGAAGCAGAGCTTGACATTTACACTGAGAACCTGACCTGAGGGACCAGGAGGCCGTATGAGCTGAGTTTGTTCTTTCATTGTTTGAGCTTCAGCTGCTTTCAAGATCAAAAATGTCACAAGAGACGAACTGAGAAAAAGACTGATTATTACAGCTAATTCCTGTCTTATTCAATTCATTTTCTATTCTTTACCTTCCACACCTTCATTCATTTTCTCTCCCTTCATTCTCCTTCCTCTCTACCTTCTTTTTCTGTCTTTTTCTTTTCATTTCCTTCCCTTCTTTTCCATTCTGCCTTTTCTACCACGTTGCCTCCTTCATTTTTACTTCCTTTCTGTGATTTTCTACTTGCATTACTAGTCTCCCATGGTATCATTTTATACCTTTGCTCTTCTTCATTCCTTGTTTAATTTCCTCTGCAAATTAATTGTTCATATGTCACAGTTTTGTTGTCATCATGTTACAGTAATGTTCTGTGTTGCCTTCACATAACCCCAATGTGCACATAGCGTACAATACGTGTTTGTTCCTTAATCAGCAGGTGGAAACTGTGACATGTTCAGTGGAGAGGACTTCAGCTCTGCTTCAGGCTGCTCTGCTGCTCCTGTCGCTGTGTAATTAGCCACTAAACGCCTCTCTCTTAATTATCTGCTGTCTGTGTTGCTGTCCTCTGAGTTTCATCAGACTCATTCACACTGGATAATGAAAATCGCTGAAATCAGCAGCGCTTTTCAATTTGTCACTTCCTGATTTAGCAAAGCATGACGCCGCTAAGGTCTGCAAAAAATTCATTCACAAACCTTCCCTAACTGAATCCATGCCACATGATAAAACCAGCTTGTTTGTGCACATGCTGTTAATTTAGACATCTGAACAGCTTTTTATTTTATTAGTTGTTTACTTCACATATAAAGGTTTTAGATGACATTGTGAAGAAATAATGGACAGTTCTTTTAAAATACTCCATAACCATTATGCAATTATAAGTAGATAGCAGTTCATTCAATGCTTTACTGTTTTGTCAGCGCACAATAACAGTAACTTCAGTAATTACATTATTGCGCACAAGCTGTTATTATATTTATTTATTAATTTGATGGTGTGTTAAGTGTAATAATGCACTGGAGGTTTTTGCTCCCTTTTTCTGTTATTTTGTCTGTAATGAGTAATTTACATGCTGTCGGGACAAGTGTGTGATGTTAACAGAGGTCAGGTCACTGGATTTTCATGGCTGCATTCTGAACTTTTGTGCACTCAGAGAAAAGGCCTACAGAATGGCCCGAGGCTGCGCTGCTGCTGCTGTCAGCATAATTAGCTGCTAAACGCTTCCTTTCTAATTATCAGCTCTCCATCTTTTCCCCCCTCTCCCCTGCTCTGCACTCAACGCTCCTGCCCTCTGATCAGCTCGTTTTCTCTCTTATCTCACGCTGTCCCACGATTTGGATTTAATTTTGTTTTGTTTTTCATATGTAATTGTGTTGTTCTATTTGTTTTCGGGAGGTAGCACGACTAAACGTTGGCTTATCCTGATTTTGGTGCTAGAGTCAGAGTATATTTAGATGTTAAAGGGATTTATTTAAATAGTTTATGGTTTTATGGTTGTTGAGTTGTTATTTGAGTATGGGTGGAAAAGAGTTTAGCCTGGAAGATAAAGAGCTACAGTGTTGGGTATTGATATTTTATTTTATAAGTCCATGATTTAATATAAAATACTGGATGGATATTACTGTTTTCCTTCTCTTGAAATAGGAAAATGATCTTCCCCAACCTGTTGCAACACTATTGGAAGAGCACTATTATGTAGAATATGTATATCTGTATATTTTTAGTGTCCATATAAATGTTGCCTCACTTTTTGTTGAGCATTTACTTTTTCCTTCAATTCAAGTTTGCCCATTCATTGTCTGCAGCATGCTGTGTTTTTTTAAATTAAATCCCTTTTTGTCTTTCCATCAGCTCCTGCGGGGTGTGTTTTTGTGTTTGAGTGTGGAGCTGTAGAGGATCTAGGACGCTGTACTTTTTATCTCCTATAATAAGCAGGACACCATTCATTTCTCATTCTCCACATGCCTCTCTCCCCCACATCGTAGTGGTTGAGGGCAGGACCTTGTTTAAAGAACAGATCACAGGCCGACGGAAAGAAAAAAGGTTTCTCTTCTTTATAGATGGATGGAATAGATTGAAGCAGATTTGGCCTCTGAGTCGCTGTGGAAATCACTTGCAGACACACACACACACACCAACACATGCCAAACAAATTGGTATGCTGGCATGCACAGACACACAAGACCACCACAAAAGAGGAGCAGACAGATATTGATTGTTTTGTCCACTGCTTGACAAGATGTGGGGACATCTAAGATGAGCCCTGATGTTATCAGGATTTCAGCAGTACAAAAACACATACACAGCCACACAACCACCATAATCTCCCCCTCTCCCTCATGTACACAGGACCTCTTTTTCACGGTAATTGACACCTCAGTCTGATCTATGCTGCTGTAAAAGAAACTGTCCATATCCAGAATGGCTTCAGAACAAATTTCCAAACCATCTGGATTAATGCTAATTAACTTCACCCTTTTAACATTATTACTTTGTCAATTAATCTATCTGGTCCTCAATTGCCCCCAGAACGTTTATGTGCAGCCCTCAGGGGCATTTAAAGCTTTGTTTTAGGAAATAAATCCCTTGATATAAAATTTAATTGTTTCATGAGCTGGGAACACTGAGATAAGTAGCACATCTACCTGCAGAGTGAACTTTGCTGAACGAGAAGATGCAAACACCACACAGAAAGACCCCAGTTTGAAACCCTGCAACAGTGCTAACACGCTGCACCACTGAAGGTCCTGCAACATATTACAACAATGGTTGCTGCAGTGTATATGGTGGGTATTGTTTGCGAAACTGAATTCAAAGACAAATGCCATTAATATATGTAAAACATATTTAAATCTGTCACCTAATCTGTATCTACATATATTTGCCTCAGCAAATGCATTCAACATAAGATGTTTTTTTGCCACGACTTTAGGGATGCCAATGTGTCTCTTTACTGGTTGGTATACCACTTGGATCCCAACTGAAATATCTCAACAACGACTGAATGAATAACCATTGCATTTTGTACAGATATTCATGTTCTCCAGATGATGAGTTGTAACAACTTGCCTTTTCATGTAGCACCACCATCTGATCAAATACTAAGGTTTGTAACGAAATACCTGCAAATCTGATGACCATCATCAGCTCGGAGTTTGATTAATGCTAATTAGTATATGGTAACACACCAAACTAATATGGTGAACACAGTAAACACTAAAGCAGATAAACATCAACATGCTGGCACTATATCACTGCAAACATGTGAACTAAGGTCTCACAGAGCTGCTATCCCAACTGCCGACCTCTTGTTTCGGCAATTTCCACTCAAGACAATTTACGCTCAAAACACTTGGTTAGCGTAAAGATTGTGAATGCATTAGACAATACTGACCAAAGTTTAGATCAATAGAGTGATGCTAATGCAAAAAAAAAAAAATACTTTGATAATATGACTACATAATTGTTTTATCTTCTTTCTTCTATTTTGCCACCCTCTCTTGTAGGTGATTGTTTGGGGTAATTATGGACGGATGGACCGCAAATGCTTCATGGGTGTAGCTCGAATCCTCTTGGAGGAGCTGGACCTCAGCACGATGGTGATTGGGTGGTACAAGCTCTTCCCTACCTCCTCCATGGTGGACCCAACAATGGCGCCACTCATCCGCCACTCCTCTCAGATGTCCCTGGAGAGCACCATCGGACCCTGCTGTGAGCGATCCTAAGACTCACGCAAAAATATTTAAGTTTTGTTGTTGCGACTAAGATTCCATTGCCTAAGACTAAGACACATTTTTATATACCCTGTAGCCCTGCACCCAGGTCAGCCAGGCCATACTGTCCCTGGAGCAGGTAGGTGTTAAGTATCTTACTCAAGGGCGCTTTGACAGGTCCAACCACCTTGGGGAATGAATCACTCCTCTGATTGGGAAATTACTTTATAGCCCAGTAGATTGTTCCGGCAGTCACTGGAAATGTACTGTAATTCTTTTGATACTGTATCAGACTGTTTCCTGGGAATCACAGGAAGCAAATTTCTTTTGTTGTTGCAACCGACCGCCCCTCAGACTCACAGGAAAGTTTTGCTCTCTTCAGATCTCTTTGATGAAAAAACAGAAACCTGCTTAATGAGGATACTTCAAAGCAGGGCTCGGTTGCCGACATTGATCACATCCTATTGGGACCACAATGCACTGCAGGCTCAGCTTTGCTTTAGTTAAGCGCCTTCTTCACAGCCTACATTTGATTCTCATTCTGCTTGTTGTTTTCGGTGTCCTTATTAAGGCGCTGGACAGCCCCTGTGTGTTGTCTGTCTATCCATAAGTCCAGAGAGAAAGTGACACTGCCCTCAGCTTGTTTGAGACATCAGCCTCCCATTTTGCAGGTGCATGTGGACAGTAGGTTGAAAATAAATGGATCTGTGCACAGCAGGACTAAAGAAGATTTTCAAGAAATGAAACTTGTATTGACTGTGACTGTGTATTGGCTTTGAGCACTCTGACATGAGTTGTTTTTGTTTTTGTGTCACACATTTGGCCCTTCAGTGTTCAGTTAATTTGATACTATGTATATGTGAATGGAGTAGACATGAATGAATTTCCCTATCACCTTCTGGAAGGATCTAAACCTTTACCTGATCTTGGGGATCCAAAGCTATCCTACCAGTTAGGGCTGCAATGTCATTTAGAAATATGTTCCTGGGTGGATTTACAAGGTGTGAAGGCAGGTTCTGAGCTCACAAAGGCGTGCCATTATGCTTTAAGAGCCTGTGCATATTCATTGCATTTAATCACAACATTAGCTGATTTTACAAATTAATTTGTCACCAGTCAAATCAGCTAATGTTGTGTTTGGTAGGAATGGAAACATGCAGCCTTATGGGTTTTTGAATCTGTAGCCAATGAATTGCATCCAAACAGAGACTTCGACGCTTAAGGGAGCAGGTGTATAAGCCCTCAAAATATATTACGAACAATCTGACAACTGATCACCTGAACCTCTTCAGTTTTAGCCAGATGGGATACAAGTATAAACATGGCAAAAGTGAAAACATAGCAGACACAGATATGTTCTGTTTTAGCTAAACTAAATTGGATTTTATACATGCATGACATTAGAACTTAATGCAGCTAACTAAAAATGCATGTGACTTGTACATCCTAATGCAATTTATCAGGATACAATCTACTGCAGACTCAACTGACATGAAACTGACAGGTGTATGTTAAAGGGGGCTGAGATGTTTAATTCACTGCTGGTCTCTGTCAAATGTTCACATTCTACCTGACAGTGCAGTTCACATCAAGTGCAGGGGGCAGTATTGTGCCTGTACTGCAGTACTAACACATGATGGTAATACAAAAAAGACAAATGTTCCCAAAAGCATTGAGGATAGCAGCCTGGCTGACAGTGTAGGGCTGAAAACTTGCTGTGTATCCCAGTTTAATTATAGTTTGTTTAGCTCTCCAGAAGTAGAATTTTAGGATCCATCCTCTCTCTTTTTTTTAAAGCTTCGGCTAATAGTCATTGAATAACAGTTTCTACTGTGCCAATTTCTACCAGCAAGTGTCTTCTTCCTTTTCTTCAATTAACTTGCGGCATGTGCCATTGTGAGGGAGGACCAGAAACAACCTCTCACAACATCTGACAGCAGTATTCAGGCTGTGCAGAGAGGCGTCCCCTTTATTCTAAATTACAACCCTAATCCACAGACAGCCAAGGCACCTGGTGATTAGCCATGCTACAGTCTCAGTGTGGAGGGATGAAGCGCGGGAGGAAAAGGAAAGCAAGAGGAAAGAAGCATGAAATGTACTTTGCATCATCCAAACAAAAGATCTGTCTGACATCAGGTTCCACAGATAAAAAAAAAAAAAGGACACAAAAATAGGATGACTTTAAAGGGAACACAATGTGCACACTGTAGAGAAATGTATAGTTTATCAAAGAACTATAGTATATGTATTTTATTTGGGCACTTTATGATTCTTAGTGTCTTTTTTATGTGTAATTATTATAGTTGTTAGCGTCTTTTGGAGTGAGACAACTTTAATCTTTAGTAAGTTTGATGATTAATGTTATAACTCTGAGGGAAGGAATGGATATCCTTGTTACCGTAAGATTGTAGCATTAGCTGGTAGCATCCGCATGATTGATTAAAACTTCTTAATAATTAGCAGACAACTTGATAAGATTATAAGCATGAGCTATAAGCTACACAGAATGAGGAGAAATTAAATATGGTATGTTGGGTTGAGATGCAACATAAATTGAAAAAAAAAAACATTCATATGTAGCAGTTTAATTCCTATTTTTACCAAGTTGACTGAATTTCACTTTCAGCATTTTTCTTTCAAAGACACTAACTGAAACCTGTAATAAGAGATATAGAAAATAATTTTTTTTTAAAAAGTCTTTATTTTTATTTTTTTACTTTGAGTAAAAAACAAATTAATTTCTCTTGAACTAATCAGCTAATACTTTAATTAAACCGTACAATTTGAAGTAATTTTACTCATATAAACTTTGCAAAAGTGTCCAACTTTGCCAGTAGCATCGTTGCAGGGATATTACTACTGTATCTGTTTCCAAAAAGAAAAACTTTAGCTACATTCTGTAAAGCAATAATTAAAAAAACATCCAGTCATTGAAGTTTTTTTAGTTGAACAACACAAGCTGTGGAAAATGACAAACTTAAGCTAGTGGTTTTAAAATGCCCTGAAAACGGTCTGAAAATCTGAACACGGGAACTGAAAATCACTTGTTAAGTCTGTCAGTTTACTGCAGGGCATTCATGTTTTTTTTTCTGTACTTTATTCCATGGAGAGTGTTATATAGTCTATTAAGATCTCTTAAATTCAGAAAAAGTTTAAATGTACCATTAAAATTTCCAATTAGAAAATGTGGAAACATAAAAATTAACATGGATTAGCAGGTATTTTAATATAACACCTGCCTAATAATTATAGATAGATAGATAGAAGTTTGATTAATAAAAGAGCTGAAAGTTGTATAAATGAAAGACACATATATACAAATACATATAAAATCAATTAACTCCTCTTCAAGTGACCCAAGGAATGTGTTTTTCTCTGTGTTCATTTGTGCCAAAATTGAAACATTCTGTATTTTGTGGGCTAAATCCCCACTGAGGACCAATGAAAAAGGAAAGTTTACACACTTGGCATTAAGTTGTCTTTCAGCAACCAATAATGCAGAGTGCAATTGGGTCTAAAGAAACTGCTTTGTGTCTAAGAACGGGGACCCTACAGCTGAAACAAAAGGAATATTGCATGATAGCAATCTAGTTTTAGTGCAGATAGATCACAATGAGAGTTAGAAATGTAAATTTGCAGGGGTATCCATCATAGAAGTTTCCATCTACCTAACCTGCAGCAGCTGCCTGTACAATACAAGAGATCAGACACTTTTTAATAATGTTAACAAAGTGCTGAATTTTCCTAATAGGTGCTGTGGGATGGAGCCATATGGTAGCAGTATCAGTGGTGTGGCATGCAGGTGCAAACTTTTGCATTAATGTGAATTTGGTGTAAACGTGTATACAGCTGACCCTTGAAATAACGTTTTCTTCACTAATTGCTTGAGAGAGAGAGAGCAGAAATCTATGCCAACATTGCTAGCAAAATTAAGAGTAATCAATATTTGTTTGTTAAACTGATTGTGTAACGTTGTTCATCAAAACTTTCTCAGTCACCTGTTTGATCGTGACATTTTGTAACTTTGAAGGCAAACAAATGAACTAATGAACTACGTAGATGTTATAGTTGATATGTTCAGCACCAAAAATATACATCTTTGCATTCCCCCATATTCTGATTGTTTCTGCCACATGGATGTTAATTATGTACTACTATCAATTGTAATGTAAGTAGAGGCCTTAAACACATCAATATACTTTTTGTTAGGGCTAAGTACTAAGAATTGTCACATACAGTAATCAAAACAATGCAAAAAAAGTTTTACAGTGTCACCATTTGCGACCCATTACTTACAGTAAAGTAATTTAAGTGTCATCCATGGAAATGATAATCTTTGTGTATGTTCTTAAATGAATTTCTGCTATACTGATATTTCAATTCACAATTTGTGTGTTCTCCCCACTCCTTGATGTGGGCTTAAGTGAACAAACTGAGCAAAAAAAAATAATCTTTTTTGCAACGTAGATCTTCAGACATTCTGAGTGATTTCTTGACAAGATTTATTTTCTAAACTCTATTTTTTGCTTATTAGCTTTTGAATGCACATACTAGTATTTCATGGTTTCAATTGAGCAGGTTAAACTGCAAAAAACAACAAAAAAACTAGCCATCTTTAAGAGTTGTACTGAAGATCTGCTGGGGTCATTTCCACCCTTGCTGTCTTTTAGGTTGTCATTCTGCAAAACCAGACATTTTCTTTTACTTACTCAGTTTTATGGCGCCACAAAAGGCAATTGCCTGAGATGCTCAGAAATAATGTCAGGGACAGTTGTATTACATCCGTTAGGCAGCTTATGTGTTTAGCTAATGTGAAACAAGTGTCACCTGACTGTCTAAAAATTTTTCTCAGCCATTTCATACAATGTGACTGATATGCTAACATCACGTGTCATGGCGTTATCATACCAGTCCTCTTGGTTGACACACACACACATAACTATTGCAACTGGATTATTTTCTGTTGGATATAATGAGTATATGTTGTTCATTTACATAAATGGCAAGCTACAAATATATTAATACTGAACATCTGCATATTTCTTTCCCATCAAAATATCTGAAATTACAGTAGTAGTAGTTTTTTATAGTTATTTCAAAGTACTTGGTTAAGGTTAGGAAAAGATTGTGGTCTGGCTTAATACAGAAAAAGTTAGCAGCAATTTAAAAGACATCATTTTCATTTACTTTTAAATAAAACCACAATCTTATACCAAACTTAACCTCAGTGCTTTGTAACCTAACTCATATCACACATGGGACTCAAACTGGGGTCTGTAGTGTGACAGTCATGTGCTTTGTCCTACCATCCACACCATACACTTCCTCACAGCTCAGTTTCTGTTAATAACTTAATTCTTCCAAATTCAGTCCAGTTATTCCATTAAATGTTCTTCACTCAGTTAAAAAGTCTTTCAGACTGTTTTGGACTCTATAACAAGCATAAAGATCCTGTTGACTCACAGTAAACATAGGAATGGAAATAGTTTAATGGACCAAATAGTATTGGACCTTTTATACATTCATTGTTAACCAGCTATTTGTTTGCAAAAATTGTACAAATTGCTCACACTTGAGGATCTCACAATGCTCCTCCGAAACTGAGACTGGTTAGTTTGATAAAATATGAAGAACACTTCTAATGCTTTAAAATAAATTTGAAAAAAAGAACTGAGACCTCTGCTCCAAAGAACAAGACTGTGGAGACAGGGTCTAAGACGTTTGCATGACTCCTTGAACATTCGCATTAGTTTCAGGATAGCGTATTTGATAATGCTAATTATTCATGGCAAAGCCAATGAGTTTCTGTCTGTTTTTGCAGAAGCTCAACCTAAAAGGGAATGTGGGTAGAGTTCCCTTTGAAGTTCTTAAAAAAAAAACCTTCTGTTACCCTGAGCTTAAATTGTCCATATCTTTTTCCTCTTAAGTACTTATAAGAAAGAAACAGAGCACTATTTGTGTCTTTTTCTTTTAGAGTGACAGTATGTACATTCTTAGACACATATCATATCATGTTCTCTATGGGGGAAGAAGTGGACGAGTGGGAGGATGAAAGGGGAGCTGTAGCTCCTCTGTGGCAGTTACAAAACAGTGGCTAGTGGTTCCCAAAAGCAACACATCTCCTCCAGTCTGCTGTTCTGCAGAGGCAGCAGCTCTCAAACTATTTTTTCCCCGTCATAGCCCCTCCTCATCCCAGACTTCATGAAGGTTTCCCCCACATGGCATCTGTTAGATCCTCTCAACCAAAGAATCCCTCATTACCATGAGCGAATACATTTTTTTGGTTGGGCGACCCCAGTGAGTGCCATGAAGGTTTGTAACTTGTGTTCCTCGACTCCGTTCCGAATTTGCCATTCACTTTTCTTTGTGGATTCATATGTCTGACTCACGTTGATAGTCGCACAGTGGCATTGACACAGTTTAGGCAAAACAACTAAACAGATGCTCCTTTATTTTTTCAGTGATATAAAGCCATTGCATATGCAGCATTCACAGCCTTAAATTCTCATCAATAAACCACAATTTGAGGCCTTTTCAGGACATTTGAGGCATTACCAAACACGACATTATCCTAAGGCCCCTAAAATACTATTATACATGAAGGTGATGTTTTGGTTTTGGGATATAGGAGATGAAAACGTCTCACAGGCCTTCTCAGGCTGGCACCAACATGTGACTGGGGCAACTTTTGGAAGCAATGCTGATGGAAAATGGATCAACTTCCCCTTTATTTGGTTAAACACATTCAGTGTGAAATATTCCGTGCTTCAGTTTTCTGCCACAGAGGAGATCCACTGCAGCAACTTACTCTCTCTATGACACCTAAGTAGCAGCAAAAACATAGGAGAGTGTAACTCCTAGCCATCTAAAGAGTTCAAACTCCCATTTGAATGCAAACAAATGTAAGCATAAACTAATGTTAGCAAGCGTTGATCAGCAAAAGCCCAAATGCATTGCTTTCCATTTGTTGCTCAAGTTTTACAGCTTTGAGAACCTGAATGTTATCAGAAGAGTAACAAGATGGTGTAATTTTAGTTTTATTCACCACACTTTCATTTAATACACAAGTATATTTGCAGATTCTATGGAAAACTGTTATATTGTTCAGTAAATGCACAATTTGGTGTGTTGTTATTCTATTCCAGCTGTCAATAAAATAGTTGAACTCAATCATTAGATGTGCTGATGTTTGTGAGTTTGTGGTGGTGATATGTACACATATGTACTGTGATAACAGAGACCACGGCTTCCATGTGTGTGACTCATGAATATGTTCAGGATTGACAAAAGGTAAGTGATTTTATCTTACCTAGCTAGTACAGGAGTGTATCTTAACATGTAAGAAACCTACAGGCTACTGCAAACAACAGAATATAACATTTGGCATTAGTCATTAGTCACACACAATGTCACTGGAGTCTTTTTATCTTTTTGCACAAAAAAACAGACAGCATTTTTCAGATACCTGCCTGTGTACTTTGTGTGTACCTGGAGGATTAAAATGCACTTCTGCAGACCAAGACCGACAGTAGAATACCTTACTTGAAAACTTGTTTATTCACAGTGTCTATATTTATTATCTACATTTTTATGTATCCAATATCACAATCACATTCATTTTTTTCCTAAGATGCTAAAACATAAATACTGTTAGGCAATATCGTTTCCTGTTGCCATTTTTGTTTTTGAGGTGGAGAAATTGTCATCCCTGAGATATGGACAAAAAATATACATTTCCTTAGACTGAACCAGAATGTTTTTGACTCCCACCATCCATAGATCCATCCGGTCTATGAAGATTCAGGATAAAGTTTCATAATTTGGGTGAGTGTTGTCATACTATGAGTTAGAAACTGTCAACTGTGACTGAATTGTATTTATATAATACATGAGAGGTACAAGCTGGGGCTTGTTCAGAGTTTGCTCTTACTTCACATACTAATAACCTGCCCTCACTGTTCATGTGCTTAATTGCTGTCAGTGGATGCATGACATTCCTTACTGAGGATCTGCATAACCAGTGTTTAAGGAACACAGGCTACAAGGGAGTGATAATGTTACTATATATCCCATAATATAAATAACAGTGTATATTGTCAGCTAATATACACTATTATTCATCTTCATCACTGAACAAGTACAGGCTGACAACAAATATATTTGCTAAAACCTTTCTTAAACCTCAGTACCCTGTAAAACTCCCATGGGACAGATGAGAAGGAAAGTAAGAAGAGAAAAAAGATAAGAAGAGCGAAAGAAGCACAATAACAGAATGAGTTGGAGAAGGAAGCAGAGGAAAGCAGAGATTCATTTTGTTTGACAGTCAGTAGCTAAGGTCAACCAAGTATGAAGCTTTAACCTGCTGTCTGTCTGTCTAGATAAAATACTCTCTCTACACCAAACAATGTTTTACCTCATTGTAATACCTCTCTTTTTCTCTGCTTTCTCTTCCTCTAGCTCCTCTTCTATCTCCTTCTACAATATCTCTCCAATGCTTTTTCTATCTTTCTCCAATCATTACTACACTATTTCTCTCTCCCTCTGTCTCACTCTCTCTCTCTGGCAGATGTCCAGACTCCCTGGCGACTGAACCGATCAGCATGTATTAAAGTTTCTGTCTCACTCACACTCACACACTCACACTCACACACACTCACACACACTCAAAGCAATTGCGTGACAGGAAGGCAGGTCACACTAGGCAGACACACACAAAGGCAAAGGCATGACTTGCATGCACATGCGCAGACTGACAGTGAAGACACATCACACACACACACACACACACACACACATGCGAGCGCTAGCGTGACTTGCATGCATAAAGACAGAGAGACAAATTCACGCACTAAAATTGGATGAACCAGCAGGAGGTTCTCAGATGGTGCAAATGCAAATTTAGACAGAAATTCTTTTCTCCACAGGGAAATTGCAATTCTGAACAACAGCGTGTTTTTCCTCAGTAAATCACTGACAGCAAACAGGAAAGAGCTGTGCTCCGACACAGACCCTCTGCCTCAATGTAGCGCCCCCTGCTGCATCACTGTTTAGTAATGGAAAGGGAGCAATAAACATTTCGCTCAAATAAACATCTTAAAATCCAGACAAGACCATCATCCCTCCATGTCTTCCTTTCCTTCATCCCAGTCTTTTCTTCTCTACTTTACGTATTCTTTTTTCCCTCTCCCCTACATTGGAACACTTCTGTTTTTCAGTTCTGTACTCTTCTTTCTCCTCTTTTACTTACATATCATTTTCCCTTTATCATATTCTTTCTCTTTTCTCTGACTATATCATCCTGACTTTCCTCCTGCATATCATATTTTTCCTTCTCTGCGGTGGTCTGTCCACCACCACCTCTTTCTTTCCTGGTTTGTCCAAAGGACAATTTGTAGTAATTTGTGTGAGAGTATTCAACCTATAAAACTGTCAAATAATGAAAACAAACATATGGGGACATATGACTTCATAAAAGTCAGAATAACTGTTAATATGCTTTATAGTTTATGTAATCTGCATGGCTGGGAGGATCTGAGAAGTTCCTAGATGTGCTGCAAAAAATTATAACACATATATATCTATAAAACAGTTGCCTTATTTAGACAGCAATCTAATCTCTATTGTCTGTGAAGATTCTCAGTCGTCCAGGTCATGGTTATCTCAAAATAATGTTGTTCAATGGCAACTGGACTTGTTAATTAAGCTCTTGAAGATGTTTCGCCTTCCATCCAGAATGCTTTATCAGTTCTGACTGACTGGCTGGAGTAGGAACTAGGGTTTTTTGTTAGAGATTAAAGGAGGGCTATTTTAAGGTGCTTAAGTAACAGTCTTCGACCTCTCTATAAGATTTTTTTGTGGCATGACTTCTGGAAATTTCTTGTCATGAAAAAAGGCAGAAAACACAGGTCACATAACCAAATGTCAAGTAGTTGCTTCTCACATCATCTACCAGCATCTGAAAACCCCCACTCCCCACAGGGGAACTGATAAAGCCATTTCCTTAAGTTTTTGTAACTTTTAGATCCCCCACTTTTTGTCATACCCACAAGATTAAAATTTGAATCTTCCAAGAATAAAATGGGAATGTTCTGATAATAGCTATTCTGATTGAGCCCCTTCAATCAATAGCAGACATCTGCACCATACCCACTCTGTCACTTTCCCTCTCCACTCCTCTGCATCACTCCTTTCCATCCATTGTTTTCTCCAGGGCACACCCCGGTAGGGAACATGCTGATAAAGCTCTGTGATCTGCCAGTAGTGTCTGGTCTGAGAGCCACATAGCCCATAAGAGCTTAAGACTGTTGCAGTACAGCATCAGCAAGTGCTTAAGCACTCTGGAATGAACTTGGAGTCTTCCCCAAGGATTTGAGCAAGTGTGCAGCCTTGTAGACTTTTCACAGCGATTAGATCATAATTCATTGCAATGGTGACATCAGTAAATGAGGCCACTGGGGACGCAGCCAGGAAACTAAAGCAAAAAGGCCACCAGGTGGAAATATAAAGTTAACCTATAAATTCTTACATCTTTTATTGCTCTTGTGTACATAATAGTGTCATAAATGTTTTAACTTTTTGCTTAGTCTATTTGTAAGTTAAAATAAGGTAAAGAAAAACACACAAGTTTAACAAATCAAAACTAAATGGAACATTCTGTGAATGCATGTAATAATCAGGAGAAACCTGTTGTAGAAAATCAAATATTCACAAAACAAAGAAGGTAGCCTAAGATGAATTAATCTGAGAAACTACTAGAAAAGAGGTACTGTGGCAAGTTGTTTTGATGCCTCGCTTCACCAAGCAAAAAAAAAAAAATTGACCATCACAAATGAAGCTTCAGTTCATCACAGTCATATCAGTGAGGTGGTGGTCTGGTTTTGAAGATGAAATACACTTCTCATTCTTGTTTAGAGTAATAGTGTCTATTTTACAGTGATCTGATTTCATAATAAGCCTTTATTGAACAAAATAACACTAATAGCAGCATAAAGGCTGATTTTATTCTAACTAACTGTGTCATCTTGGTCTCAGATTTATTTCACCCATTGAAATGCACGAATTTCGTCTGTCACCTTTTTTTGACTGTCAGCTACTTTGAAGCAGTGAAGCAGGGCTTCATATTGATTCAGTGGTTTAGAAAACTTTGATTTCTTCACCAGTAATTAAAACCATAACTCTATAAATAAAGATATTAAAACAACTCAGACAATAAAAGAAAGAAAAAGATATCTTGATTGCACATCAGTTCCACATTAATGCAATGCAGTTACAGTCATATGTGAGGGTAAAATAGACACTGCTAAGAAGAATTAAAGGAACACTTAATCATCATTGTATGACACCAAGTGAGTTAAACCTCAGGGATATCACTCTGTCCATGTAGCAAGCACAGATTCAGATGAATCAAGTGATTTAGAATAGATCAAACAAACCAAAGTCTGAAACGCCCATAAGTGTGGAGAAAATTCTGGTGTGAATGCGGCATGATTGTGGCAGGTAATTGAGCACACACAGAGAGAACAGATTGAAAGTGTGAGAGGAAAAACAGAGGGCAGGAGGAGACAACAAATTTTAACAATAAACTATGAACTATGACAATGTGGTTCCTTTATTTGTCTTAATGTCACTTTCAGACCTAATCTGTTGGTGCAGATCAAACAAACTCTGGTGCGTTTGCCCTTGTTTTTTTGAGTTGTATTACGTTGGCGTGAAAGCTGTCATTTCAACATTTTGTGCAAAACATCTGCATCAAGGCCAGTTTAACATTTTTCAGTGTGGTTCCAAACAAACCCTGGCATCGCATTTTTATTGTGTGAAAGCCAAACGCTAACCACTGTTTTCTATGATGATGTGGTGATTTTGAGAGAGGAGAACAGTGAGAGGGAACAGGTGCATCTTCAATGCTTCAGGTGAGTTTCATTGTGTTGTGTCCCAGTGTTGAGACCAAACCTACGCCCTTGTTACCACAGCATATTTGTGATTGCAGTATAATATAGGAATATAATTTTTGGAGGCAGGGTTGCAATATCCCACACAATCGGATTTATTAAAGAAAAACAGAATATCAAAGTTGGAACTTCACCTTTAATTTACTTCATTGTGTCTCATGTTAACACTGACAAAACTGATAACTCTCTCAATGCTAAATTGATAATTCAATGACAAAAGAAGTATCTAGAATTACAGAATTATCTTGCATAGCTTCTTTAACACTTAAATTGTACTTCTGTAAGAAGCCACATGTGCTCAACTCAAGTCTCTCCTATATGTTATGAAGATGTAAATTACATTTTAAAGTTATTTACTTTAAAGCTAAAATCACATTTACTCATATACTTAATTTAGTTTTTAAACATGAATTAACAGTTTTTAAGTAACAGATTTCCATGACTGTGCTTTGTGTTATTGTTGGTTTCTGTTGCAGACAAAATACTAGTACACAATACATTTATTACATAAACAAAGTGAAAAAAATCCATCTCCACCAATCAGTTGTATAGAATTATTATATATATATATTCACACCTAATGTGTCAGTGGTTTTAATTTTGATTTGATGGACAGGTGACAAGTGGCTTGTTAACAGAGGGGAAGGCGATATGTTTAGTCTGCTTTTAAATAAAAACAACCTCTTATCACTCTCAAAGTGAAAATGGAAACGTTGTTCTTTTCAATCAAGCTACTTTAAATTCTGCTGGTAAACAAGAGGATAAATCTTTGTATTTTTCTTGTCTTGAAATTTTACCCCATATTTGACCAAAAAAAACAAAAACCCCACTATGTCTGACAACGGTAACATTCATATTAATTTCAACAAAATTAGCTAAGAAAACAAACCAGAGACAATTGTCAGGTCTGTCATTGAATTATGACATGAAATCAACGGAGGTTCCTTCAGCCATAATCTGAGTAAGCATTTTAACAGCTGACACTTGATTCTTGAGGCTTCTATCATGTGGCGTACTTAGGAAGGTGAGCATGGTTAGCATGCTAAAGATAGCTTCCCTTCACTGCATAACTTCTCAGCTATATGAGAAGAAAAAATCTGGAGGTCTAGTGTAACAGTGTGTCTGTGTGTGTCCAATACTTGAGTGTTATTAATTTATTGACAGTTAATATGAAGTTAGTTAGTTACTATTTTGTCGTATTCAAGATTAAAAACTTTATTAATCCCAGAGGGAAATTGCTTATCTGTTCTTCACTAGCATTTCCTTCAAATGTGATTATTCCTGAAGCTCTTTACAAGCCATAATGATCAGAGCATTGTGGTTAACATGGTTGAATGGTACATGTGTGTAAATGTTCTTAAGACATAAAGTTTATGCTCAGTCCCTTAATGTAATGATGACATTATCATCCCGTCCTTGCCACAGCATCTCACCCTCGAAGTCCAGCATCTTGTGTTTGCGGCAGCGCAGCAGTATGCCCACCACCTTATCTGAGATCTTCACATAGCGGTCAAAAAGCCGGCCAAAGGTAATAGTGGTCCTCCCCTCTTTATCCTTGAAGCCCATGTCTCTGATAATCCACACCATCTCCTCCATCTCTCTGAGGATGTGCTTCTGGGCCCTGTCGCCCCTCTTGGCAGTCTTTGAGCCGTCTTTGGGTCGACCGTAGCCAGAGTCACCCTTATGCAGGCGCTGAGACATGGAATACTCATAGTCAAACTCCTCACTGAAGGGATTGAGCTTCTGGCCCTCCATGTGCTCCTCAGACCACTGCTGCCAGCGGCTTCTGATGTCGTTTGTAGTGGCAATTTTAATCTGGAGATACAGTGAACAAGTTAATAGCAGAGAGTAAAGCTTCAGCTGATAATTTACATTCAAATAAATGAGAAAAGCAACTAAAAGGTACAATATCAAACTCTGCTGCACAAATTGAACCATTCCTTTTCTTATCTTTCCATTGCAAGGCTGTCAACTTTACAGAAGTTCTTAACATCTCGGCTGCTTTTTCCATAGGCTGCACTTTATTCTGTTGCAAATAAAGTTGTTGCTCTTTGTCAGTTAAGACAGTTAAGTTGCTATTTCAGATGTGCAAAAAATTCTGCAGTAACCCCACCCATTTACCTATATATTAATGTTGACTAATGACCCTCCACCTATAAATAAACATCCTGCTGATGGGTGTAATTGATCTCTTGCATGGCCTTAATGTTATACTAAGACATATCCAGTAATATGGAATATTTAAACATTACAATTACAACATTGTTCTAATGCTCAGACACCATTTTTTGTGCATTCTTGTGACTCAAATATTGTACAGAATCTGCATCTACAGACTCTTAGTTTTGCTACAATTAAAATCTTAAAATTAAACATCTCTCCTTTGTTCTCTTATGCTTTTTCTCTCTCTCATTTTGTCTCCCCTCTCGCTCTCTCCTCCGCTTGTCTTTTTCCATGCTTTCATTCATCAAAATCTCCTCTTTGCCCTTCCTGTTTAATCTCTTCTTTTTGCCTGGTTTCCCACTGTTTTCTCCTTCCTCCCTTATGTCCTCTCCTCCCCCCTCTCCTTCCTCTTATGTTGGTATTTTCCTCAGCTTGCCAGGCCTTCAGATCAGTGTCAACAGATCTCTTTGGTATTTGGTCTATGAAACGTGAAGACTTATCACTGAGGGACCTTCCATGAAACTCTGTGAACCCATGGTGCACCTGATACTTTTTTATTAATATTCTGCCACCATCTTTGGTTCTTAGCATTTGTTTAATTTGTGTTTATGCTCTACACATCTAACAGGATGAATGTGACCAGTGGTAGAAATATTTTGTTTGTTGGAGCTCAGACCAAAGGCATATCTTGTTTGCCTGTGAATAACATATCTCAAAGTTTGAAAGCCAGATTGCAAAGAGATCTGTTCCACCATGAAACCAAACAAATAAGCAGATATTGCAATGACTTGGTAGGAGTGCATTTTTTCATGCCGCCACAACAGTCAATGGGCCAGTGTTACATTTAATTCTCAGTCTGTCTGTTTCTCATATTACCCATCTCACTCATGTCCTTTGTTGCCCTTTCTCCCTTCACCCAATTTTCCCCTCACCGACTGTGCAACCTGAAGGTCAGTTTGGAAACACGATGCAGAGCGTGACTATATTTATTAATATCTATATTCCACTTTGCTGCAGTCCAACTTGTGTTTTTATGTTTTGGACTCACTCTTCGGCAACCTCATTGACATGTCCTTTGCCTTTTATAGAAGAGATTTTAGTATTGGAGTTAGGCTGCTGTTATGTTGTTTGGTGTCCATGAGGGAGTTGGATTTCTCCAGGTGTCTTAACACTCAAACCTCCCAGAATTCTATAACTGTTGGAATGGCCAGTATCGGTCATTTTGACAGCTATGTATTATTTGCATATAATTTCACTAATCAATATAAAATTAGGCATAAATTGATCTATATTTTTAGGATAAGTAATAATAACAATAATAAAACATCAAGAGATTAGATTTAAATTACTCCTCACACGACTGAAGTGTGAGGAGTAACATCTAATTGACAACCATTGAACCGCTATTATAATCGTCATACAAATTTGAATTACAATATTCTCTTATTTTCTTAAAATATA
>JAUMHL010000025.1:24534504-24553944 GCA_032362345.1 Sandelia bainsii
AGGAAACCAGTCACCACCGTTCTGAATGTTATTGTGAGGACGGGCAATGCCGACAACATGCCGCTCTGGGAGGCTGCACAAGTTGCCCATAGCTAAAGCCACAGTAATGCCACAGATCTATGGTCACATTTGCCGGGCGTGTGGGCGGGGAGTCTGATTCTTTTTTTCTACCACATCGTCTTAATTTTTTTTTTCTACCACCTATTTCACCTAAATATTTTTTTCTACCACATGACCCCTAGGGGGCTCCGTAGGTATCTGTACAAATACTGTACTTATTTGCAAGTAATTGTACTAAAGTACTTGAGTAAATGTACTTAGTTACTTACCACCGCTGCAGTGCGGTATAGGTAACTGTAATAAGTCATAAATGTGCTTTGCACTATATACATATATATATATATTTATTTATATTTATATATATAAATATATACATCATTAAATAGTGTCACACATGCATAACACAGACAAAAACACTTAAAGCTCTACGTGGCAGGTTTCTTCTTATGCCGTAGGCCTACATTTATCCACTGATATTGTCCATAGTACCTAATATTACAGTATTGTTAGGTCTTATAGTCTTCTGAGCTTATTTTTTAATCCTGATCCTGATTAAGACATAGTAAACTCAGTTCATAGTTTTTCATTTTCAGTCGCTTGAAATAAGACAATAGATTCTAAAAAGTGCGATGTTCGGTGAAACAATGGAGAAAAATCTGAGGAGATAGAAAAAATGCGATGTTTTGGGTGAAATTAATGCAAATCAATCTCCTGGTGGAGGTAATAAAGTGAGGTCCCTTACCGCTGAACAGTCCGACGGTTCGCAGTGCAGAGGACAAGCAGGGAAAAGTCTGGAAAGACACAAACTGGACTGCGCCGCTGCTTGTTGTGACGTAGCGGGTTGCCAGGTTTGCAGTTCATCCTCCAACACACGTCGGCAGTGTGCAGTGGTGGAAGAAAAGGGGTAGTACACAAGAGTTGAGAGTAGGCATAGCTAACTGGTTGGGATTAGTGTAAATATGGGGTCAAGTTAAGCATAATAAAATATGAGGGTTTATGTTAGAGTGAAGATTAACGAGGAAACACAGGCATCGTGAATTCACTTTCCCAGAATCTACTCCCAAGTCCTGGGATCTGACGCTAACTGAAGAATTCAAATAGTGGTCCTGCATTCAAAGTTTTGTTTACAGTCGACTCCGCTTAAGCGACGTGCACTTAAGTGGAGTCGACTGTATATGAAAGTGCTGATGTTCTTCAGAAAATGCTGCTTCTTCAATCTGAGCAGGCTTAGATAAGTAGTGTGCTTAAGTTGAGCATTCCTATTTTATGCTATTTTTTACTTCATTTCAGAGAGACATATTATACATTTTACACCACATTTATTTGAAATAGTTTGTTACTAGTAACTTTGCAGATTCAGTTTCCTAATATAATACAATACAGTAATAAATAAATCAAATAGGCTAAATGATGATGCATAAGGAGTGTATAAAGTAATTAAAATAGACCACACATTTACTACCTGTTAAATTAGTGATGATTACAAAAAATACAGCAATGACAGTAATCCAATTATCACTTACTATATCATTCAGTGTAAATAGTTTTTCCTTTGAGTTTCTAATATTCTGTTTACTGTTACTATATGTAGTGTTGAATTCTTTCTTCTAATCCATGCCTCTATATTGTAGTTGTATGAATTGAGGATCAGTTGTGTAATAATGGAAAATAATACTGTGGCATTGCTACTTTCACTGAATTAAAAGCTCTGTGTACTAGATGAAAACAGACAAATCAGTGGCACACAAGAGTGCAGGTGCTTCTTCTGCAGCGTTATCTGAAAACACGTGTTTTCCGTGGACCTGGCAACATGCGTACCGGACACACTACACGACGCAGACTCAAAAATCATGGCGGATGAAGTTGAGCAGGTTGGTACAGCTGCGTCCAATGTTATTGTTTTTCTCCCACATATCATGCACATTGTTATCCAGGAAGAAGGACGACAGACAAGTTTAATCACGTTCTTATTTTACTGTGCTTATCGCGTTATTCGCTTTATTGTTTATGTAGTAACATTGTGGTGAGGCCTACCTAACAAGCTAACCTAGCTTCAGCTAATTTAGCCTGGTTAGCTTGTTAAGACTACAGTCAAAATGACGAAACGTGTTTGACTTGTGATGATTTGTTGAGTTCAGGTTATTAATTTAATTTAATGTAAAAACGATTAAAACCACAAAATGTATGAAAGCACAAAGCTATCAGCGTTGAAGTTCTTGTTTTGCTTAATGCTGACGTTACTGCAGAGTAGGGTAACAACTGGATAGTAGCGTTACTAACGTTTGGCTTTCGTTAAAACTGACTGGACGTTCATAGGGTAAATGTAAAATTAATTGTTAGACCTTTAATATCTGTCTTGTTTTACTGTCAACTGCACGGTGTCTCATAGCAGAATGACTTATCTAATATGTTAAAAAGTGTACTAGATCACTTCTGCAACCATGTCCAGTGCCCCAAACATTTTTAGTGAAGACAACACAAAGGTTTTAATCAGTTTTATCATTTTGAGCTGTAGCCAGTCACTGGTTTATTTTTAGAGTCACAAACCTTAATGTCTGTTTTCTATAAAATAGCATTCCTGGTGATCTTTGAAAACCCCCCCAAAAATGACGTTAACAACACTTTCCTTTGTTTTTATGGTGTTTTCCAAATCCTCAAAGACAGTTTTTCTCCATCTGCATAAAGAAAAGATCTGTTAACTACCCAATGAGAAGAACAGAATAAGTAAATAAATACCCGAAGTGACACCTTTATATGGCTTGTTTTGTCCGACCATCCAAAACCAAAGATACCCAGTTTATTAGATATTTAAAGGAAAGTCTCTTAAAATATTAACCTTAAGATAGCTGCTGATTATTTTTTTAGTCCGATTTAATTAACATAACCTTTTCAGCTTTTAGCCCTCCTAGCCCTCATTTGGGTTTATCACTTATGTTTGTATATATTATTTTTCTTTTCTTTTGAATTTGAGGTGTGTGAACTACTGTTAGAACACTGACCTCCTCAATTTAGTTATTGATCCCAAGGGGTTTATACTTAATAAAAATACTTTGCCCCACAGCGATTTGCCCAAAGCTTGACTGCCTTTTTAGAGTTTGGCAACAACAGTTGACTGAAAAGCCAAGTCTTTAAAGTTCTTTATCTGTTACAGCTCTAACAAATGTCCTTTACTTGTGCTGCAGCAACCGACCACCAACACAGTCGAGGAACCACTCGATCTGATCAGACTCAGTCTAGATGAGAGGATCTATGTCAAGATGAGGAACGACAGGGAGCTCCGTGGCCGACTGCATGTAAGCTATGAACACAGCCTGTGAACTGTCTTAAAAAAACAGAAACACCTTAAAAGTGTGTGATGTGCTGTGGATCTCTATCATTTAGACTAACAGACCAGAAATGTAACGCAGTCAGCTCGGCCTCAAGCTCAACAGAACATGCAGATAAATATGTGAATGGGCAGTTTGATTATTACTGGTGCATTCACAGTGACCTCTTTTTAGGCTTTTGTGTGTTCTCCAGTTCTTATTTTTAGTTGTCTGTTCCAGGCCTACGATCAGCACTTGAACATGATCCTGGGTGACGTGGAGGAGACAGTGACGACGGTGGAGATTGACGAGGAGACTTATGAAGAACTGTACAAGGTACATTGTCAACCTGTTTCCCTTTCCTGAAATGCTGCAGTAATTCTGCTTTATCATTATACTTTACAATAGCAGCTCATATACATGCAGTTATATATTATGTGAAGTTCTATATGTTTCCATATAGTTCATTAACATTTATATCGAGAATCTACAAGTTTTGGTGTTACCCCTGACATGAGTTGACACGGTTCTGTTTGAGATTTTGAAGGACAAAACTTGCACACGCGTGGCTACAGAGAAAAGTGTTCAGTATGACCTCATTTGCTGTGGCTGCATTAAAGCTACAATATGCAACTTGTCTCAAAATCAGTCTCTGCTCTGCTCCTAGAGTAGTGATGTAAGTTGTCATCAAATTACAATTAGTAACAATGCTTCAAAACTTAGCAGTCAGGCAGGAATATTGCCAAATGGGTGTTTGTTTGGAAATCATTTTATCCAGTTGGTAAAAATGAACCAGATACAAAGTGTGCTTTAAACTGAACTCAATCAATTAATACTATATCTGAGGCATCTTTACATATTAATTAACAGCTGTAAGCGTCCACAACGCATTTCCTCTTGGCCATTGGGCCTCCGTCAAAAACCTTGTTTTTTCCTACTATAGAGATATTTAACACATTTACACCATCACCATGAATTCATTTGTTACTACAACTAGACTTCCTGGATTGCATTTTATGTTTCCTTGGACCTTAAGTAAAACATCCAGCAATACAGTCCTGTGCAGAGTTTTAACACAGGGATGCAAATGTGAAAATTGTGTATATTGTTTTCTATGTTAAGTGCGTTTTTGGAAAGTTTATAATAGTATTAAATAATATTTTCATGGTGGCTTTTCTGTGTGTAGTTTGCATGTTCTCCCTGTTCTTGTGTAGGCTTCTTCCCACAGTCCAAAAACAGGAAGTTAGGTTAATCTGTGACTCTCTAATTACCTGTGTGTGTGAGAGCATAAATGTTTGTCTGTGTCTATGTGTCAGTCCTCTGATCGACTGGCGATCTGTCCAGGTTACTATCCTTTGGAGAATAGGCAGTATAGATGATGTCAGTTGAAGTAAAGTAAAAAAAAATAAATGCATTTTTTGTGTCTTTTTAGTCGACCAAGAGGAACATCCCCATGTTGTTCGTCAGAGGAGATGGCGTTGTCCTCGTAGCTCCACCTCTCAGGGTGGGCTAATCCTACTTTCTGTTGTGAAGGAGAGTTTGTAACCATCAGGAAGTTTCTAACCTAAAAATCATCAACTCCCCCACAGACTCTTTAGTCAATACTCCCCATGTGAGTTGAAGGCCACAAACTTGTCACATTTTCAACTTCTTTTTGTGGGGCTGCAAAGATATAAATCATGTTTTGAGGGGGAAAAAAAGTAAAAACTTTTCATGGAATGAAAACCTGTTTTATTTGAGCAAATTATTAATTAAATTCATTTAGGGATGATTTCAGGCCACATTCAGAAAATTTGGGTTCTCCTTCTTAGAATATTTAATTTGACTTTGCTCAGTACAGCAGTTCATAAATCCCCACGGTTTTAGTTGTTGAGGATTAACAGGGTTTAGTTACCTCCTGTTTCTGGTCTCTGCAGTAACAGCCCATGTTATAAACATGTCATTGTGGTATGAAATAACTGAACTGCATCAGATGTGTAAATCTCATTAGACTCATTTAAAAACAGTATCATCAGACCCCCACAAAAAACAGCACAGGAGTTTTATGTGATTCATAATTTTGAAATTATTCATCAAGTGAACTTTTATGTTGCTTCAAAGCAAAGGTCTTGCAGTTACTCCAAATCTGTGATCTGTGAATATTTGGCAAGTCCTTTGAGTTTCTGTTTGATGGTTTCACTTTAATCTTTTTATATATATTTTTGTAGTGTTGTATGGGATTTGGGAGTACATCATGTTCAGATGGGTAAACATTTGTTTCCATTTAGTTTTGGTAAACTTGAATAAAAATAAAAAAGTTCTGAAGCCTTGTGTGAAAATTAATGCTCTTTCAGATGGGTATATATTAATAAATTGAAGTTGCTTTGTAATGCAAAATGTGTTAGTTTGATCTAGAAATGAACAGTGTTGCCTATAGTAAATCCACACACACCGGAAAATTATTTTAATTTAACATTTTCCATATGTATTCACGCATTGTTAGTCAAAGTAACTGTAAAAACTGTTCTGAAAAAGAAATTTAAATACTGAAGTACCTGATTTGAATAAATGATGAGATCCTAAGTATTATTAACTTAACTTGCTCAGGTGCAACCTATTAAATCTGTGATCACACACCTGGATAATTAGACCCCATGTGACATCAACTGTATTGGTTTTGATCACTTTACAGTGTAGCTTTCTTCGTTGTACTATTGTGTCTTAAACACAAGATGGCGGTGTAGATGTAAAAATAAAAAATATTTCAGGAGTCATGCTGTTCTAACAGATAACAGTCATGATGAGGTTCATTTTTCAGGACTGAGTCACAACATCCACAAACTTAAATCTGTGATATTTTCATGCACACCTGGAAAGAAACAGTTGAACAGAGACACAAGAACATATAAATATGGAAAAAATATATACATCTTTCACTTTCTTGGTCAGCAATCAGGTTTCGGCAAATTTGTGATGTTAATTCGTCTGTATAAAAGGTCAGACAATATATCTCTTTCTTTCACTTTTGACTGTTAGAAACTGAATAATATGTCTTTCCTATAGCTCTTTATCAGTAGCTGCGTTTTTATAAAAGAAGCACTGACCTCACTGCCCTGCCTATCTCACATCATCACCATCATTGTCCATTATCACATACAGAGCTACTGCTGAAGGACTGTAATGTATTAAAAAGACAAGCTCTTAATGCACTTTAATGAGGAGCTCAGCATTGTTTTGTCTTTAAGTGTTTGTAAATGAGACCTGTTGTAGATATTAGTCAATCATAGCCATAACAATAAAAAAATAATTCCGACTCCACTTCCTCTTATGATTTAATCTGGATCTTTCAATGTCAAACTTAGAACACAATTATTAAATAATATAACTACGAAGAAATTAGTATGAAACTGCTATATAGTCATTTTAACACAATTAAAAATGACACATTAGAGCAGATCTATAAGAGGCAGGTCAAAGTAGTTTTTACAAAAGAAACTTACACTGTGATGCAGTGCAGCTTGGCTTACACATTCCTTAAGGGTTTGTATTATGAAGGGTCAAGATCACTTTCATTTTTTTCCTAAAGACAAATTGTGTTTGATGAAGGGAAACTGCTGCAAGAACATGAGGTTATCACGACATGAAACCATCACAAAACATTATATGTAAATGACAAAGTTGGAAGGTTTCACTTCTCTTTTCCGTACAGTGCTATGAAAGAAGCACCGGTCCTGATTTATTTTTTTGCATATTTGTCACACTTCAACATCACAGCATCTCAATTGGATTTAAGTCCAGTCTTTGACTAGGCCACTCCAAAACCTTAACTTAGTTTTTTCAGAGGTGGCCTTGCTGGTGTGTTTCAGATCATTGTCCTGCTGACTAAACCAAGTGTGCTTGAGGTCACAAACTGATGGCCTGATATTCTGTAGAGTGCAGAATTCATGGTTCCATCAATTAAGGCAAGTCGTCCTGGTCCTGAAACTGCAAAGCAGCCCCCGACCTTCACATCTGTCCACAGAATATTTGCCTAAAAGTCTTGGGGATAATCAAGATGTTTTTTGGCAAATGCGATGTCACAAATTTTTGCTCAGTCTCTTTCTTATTGTTGAATTGTGAACCCTGACCTTAACTGAGGCTAGTGAGGCCTGCAGTTCTTCAGATGTTTTTCTGTGACTACCTGGATGAGTTGTCGTTGTGCTCTTGGAGTAATGTTTGTAGGCCGGCTACTCCTGGGAAGTTTTACCACTTTTCTACGTTTTCTCCATTAGTGCATAATGGCTCTCACCGTTGTTCACTTGTGTCCCAAAGCCTTAGAATTGGCTTTACCACATCAGCTTTTTTCCCTTAATAAATGGAATTATCACTTAAAAACTGCATTTTACTGCGCTGTAAATTCCTTTTTTGTGGTGCTGGTAGGTCAGAGAGAGCAAAACCAGAGCTGGTAGGAACCACAGAGACCTGGAAGGAGTGTGTGTCTGGCTTGCTGACAGTTCTTCCCTGTGGTCAACTGTGGTACTATAAAAGCCACAACTATAAAACTTTTGACAAGAGACCTTAATTACCACACGTGGCCAATTGTATCTGGTGATATAAAAGCATGATGGTTGTCGTCCATGTGATTTGTACAAAAATGGACAACAAAAACCTGGACTTTGCTGTTGGTCTGTCTATTGTAAAATTGTAAACCTGAAAATAATAAAACCATTTAAGGTGGTTTTGTAGCAGTTGAAGTTTAGAAACACAGAGTTGTGAGATGTAAACCAATCAGCATCCTTCAGTGTCACAAGTCCCTGGTTTCTCAGGTTGAAACACAGGTAGAGGAATGGGTTCTTTAAAAGGTTCCTGTTCCCTTGGGAAGGCTCATGTGGTGGAAGCTCACCTTAATGTTGGTCCTTTGTCTATGCCTTTTTATAATAGAACTAATTACTCAGACAGAACCCCTTTTCAATTCATAAAAAATAAATAAAGGCCTGTAGTTTATATGGGATATGTAGTTGAACTCAAACACGGTTCTTGGAGCCTGTATAATATTAAAAATCTCATTCTTTCACTGTCACGTCACAAATTAATTACGATCGGGATCTGCTTGAAATGCTGACAAACATCCTGCCATGAGACAGTTCTTTTCAGCTACCAACAAATCAATACAGTATTTCAAGCTTCACGTGTCTTTACACTTGTGTCAGAGATATTTTTTATCCTCTAATCACTAGAGCTGTGAGATGAGATGAGGCCACATCGCTCAGCATTCACACTCAGGCTAAGAATGTCTCTGATGTTGCTGAAGTTATTTTTTACTTCTGCCACTTTTACTCCAGCCTCCAACACCAACTCGGCCTCCTGCTCTTGTCATTTATTATGTTACAGGAGTGGTTTAAGAACTTTCACATACTCCTATTCAGTGAAGTCTTTTTTTTACAGCTCAAAAATTTATATTTGAAAGAAACTATTGGAAGTATAGGATAATTTCCTTTGGCACAATGTGGCACAACTAGTGGTACTGTGTTCAAATGCATTTTTAATGTTTCCTCACAGCAGTGGTTAACAGATTGACCCATGACATTAATGTCTTAATTGGTCACAGAGCTAAACTAAAGAGCAATAATCTACACCCTTAATGAGCTGTGTAGTCACTGTAAACGTATTGACTTGATTTGTGTCCAAAATGTTTTCATTCTTTCATCTAAAGCTGGATTTATGGTTGAATCAAGAGCTTAACAGGAGTCCTGCAGTGTAGTTTTTTGATGTATACTTGAGAACCTGAATTCACTCGCGAAGCCAGATGTATGTGTCATGCTTTAGATTCTCCGCAGTGTGTGCTACTTATTTACTGAACTGGAGTTCTAGCCAGGTAACGTATAATGTTTTTTGCTGTGTCTCGTTATTGAACTAGAGACTACCACTCCGCAGTCGCTGTGTTTACTTCTGTTGATTCGTATAGAGCAGAATGCTTGCAGCATAATTGCATTGTTAGATGTCCATAACTAAACTTTCTTTATGAACTTTCTTCATCCTCAACAAACTCCACAGGCATCAGAAACATGAAAGGGAAAGTGCACAAAGCCAATCACACTTCTAGCTGTCCACACATGCTGTAACTGTCGACACTGCTGGCTTGATGTAGTTACATGTTTTAGGAGGGTCAGGAGGTGCACATCAGCTGTGGTGTAACCTCGGTACCATAATTGCTGTAGGGGTGATGTAGCCTCTTAATGCAGAATTATAAATTTAGCTTAAAGCTGCAATATGCAACTTAACTTAGCACTAGCATGATCAATGGATCACAGGAGGCTTTGACATCACTTCTTCGGATTAAGATGACTTTTGGAACACATTTATCAAAAAAATATTTGAAGAGTCACCCACTGTAGCTTTAACGTGCTGCTCGAGGGTCTAGTGAGACTCAAAACAGCTTTTGTAGCGGTCTGTGACGGATTTCACATTCAGTCTCATTTTCTATTGTGGCTTTAAAGCTGCTTTAACCTTTTCTGATGAGCTTCATTGTTTGACATTTCATTCCCCCTTTAACCATGACTTGGGCTCCTCTAACTGCTGAGAAAAATATTTTTGCAACTCTTCGACTTGCTTTGCTTGTGACTCATGGGGCGGCATTGTAGCTCAGTGGGTAGAGCAGTCATCTTCCAACCCAAAGGTGAGCGGTTTGATTCTCAGTCCTGGCAAGCTACATGTCGAGGTGTCCTTGGACAAGACACTGAGACTCCCGTAGTAGCGCCGATATATAAAGTATCAATTATTATTAGTTGTTAGGTATTTGGCAGTTGATGTATATCTCCTGACAATGAACTAAAGCATTTTTTTTCTTGTTGATATAAAACATTATAGAAACTTACTTGCAGCTGCTCTCGCCGTGGTGCAGTTACTGTGCCGTAGACAAAACCATCACAGCAATATGGAAACTTCATTTACTTATTTTTACCCTGGCAGTGTTAGTGGACTACCTGTCAGCACATGGCCGTAGACACAGCGTTGATAAGAACAACTGGAAATGTAGGTTTGTCACATGCTGAGGGACACATTACACACGTAAGCACACACACTAAATCTTCCATTGAGACAGGCATGTGACCTGCATACACAAAAATAAACCAAATCAAAGCTTAAGGAACCTGAGAACATGGGCAGTGTATCGTTAAATGAATAAAATAAACTCTCTCACACACTCCTTCTCTCATGTAGGCATCTGAAATATCACTGGCCTCTTACTGTCTGCTGCTATTTCTGTATTTAACAGTGAGCAGTGTAACAAACCTGTGTTACCTGTAGGTAACCTGTAAACGTTATCATTTCACCTCTGGGTACATTAATACTTTGATTATGCAAGATCAAAATTTGCACTGAAAAACCCACACTGAAGTAAGTTCTTATGTGGGTTGTTTGTGAGGGCAATGTTGCACAGCTGTCCTTGAATGCTGCTGTAGCTTCTTCTTTACAGGACATTAAAGGGAACTGCATGATGGAGCATGTTTTAGTCAGGTAATCCGCAGTATGCGACCTGCAGGCCCATGTTTGTATAGCTGCTGCTGGTCTCGTCCATATGTTTAGGCTGTGTTGAGTTGTTGAATTATTCATTTTAAACATGTGAGACATAAGAATGTTTTTCACTGGAGCATGTCTTCTACTGAATGTTGTAATCAGTGCAGAGTTGCTGTGTCCTCTGTGCTCCTGGGTACTGTGGAGAGGGTAGGAGTGGGCTCCTCGACCGAATGTATTTATCGCTCATGCTGGACAATTTAACAGAGTTTAGTTATGTGTGTGTATATTATATAACATCGTGTCATGGCTGCTTGGCAGAACACACACATAATCTCTGTGCTAAATCCGTGCTCCCTATCCTCCTCCTGTGTTACTGTACAACCCTGTGTCCTAATGGGTGAATGAGAAGCAGTATAAAAGCGATAAGAAAAGCGCCATATAAGCACAAACCATTTTTTATATTTTCCACAAAAAACAGTTCTGTGACTTCAAAACTGACTTATTAAAGTTATTTTTTGATGGTTGGGTTCAGGCACTCCACACACAATGTCTTTATTAAACTTTAAACAGAAACACATAGTTACCATAACTAAAGTGCTTTTCTTGCCTAAACCCAGCCTCCAACTCCAACTCAGGTCCCTGGTGTGACACTCGTGCACTTTGTTAACCCTCTGTCCACCTTAACTACCTCTGTGCAACTTGCTTTCCATTAATAAGTGTAGTACTTCATTCATTCAGAGATGTCAAAGAGTAAACTGAAAGATTTCTGCTTTAAAAGAAGTGGCATTTACATAATAATATTTTTAACAGAAATAATAAATAAATTATTGAGTTCTTTATATTGGACATTGAAATGAAAGAAGGGTAAATTGTTAAAAACATGCAAATAACCTAGACTTTTATACAGTTTAATAACAGCAGCACTTTGCACAGAGCAGCCAGCACAACAAAGTACAGTCAAAGTAGCAAAACATGGAGGAAATGAGTAATGTTTTTCCTTTTATTTCTTTATCTTCAATCACACCAACACTCCAAACAGTTTTTCTTTTCTTTTATTGGTCAGTGAGGTTGGACTCAACCAAGATTTCTGTCTCTGTTTCTGAGGTCTTATAAAACACCAGCTGTAAATCAGACAGCAGCAACACAGCAGACCGCAGGAACCACCAGGCTGCACACTGTTTGTCATCAGCAGCTTCTTACTGGCTTTACTGAAACACATGGATCAAGATGAAGGGCGCATTAATGCATCATTTTACTGTAAATAACAATAGATTACTGACCTAAAGAAGTGGTCCAATCAGACAGACAAACAAAATCATCATATATTTTAATTTTATGAAGGAGGAAACTAAAAGCATTTCAGTTCCATAATTAGTTGATTTTTGTGAAAAGAAAAGTGACAAAGGACTCATTTTTCTCAACAGCACTTTATCCTTAGTCTTAATGTGTCCCCATGTTGGGTTCATGACGTGTTCTTAAACTACAAATTTGCTCATACCTTTGTTTTTATATTGATGAATCCTATTGTCCCATAAGTTTAAAGTTCTAGTTGTTCCTCTTCAGTAGGTAAACGTGCTGCCGGTGGGCATTAGTCTGCAGGACTGTGTAAAGAATTTTTTAAAGAACACTTTGTAAATGAGGCCCAATGTTCTATGACAGGTTATGCTCATTTTTCACACACACCTACCACTTTGTCCCGACCAGAGAAATCATTTCACATAAATGTAAACACTGAATGTCGTGGAGATGTCAGTTTGTTTGATCACATCACATGTGTAGTTATAGACCTTCAAAGGTCTAAAACAACAGAAATATAGACCCACACTTGGATGATCACCACTCTATATGACTGTTAAAAAAGAAAATTTGTTTCATTCAAGTGTCTTCCACTACTAAAACAAATAGATCATTGATCACCACCCTGGCTGTTGTTCTCTCTGGCCTGTTTTTTTTTCTACTTAAAAAGGTAAAGATTCTGAGAAAAAACACATGTGAATGTTCCCTCGAATGTTTTATGTGTTGTGCATTGCGATCCTCCAGTGTTTGTGGTAATAGCCTGCTGGGAACTCTAGTTATTTACCATGATGGTGGTGACTGCATGAACGGAGAGCAGACATACAGGGAGGAGCATCCAAAACTTATTTGTCTGCAATTTGACTCATATGCAAAGCCAAGATTGAAATAATTATGCAAAAAAACAAATCAGTGCCCTGTGCCCTCCGTCTCCATGTGACCCATTGTAGAAGTTGAAAATAACAGCCTAAAGGGATCTGTTATACAAGAGAGCAGGACAGACGGCCAGAAAATACCAAGATGCCACAACCATTTTATGATGCCAACATCTTCCTGCTGAGCTAAAGAGCAGAGACCCCGGCACTGCTCTGTGTGAGTGTGTGTGTTGTTTCAGTATGTGCATTAGAGGTGCCTCTTTGTTTTTAAAAATAAAAATTACGACAAAATAAAGTGAGAATTGTTCTGAGTAATTGGTTATTATGCATTCCGGATTCTCTTTAACAGTCCTCGCATGTGTTTGTGCTTTTCAAGTCTTCTCTACACATTTCTCATTCCTGGTTGCATGCTAAAAACACAGAAATTAACCACTGATCCAAACTGAGTTTAAACGTAGCCAATAACAGTTTGGATAATGCCAAAACCAGACTGTTAGCTAGCCTTTTCATGTGACAAACATGTGAAAACAGGGTGTGCAATTTGTGGGTTTGCCGCATAATCTTTCCCACGAAAGAGAAATGAGCAATATTATATGCAGTATTAAATAATCATATGAGAAATAATATCCTAATATAAATTTTGTGCCCACATCGTGTAATCTGATTTCTTGCTTCTTAGACAAAATTACAAGAGACTCATTCAGAACCTAAGAGAGGCTTTTGTGGTGACTCCAGACATTCATACCTGGGAGCTGCCCAGTGTGACCACAGTCTTCTGCAGCAGCTCCACATGAGCAGTTTTGTGTCTTCACTTCCAAACAGGTTTCCCCTTGCGGGCCTCAGGATTTAAACCAACAACCTTTTGGTCAGACTCCAACTTCTCTTAAGCTACTGGCACTGTTGTTTCTCCTCTCTGTTATTGTGCAGTAATGAATGTTTCAGAGGCTAATGAGTCTGAATTCCTCTGAAATTGAATACTGGCACAGTCAGGGGGACACAGAGGACACGGCACATTTTTATGTTGTTTACTCCTTTGAGATTCAACCATCAAATGAAACGTCTAGTAGATTCTCCACACTGTGAAATGCATAGAATAACAGTTGTTTTTATTCTGATTTAGCCTACCTTTAACCTGTACTGTTTTAATTTTGTAGGTTTTGGAGCATGACTATTCTTTGCATTCATAAAATTCCATTCATTTATACAAGAAGGAGCCTAATACAGCCGTAGTCTTCACTGCACTTTCATTTACATCTATCCAATCATTTTAAAGTCTTCATCCACAGTTTCAAAGCCTTGACATTGTGTAGAGAATGAATGGCAAAGATATATTTTTCATTAAACAGTTTTAATTTAGTTAACTTTTTGGTATCTAATGTAACCAAGACCAAGAGTCCACTTATCTGTTTTACATGTACCTTCATCACATGACTCCATATGGCCGTGTGACTGTGTTTAATTAGATGTAATCAGCGAGGTGTCCACTTATTCAGCTGAGGGCCGGCAGTGACTCACGGGAGACCAAATGTTCTAAAAGTGCCTCAGTCATGCACCAAACTTAGGTACGTGTATGTGTATGTGCTGCTGAAGTCACGATGTGTATTCTGTATGAGAGATCATATTTTCACTAGTGTAAAGCCTAATGCACAATAAATACGAGCTATTACATGAGAAGAAATGCCTTTATGTCAGTTGTAGGTCAAATAGGAATTAAAAGTAATGTCTCATAGCTATATGTGCCAGTTAGTAAAAAGAACTGCAGAAATGTACAAGCTGCCATCGCAGGAACATGGTTATTATCATTAAAATAATATGCTGCACTTTATACTCTACGCCACACGATATGTATGCTCTGTCTTTAGTTCTTGAAACCACAGACTCACACTGGTCCTGTGTCCATCTGTGTGTGTCTTTAGTCATCTGTGTCCATGGACAGGAGGTGCAGTGAAATCGTTGAGGCAGGTGGAGTGTAAAGCTTCAGAGATATTAAAATGACAGAAGGTCACATGGAAGGATGAGCGAGCGCACACGTGGCGATGCATGAACCCAAAAAACGCACACATACGCTGCCGGGGCTGGAGATGCTTTACAGTTACATCACTGATTTCTTGGCAACCTCACCCGGCTCTATCAGGGGGGATCATCAGAGAATTATTTGTGCACAAAACATGTCAAAGAAGGCCAGAGGATGAGAGCCAGCTTGTAAATATTTTGACATAAACAGACAAAATCACAGAAGAATGCATTGATTTTATCACTTATTGTTGACATGATACTTGTACTTTATTCAAATCTCTTTGACAGAGATTTCTTCTGAGACTGTTTTCTCCTTTTAATGTTCGCCCACTACATTTTACTAATCTTGCATGAGCAGCTTCTGCACGTGTCAGGAAGACAAAATATGTAACAGCTCACTGGACATCAAACCAATAATGTGACAGTTAACACTTTAATTTGAAAAGACATCCAGCATCCTGAGGATCCTCCTGCCTAGTCACATTTTACTTTGATTATTATTGTAAAGTGAAAACCTCCAAAATATCAGGCATTACTACCTTGTTTACCACACTTCCTGTAATGTAATGGGGGTTTGAGAATTGTGAAACATCAAAGTGACCACGAGTGCAGTTAGCACGTTGTCACATGACCGCAACAACAAGCAGACGGTGACGCAGCAGAAGCAGCATGTGGCGTGGTCAACATGTCAGAACTTGTTAATACATACAGCTCTTAGCTTGTTACGACCACACCAACAATACTGTACGTGTCTGGAGGAGTTAATTTCACGCTGCTGCCCTGCATCGACCTATTCCTGCAGGGATTTTTGTTACAGTCTGTTACAGGACAATGCATGTCTATACAGGGACCAGTGGACATGAGTTATTTCAGTGCATAACAACATGTTTGACTTGTAGTTGGTGCCTGCTAACACCCACCCACATGAGGATGGGCATTTCAGACTAACAGAAGCACAATGCTTGTGTCTGTTGTTGCTGTGTCCTTAGTTTGCTGCAGATCACTGATGCTTAACCTCATACATTTGAATGTTCTGCAGTAGTGTTGTTGACTGTATTACTGTATTACAGTCTATTCTGTAGTTAGTAGTAGTGAATTATAAGTCAATTGTTGTGCTGATATAGTTTGAAAAATGGAGGTCAAGATGGGGTCACCAACGTGATTATCCACATGGCTTTTAATTCCCCATACTCCCACAGGATCCTCTTGACCATCAACCTGTAACAAACCTTTTTGTCTTTCTTGCTCTTGTGTTTTTGTATTTCTTACCTGCCATATTTAAGAAAATAGTGAAAACAAGCAGTGAAGCATAATGTTCAGAAATATGGTGAACATTAGCAGCTGGATGATCACCATCTGCTTCTTCAACAGGAGGCTGTACAGACAGCAGGTATCTCAACCTCAGGAGAGTTAACAGCTTGTCAAGGCGGCTGACAGGTTTTAATGAGCTGAGGTGGAGGACAGCAGGACCACGCGCTACACTTGCCGTCTGCAGCGTTGTTCATTTTGAGTTTACTTTTAAATTAACTTTAAGTTAAACAGATGTTGCGTTGGTGCAGTTTAAATCTACTCTACTTTTTTGACACCCCAGTTGTAAAACACAGATGCATTTACCTGCCAGATGAAACAGATAAACAGAAACAAATAGGTGTTGCCGGAGTGCTGAATTTTCAGAAATCTAAAAGATGTCAACCAAAGAAGAAGGCCTGACTCTTGTCAGTGATATTTGATTCAAGATTCAAGATTCAAAACACTTTATTAACCCCAGAGGGAAATAGTTTTGCATTTTTACAGCCGCTCTCAGTTTAAAAGTAAAGAAAAAACCACAACCAGGAACAAGAAAGATCAGCACCAATACAAAAAAGTCAATACTTGATGCACAAAAGCACAGACTAAACAAAATAAAAACTTGGTGAGAACAAGGAAAAATAGTGAATGAAATAGGACAATAATAACATCAGTATTGATCATAATTGTTCTCTTCCTCCCTCCCTTTTACAAAGGGGGGAGGAGTTGTACAGTTTTATGGCCACAGGCAGAAAGGATCTCCTATGGCACTCCGCGGAGCACTTGACATTGATCAGTCTCTGGCTGAATGTGCTCCTCTGTCCAGTCATATCTAGTATTTGCATCAGAGGAAAGCAGGAAGTTGCATGATGGTCTTTAAGTGCCGAGTGCTTGTTGAGTGAGAAACATTAAGATGCTTTAGAGGTGCTTTATAAACCCCAAAATGTAGGCGAGCAACCAAAACATTCTTATCAGAGAAAGAAAACACTCTACTTGATGCTCATCTCGACTTTACTCAGAACTATGGAAGAAATTAAATGATCTCTACATCTGTAATTATGCCACTAAATTAAATATGTGTCTTAGAGTGACCTGTCTACAGCTTCAAGTTAAACTGAAAAGGAACCATCATAAAGTTTAAAAAACATCCGCACTTTCCCTTTAAAAAGAAAAGAAATACAACATTTACAATACAATTTGCTGTAATCTTCGAGAACTAACTAGTGATTGAGACATGATAATTGTTAGATAAAAAACAGTTTCTTCACACTTGTCTGTGTAAGAGCTGGTTAGTCTCTCCCTTTTTCCATACTTTCTAGTCTGCATTTTTGGGGGTTTGAGGTAAAAAACAAATTTTCCAAAGTTATTAAAATTAAATTCAAAATATGAAAATCCAGATGATTTGTGTGTGTGCATCCGTCTGAATAGTTCCCAGCAGCAAGAGACCACACAATGTGGGCACAAAGATCCAGACGAACCCACTAAAGATAGTGAAGCATGAAAAAACACATCTCATTTTACCAAATAAGAAATCATTTTACAGGCAGTCAAAGGCTGGAATCTTCATCAACTTTACTTCGTGTACTGCTGTACATCAAGAGTTTATGCAGTCCCCGTAATGCTTCATGTCCTGTAGCTAACGACAGTGTACATGTGCTGATTGGGTTTTAGCAAAAGGATTTAAAAGAGTTATGTCTCTTAATGTTTATATTTAGAAGGTGGTAATACTTTGTAGAGCTTACATTTAATGTGTATACATATAGAGCAGGAGGTTTGAAATACTTCACATGTTTATTCAAACTTATTTATCATTTGTGGTTTACCAGCCATTGCCATGAAGATACAATTCCATGATGCTCTCAATTGACCATAATTGCTTTGATTTTGGTCAATTAGGACAAAAGCATAGCAAGCAAAAACATGGATGAGTCACGAGACTCCTTCAGAATTGTTTACTGGTTATTATCCTCCCATATATGAAATAGTTGAGGTAATATTTGTGAAAATGTCTTTAAAAATGTGTGTTTTCTTCGGGTACATGGGAAATATGTACAATAGGTACTATTGGGTACAGTAGGTTTTGTAATTCGTTAAAAGTGTCTTAGCATTGGTGAAGATTCTCAGTCATCCAGGCGAAGTTATCTGGAAGTTGAAAGGATTAAATCTCCAACAACACTTGCTGATTATCAAACAAATGTATAGTTAGATCAGTGCATTTTGGCTTGTGGTCCTGATGAAAGCGAGTCTATCAATAGTTGTGTTCAGTGACAGTTGTTTGAGGAATCGTGGCCTTCATCCAAGACACAAAACACAACCTGTTGTTCTAACAATAGAGGGTTTGTGTAGATGTCACTTTTCCACCAGAACATGCCCCCCTCCCTCGGACTGATTGGTGAAACAAGTGGCAAATTGGCTGCCTTCAGTAGGACAAACTGCGAAAGCATAAATAAAACAGATTATTATCTGCATAAATTAAAGGCAGCTGGACTCGATAGTGATTCTCACAACTTATCCGGACCAGTGGTTCATGCACGTCTACAGAACACTTTGTGTTGTCAGTTTTAGTCAGATTTTGGGTGGACTTGATTTAAAAAATGAGGCAGCATCCGCTCCTTGTGATGATCTACCATTTCATCCAGCTGCTCCTCTCTGCTGAAAGAAGTAGAGTGGCTTATTAGTTAGTTAACCTGGTCACTGATGTACTGATTGACATGTGGTCGAAAATTGGGGTTCCTGACATGAATATGTACCTGATTTTGATGCCAGGAAAACACACAATGCAAAGCTCCTCTCTCCTCACTTTAAGATAACTTAAATGTCTTGTTTAATCTGTTTGCACCGTCAATCACACAACAGCTTTACCCCAATTTAGACGTGTTGCCACTCAAATAGCTTTTGACACTCAGTGGCAGTGTCATTGCAGTGATGTCCACATTTTATACATCTGTATTATTTGTTTTCTAATTTGATTGTTATACTTGTGATATGTAGTGTTACATTTTGATGGAATTTAATCTTGAAGAAAAAGATTCTTTCAATTCAATTCAATTCAACTTTATTTATATAGCGCCAAATCATAACATAAGTCATCTCAAGGCACTTTACAGTGTAAGGTTTAAGACCTTACA
>JAUMHL010000025.1:24569452-24590592 GCA_032362345.1 Sandelia bainsii
GTTATAGTGCATTTTAGGTTCATCCTGAAATTTCACCCGAAAGCCGAATATCCCTAACTTTTTGTGAGTAGTGTAAAATGATCAATGTAATCCTATATTCAAACACTGTTCAGGTGTGACAGTGACAGTTAACATTCATAACTGTCTTATTATTTTGAAATCTAAACATTTATAGGCTTAAATATAAATGATAGACATTATCTTTTGTTACTTGACAGTGATCTTTGAATTTTATCTGAAGTGTTACTTTGCAAAGTGTGTTTCAGCATGAGAGCTACTTCAGTTAATGACCAATCACCTTTCAGATATTTAATAAAAGCATCTGAGATATTACAGCGATGGTGGTTTGGTTACATGTGATAAATCAGTGGTTTCGGAAGCTACAGTGTAGAGAACATTAACAATGCAACAGACACAGTTAAACTTTTCTTTTTGTCATTTGTTCTTCACATTGAGAGGTCAAACTGACATTTAAGGGTGTTTCCATCTATTCATGGTGATCTATGCGAGTGGAATTAGGGTTCATGCGCACATGCTAATTTGCACACTAATTGAGATTTAGAAAACAGAACCAAGCTAACGTGTGTCTTTATAAATCTGGCAAAGAATGCGTATGCATATTTCCATGTGTGTGTGCACAAGTATCTGGCCTCTGCTCTTTTTCGTTGCTTACATATCTCTTATATTGCCTGCAAGAATGTCACATTCTCCATATACAGTATTATATAATGACTCACCAAAACCAGAAAAAATCAAAATGATTCTTCACTTTGAAATACATTTGATAAAATAAAATAGATTCTCTGTTGTGTTCTGCTGGTTCTAGTCTTAACCACAGCCAGATCACTGAAAGAGCTTTAAACACAGAAAGTACAAACTGAGAGATAAGCTTTTGATAATTCCTCTTGCATAGCACCAGGGGCTTGAAGGCATTAGGTTGGACACCCTGTCAAGTTTTGGATGAAAGGTTACTCTGTTGTTGGTTTCCAAGGTTTAGATTAATGGTCTCTGTTGAAGGGGTCTGCTCTAATTATTCTGCCTTAGCAAGAGCTGGGCAAGTACTTATTTCCTTCAGATTTCTGATGGAAAAATTCTGCATGTTTTCCAGAAATGTGTGATTCTCCTTGTAGTCACTCAAATCAGTCTTTCAATAAAATGATACATGAAATATGGCATGCACTTGCAGAACAATGCCAGAGTGCTAAGTTTAAGTACATGTTTAGGTTCAGAAACTGTATGACTGATGAATCAACTTTCAGATCTAGTGCTGCTTCTTTACTTTACTTTACTTTACTTGGCAGATGCTTTTATCCAAAGCGACTTACAAGGGGAAGACACACACAATTACCATTTGGGTTCTGTAAATTATGAGTTACTACAAACTAAGAGCCCTGATTAGACCCAAACTTATCAAGAAGAAAACATGCTAGGAATTCTTAAGTGCTAGACAATTTTTTGTGTGTGTGTAAGACTCATTTGAAATACTTTTTAAACAAGTGAGTTTTCAAATGTTTGCTTCATGACACTATTACTTAAAGAGACTGCTCAGAAGTACAGCATTGTTAATTTGTTCAAAAACTTTATAAAAGCAAGTTTTCTTTACAAGTTTGATCTTGTGAGCAATGGCAGCGCTGCATAAGAAAACAGCATTGGTAATGGCATACTGAAGGCCAGTTTACTAGTTGAATTTTCAACCATGCCAAACATTAGTGACTGAAGTTTGCTTAGTTGTCATAGATGACACAAAAGTTCAAAAGCTTTTATGACTTTGCCTGTAGCACTTTTTAACAGGATAAAGTTCATTCTTGACCTGGGCAATTGTAGTGTGATAAAAAAAAAATCCAGGCCCTGAATTGCTTTGGTCAGAGCGTTGAATAGGAATTATTTTGATCAGTGTCAGTACTGAAGTTTGATTCTTAATGGTTGAGTCAACATTTATGAGAAGTTCTAAAAGTACCATGCGCATATTGTCGTAACTTAACCAGATCATAATCATAAATTCATGTCAAGAGTAAAAACATAAAATAATTCATCCAGTGCATTACGTTCTCCACAAAAACATAACCATATTTTCAGCTTAGTTGCATAGGAACATAAATTTAATGAGACAGAGTTATTGATTGAAGCCAGGGGTGTCATGATCTGTGTCTCTTGGTTGTCTGTGTTTTGTTTTTTGATCATGTCCCTGTAATGTTTTGAGTTTTCTGTTTTCATCACCTGTCTTGTTTCTGCTTTCTCTGTGTTTCCTCCTGTTTTCCTGTTCACACTTACCTGGCCACGCCCTGCTCCCGGTCTCACACTCACCCAGATTATTCCCAGCTGTCACTCACTCTGATCACCCCCAGCTGTCTTCACTCACATCGTTAGTCTTGTCTCCTTTATATTCCTGCTCCCTCAGTTACTCTTTGTTGGGTTATCTGTTAGGACCACCAGCGTCTTCTGTGCTGTATCCTGCATTTCGCCTGTTTTGACTGCCAGTGTCTCCAGCTCTGTGTCCTGTATCTCTGGTCCTGGTTCTTGTGGTTTTCTGTTGTCTCCTCTTGTTCTTTTCCCTGGTCTGGCTCTTCTTTTCGGCTCCTGTGTGATACTTGCCTGTTTTGCTTTTTTCAGTCTGGTTTAGTCTTGTCCTCCTGGTTGTTTCCTGCTCATCATGGTTGTCAGTTACCTTTCTCCTGTCTTAGTCTGTTCTCCATCCCCTCCATGTTCGCGTGAGTAGTTTTGTTCGGTTTAATTTGTTTCCTTTCTCCCTCTCTTGTGATTAGTTTTCTAGTCTTAGTACACTTTATGTCTTATGTCTGCTGGCTCTGTTTGATCCCTAGCTTTGTATTTAATTTCTGAGTTCTTGCTTTGTGTCCATGTACTCATGTCTCTGGTGTGGTTTTTAGTTCGGGTCTGCTCCTTTTGTACCTCGTCAGTTTAGTCAATGTTTGTCCCTGCCTGGTTAGTTCTCTGCTCTGTTTAGTAATCCCGTTTGTTTCCTCTCGAGTTTTGTTTCCTATATGAATTCTACGGCATTCTTTCCTCCATTAGGAGTGATTTTTAGTTAATAATCTTCTGTTCACTTGCTCCTGGTTATTTCATTGTTTAATTAAATTCCTTTAAGTCAAACGTAGCGCCCTGTGCGAGTGCTCCTTGGGTTCATCTGAGACAGAAACTGTGACAAGGGGACTGTACAGGCCAGACAAGTCTGCCAACACTAAACTGCATAAAGTGTTTCTACATAGGCCTGGATTTGTACAAAGGGGTATCATCGAACCACGTGTCTTAAATAGCATTGTATGCTTTAGAATTATATTGGATCTAAGCAAACCAAACCATGAAAAACAACCCCAAACATGACATGAATCTAAACCATCCAGATACTTTGCTGATTGTTCTGCTCCATAACAACAAGGCTCTAATGTTCGCTAGAATAAAATCTCTCAGTGAAAACTGAGCTCTCATGATTTAAGCTCAGTTTACAGAGGTAGTAAATAATGCAAATATGCGAAATAAGAATCAAGTGATCTTGCTTTAGTGCTACAGGAGACCTCTGTCTGTTCCTAGATGCAGCACCTTATATATTACAAAAAAAGATTGGATTTCTGTCTTCTCTGCAGCTACAAAATGTTGCTGGGGGATATGAAAGCACACAAGGACACGCAGTATTATACCAGCTTGGCAATCTACTAACATAATCTAACTTCAGTGGGTATTAAGTTATACTGCAGTTGTGTGTGTGTGTTTATTAAAGGAATAAAACGGTGGTGAGACAGAAAAAAGAGAGAAATGGATGGAAAGCGCAGAGTGGTATCAGTTGAGCCAAGTGGCTGCCACGAAGTCTTCTCATATTCCATACCAAGACTTTTATCACTCTCACACACGCACATACAGTGGACTGCCAGACTACACTGACCAAGTGGAGATCACTATTTCTAGTCATTTTGAAAAAAATATAAAAGAAATACACATTATCATCCTAAGTGCAATACTAGGCTTTGAACCATATCGGACACAATGCAAAAAGTTAAGTTAAATAATATATATGTAATATAAAAAAATATATCCCATATTCATAACAATAAGTGTGATGCAACATAACTTTCAAAAGAGCAATACAAATTTTGGTAATATGACGTGAAATCTGAGATCTGCAAATATGAAACAGTAAACAGCAACCCTTAACTTAGCACAAACTTTGAAAATAGTGAAGCAGGAACCATGGTTCTGTCAAATGGTAGTAAAATCCACTAGCACCTCTGAAGCTCACTGGTCATACCCAAGTGAGTTTAATTTGCCGGTTTATCATTTGTAACTGCCATGGAAAGGTTGAAGACACGGCATCCTGTACCAAAGCCAAACTCATTCCTAATTAAAAAAAATAAATAAATGGGCAAAGGTGATTGTTGGAAGTGGAGTATAATGTCTCTGTAGGACATGGAAACTTGAGTCCACCATTCACAATCACTGCTGTAGCTGTTGGGCTGCTGAAAATCTGAAGCATGTTGGCAGTGGACGTAAGGTCAGCCTCCTGCCTGCTGCTGCAAATCTTCTGTGGAACGCTGTGATGACAGATGGTCGCACGTGTTTAAAAGACAGGGAATACAAATCTACAAGCTGCATTCATTGGGCACAGTCATCTTCCCCCTCCAATTTTTGCTTGTTCTGCTCACTTGCACCATCTGAAGGAGACATCAGATGTGTAACACAACAGAGATCATTTAAATACTGCTGCTTATGAAGACAGTTATGTTTTCTCAGCTGCTGATCTAATGGTGCCAAGTTATTCATCAGTTAGCTCATCATTTTTTGGTGTTGGGGTGAACAGGATTCCTTCCCCCAGTCCAATTTACCTAATCCCTTATTCCAATAGAGTAATAAGTCATGTGTCATTCATCTAATGAGTTCAAGGACAGACTTATTTATGTCTGAAGAATAACCAAACAATGCCAACACTGACATTTGTAGAGCAATTTGCCATGCTGATAATCTTAGTGAACTTCATACTCAAAAAGAGAGTTAAACAGCCATCAGATCACACCCTTTACAACAGTATTATATAATTAGCATATAATCATAAAATCCTAGCTTAGTCTTATGATTTTACGGTGAAATGTGGGAAATTCCTTAGACATGCAAACAGCTATAAAAACAACAACAAAAGCCAAAGTCTGGCCATGTCACTTGAGATTTTATGTTATTATGATGTGTAGTGGAGATAATGACATATTCAGTGATTTTAGAGAAGAACATCCTAGAAGATGAAAACCAGACTCAAGTATTTTGTTACAAAAACAACAAATGAAAAAATTACATTACATGAACATTATTTAAAGGTGCTATTAATTAAATATTATCATATTAATATTTTAGTTCAGTGCTGTTTCAACAAGTACTGTACAGCAGAGGTCCCCAATTACCGGGCCGCAGCCTGATACCAGTCCATGAGTCATCTGGTACCGGGCCGCACAGAAAAAAAAAATTCCGTTTTATTGACAATCAGTGTTTTATTTTGGAAAAACCGGATTCTCTTCCATCTGCTCCTCTTGATGCACACTTGATGTTTGTAAACATGCCTGGTGCACTGAGCATGGAAGAAGATTAATTATATTATAATTATAATTATACAAATACAGTCTTCCTGTCTTTCTTAATGTAGTCTATGTAACTATGTCAAACATTTTCATTTTTTCAAAAATTTTAGTGGCTCACTGAGAAAACTAAATGTAATTCATTGTAACAAACATCATCATTAAAAAAAGACCAGATCATTTAAAACTCCACATCAAATTCAAGAGTAATCCTTTGATTGCAACAAAAGTTTAACTAAACTAGAGTTACACATTTTATAAACATTTTGTCGGATAGGTAATTTTGCTTGAAATGTATTACGTGATGAAAATGTATCAAATATTGGATTTTACACATAAATCTGCTTTATGCCTACCATAATGCAAATTACGATGTCTTGATTATTTAAGCTATGTATAGATTGAAATATCATATTAAGATCTATTTACAGTGGAAAACATTTTAATGCAAGTATAAGGTGAAAATCTTCATCCACCAAAAGGTGAAATAAGAAGGCTGTAAAAAGGTTCCTCTTTGATATAAAAGAACTACAAATTAGCAAATGAATTATTCAAAAATGAATAATGTTTATTACTAAAAAAAAAAAAAAGTCATCAAAAAATTACCAAATTACCAAACACCTGATGTAACAAATATGATACACAAAAAATCTCATGTAGAAATGATTTAAATTGTTTTTAAATATTTTATGAAAGGGTCTAATAAATACTCCAATAAAAAAATTGAAATAGAAAATATTTTTGTGTGTCTTCCTGTATTGTATCCATTTAAATGTCTTTAAAGGAATACAATCCTTCATAGAAGTTTTCCTAGTGAGAAAATAAAGAGGGAATTTGATTCAGTTGTCAATACATGTGATGAAATGTGCCAAAAGTTAGGGTGAGCATTCCTAAGGAGGTCAACATTAAATGTGTTAACCTACCTAGGCCCCCCAGTGGGTAGTGGGCTGTGCTGTCATAAATCTACTGAGCCCTCAGACAGGTGACACCATTCTCTAACCCTGACCTAACATACCTTTGAATCCTATCCTTACCCAAACAAAGAGCAGATACTCAGCTGCTTAACCACCTGCCTTATTATGTTGTAACCTAAGCTACATAAAATTCTAAAGTAAAGCGTCTCCCCACCTCATATTAGCATTCAACTTTTAGAAGTAATTTTATATAGACTGAATTTTTAAAAATTCATATGCTTCATAGCCATGTTTGTCCCAGACTTCCACTTAAGGACAACACTTATGTCTGAGGGTTTCAACAGTCATCCAGCACCAACTGATGATTCTCTGTCATGACTCATTTCTAATCATTTAACCAACAGAAATGTTAACATGGTATGTGTTTTTGTCCTGGTCTTACTGTTGCTATATGCAGATTGACAAGAAGGGTCCCGATTCATGACCTTCTAGGGTCACTAGGGTCTGCGGACTTTAGTCACAGTGAGTGGAATGTGTCTGCCACCAGTGCTGTGATGACAGATTACACACACACACACACACACTATGTCGTCAGCAACACCTGAATGTGTGTGTGTTGGTGTGGGAGAGAAACACATGCACCGTAACTCTGGTAGTTTTCCATGTCAGTCAGGGTCTCAGTGACCTGTTTCACTTCTTTGAATTGTTCCATTAGGTAGTATTGAGATGCAATGTAACAATGCAATGCTATTTATATATTTATGAGTTTAGACATTAAAATTAAAATAGGCTGCACTACTCTTCTGCAATGTCATTTTCAGCTATCTTGTCTTCATCACGTTGACACGCACTGGTCTGCACTGCAATGGGTATGTGTTTTTAAATGAAAAGAAAAGGTTTTTAGAAGTAGTTCATAAAACTGACAGGGTTTTATGCTGTAAGACTAGAATGTTATCCTGGCAGGAAATGTTTAATCTTTGGTCGTGATGATCAGCAGGAATATGACCTTCACATTGTGCTTTATGTGATTTAACAATGCAGTGCCTTGCTGGATGGCAGCCTTAAAGGTCAAGAGACCTAAAATAATGACCACATTTTCTTATTTAACACATATTACAACCTGTTGCACTTGGTGGCTGCACTTTGATTAGCCCACCACAACTCTCGACCTCTTTTGCCTTGCTTCGGGCTCCAATATTGGACTGGATAGTCAAAAGCATAAACCCAACAAACAGGGTAGTCAAAACTTTTTTTTTTGGCAGCACACAGTGGAAGGATTCAACGGATGATCTTTGGAGTCAAAACAGACACACTTTCAAAATGCTTATTGTCAAGCAAATAGGATTTGCTATGAGTATATGGAGTCATAGAGTCTACGAGTAATTGAAAATGACTCCATAGAGTCCATCATTAGTCTAGTTTACTGATTTTTACTATTTTGGAATTTGGTATTTTTACCTTGCTTCGTTACCAAAGTGACCTGTTCACAATGAAAACAAGATAACTATTAAGTGCCAGTGACAGTCAGAGGGAAATCCTCTGTCTCTGCCTTCAATGGGACAACAATCTCAACACTGTTCTCTGGAGTACAAAAAGCTCCATTTAGGTTTAACTATAAAGGAGAGCAATGTGTCAAAAGCCTCTAAGTTACACAAGGGACTGAAAAATGGAGGAAAGTATATTATGTACCAATATATATATTGTACTAAATGAATAAAGAGGTGAACAAGAGAGGGGTTAATAAATCCTCTGAGGCTGATATGAACATGTCTTTAGAGCTGCATTATCTCGGGGGTCAAGACAGAAAAGAAACATGTACAACAGACAGTGCAAGATGGATGTACTTTATCTGTGTCAGGACCAAGCTGAGTTTTAATCCTTCACAGTGAGGACATTTGGAAGGAGAGATAGGATTTTAAGGTAGGGTAGCACATGTTATAGGGCAATTAATTAGGTAAATGAGGATCTCATCTGGAAGCAATTGGTGGTTGTTGATATATATGGGTGGGATGGTGAATGGTGACCTGACAAACATCCAATTTGGATCAGTATTTTGTCTTATTTGAATAAAGCTCTGGCTTGGAGTGAGTGTCCAGGCATTGTCTCCTTTTTCACTCAGTAATTTTGTACAACCTGGCACCTGTAAGAATTGATGTGCATCTATTGTCTGTACTGCTAATTCAATTCAATTCAACTTTATTTATAAAGCGCCAAATCATAACATAAGTCATCCCAAGGCAGTTTACAGTGTAAGGTTTAAGACCTTACGCATTATATAAATATATACATTATATTGTAGAAAACCCAACAGTCCCACTTGAGCAAGCACTAGGCAACAGTGGAGAGGAAAAACTCCTTTTAACGGAAGAAACCTCCAGCAGAACCAGGCTCAGGGTGGGCGGTCATCTGCCTCAACCGGTAGGGGTGAGTGGAAAGAGGAGAGAAAAAAGAACAGCAGGTAACAGAGATCAAAACAACAAGGAGCAGCAGACGAGGCATTGCAAATAATTGATGCAAATGGATTGGCATTTATATAGCACTTTTATCCAGTGTGCTTTAACATTTTATCTCTCATTCACACATATACATCTTAATTGGTGGTTTTGTCGATCTACAGCGTAGAACCAAAAATACACCCATACATTGCTCATCAGATGCTTTGGTGATACTCAATCAGCATGGGTTTGCTCACTAGTATCTTCTATCTTTATCTACTAGTTTAGTTCACTGGTAGATGAATAGGACATGAAATAAGTCAAACTGATAATTCTTTTTGTTCCTAAGCTCTAAGCTTACAGAATTCAAATACAATTGTAATAAATAGCAACAGCCTCAACACGCTCACACACATACTAATTGCAATAGTAGTGCGTCATCTGAAGATTTTTTTAAAATCATGCCTTTAAAAAGTCCATTCCAGTTTATTAGATTTATTAGTAATAGTATTACTAATAAATCTAGTGAGTGAGTCTATGGTTGTGTTGAACCAAGGAGGAAAGGGGGAAATATTGGGAAACAGAGGTTGCTGCAGGGCACATGGAAGTTGGAGTTAGTTATGCAGTCGACAGGTGGCAACTTTAGCAACTGGCTGCATTCAACTTTGATGTTTCAGTGACTGATCAGACAGTGTGAAGAACATTACATGAAGTCAGTTTCTATGGGCGGCATCCAAGAAGAAAACCACTGCTCACAAAATGTCAGAAACTACAAAATTTAATTTGACAAATACAGCAGCACATTCTTTAGTTTTTGACTCCCAGTCTCACAAAGTAAACAAGCCTGTCTCCAAAAAAGTATGTTCCTATGTAAATAAACTGCAATTTCGATGATGATTTTGCTGAGAACATAATCACTGCATGGATTAGATTCAGATGCAATGCATCTTTTTTAAATGAATGAGGTGCTAAATCGTAACAGAAAGTGATTCTTTTTTTATTTGCTGATTTCATAGCCCAACAGTAAAGGTTGTGTTGTATACTGAATGAGTGGATGAGGGAGTGCTACTTTAATATTGTCAGTGTTGTAATTAGCAATAAACAAATCTTCTGGTTCTGACCTCAGCTTCACCCAGGATTCCTCTATGTTACTTTTCTACCCAGTTTTGAACTTTCAAGCTTCAGCAGCTGAATGTTTTTGTTTCGTTCAGACCTGTAGTTGCAGCTGAACTGTACAGGCAAGAAAAGTGGCCTATTGTTTTGTTTTTTGCGTGTGAGTTTGTGGATGAGTGTGTTTAAGTGTTTATATTTTAAACCTGTCACACAAACTTCCTTCCACACTTGCTTCCTAATAAGAACAACTTTTTTCACAATTAGAAATGCCAGAATATTGATACTTACATTTGTGTCATCATATCACAAATGAATAGCACTGCTGTGAACAGATAGGACTGTAGTGTCACTTGATTTAATGTTTTTTATTACCAAGTTGTACCTTTTTTTTTTTTTACAACTTCTAGTGGCCTTGACAGTTGCATGCCATAAACATCATGCTTCTAAACACTTATGTCAAGCTGATGGAGTTTCATAATTTCAAGGTGAAGAGGGTGCGGAAGACTTCATGGTCATTGACCCTGATCATCCAGGTATGTCTTATCTTATCTATAGTGTTGTTTTCTAGAGATACTGGTTCAATGAAGGTACATTTATTTAGTTGTGTTTGCCCATGTGGCAATAATGCCAATTATTTTCATTGTGCACAAGTAACAGCTCTGAGTTGCTTGAAAACTAGATTTTAGTCAGTTTCCTAAATAATAGATGTTTAGTACATTTCTTTATGATGTGATCTAACACAAATCGAGAAAATGCAAAGTTCTTATTGGTATTAAGTGATACACATGACCGATAACCACTAGTTCTTTATTCAGTAACTCACTAATTAAATCAGTGAAGCAAGAACAAACTACCTAATATGTTAACTGCTTATGCTGAGTATTTTTTCTTTTTTCACATGTTCTTAAATAACTGCAAGAAAACACATGCCTACATGCTAAACCTCCTATGACTGGTTACCAAATGTTCCATTTAAAAAGGTGCTTCTTCAGCCATGTGGCATTGGTTTGCATTGACCAGTGGTCTGCATTATGGTTCAGACCAAAGAATGCAAACTCTTTCACCTGGATAATCCACTGATCCAACAACTTTTGTCCCAACAGCTCTATTTTCAGCCAATCCAACTGTGACTCAGCATCTCATTTATTATCCTATTTAAAATATAACTGACTCATTCAATTTATTAAAGTCACACTCCGTGTTCAAAATTTCATGGACATATCTTCACCTCCAGTCCAAGTGTCAAGGTGTCATTGGACAAGACACTGAAACTATGAAGCAGCGCCAAAATCCATCTGCAGCTGTCCAACAACAATTTCCCCATGCGGATAAATAAAGTTGTCACCAGCCTGTACATTGTTCTCTATTTTCTCAGTATCCAGCTAAACAAATGCCAACATTGTTCCCTAACAGGGGTGGTAAATATTTGCATTTTGATTTAATTTTTTTTTTGCAAAGAATGAACAAAAATACAATTGGTAAGAATTATGACACATAATGCAACAATTTTTACATCTGACAGGGATCTTATTCTGCTGCAGATTTCGCTGAAAGATGCTTCAGCAGCAACAACTCAAAATATTATGTCAAAAGGGAACTGCATACCAACATGAAAACATCATCCCAACAGTGAAGTATGGAGGAGTGAGCATCGTAACAATTATATTTACAACTGTTTTTATCCATAAGGCCCAGTAAACATATTAAGTGCATTTCCTTCATCATTTGCATTTGCACCTTGTGTTTTATTAGCAAGTTAACTCCACTATCTGATCATGAAGCAGGACAGGGACTGCCTTTGTCTGTGAAATGTCATGCTCCTGCTCAAGACACAAGCAAAACAAGGGACCCTCTCTTAAATGTGGTTCTTTATTAACGAGTACCTGTAAACACATTTTTCAGAACAGTTTAAACTTGAGACAAACATTCTGGCCAAGTCCATCTTACCCTCACAGTATTGTCTGTCCTCATGTGAGCTATGAACAACAAGCACAGCAAAATAAAGCATAAAGAGACACTGCTGAAAAGTAGATGTAGCTGTGAACAAGCTGGGACTTTGTTTGTTGTGCTGAACGCCTGAGGTCGAATGAGCAGCCAGTTTTTAAAATAAGCTTCAGAGTCTCTCATGCATGTTAATTCAAGTTATAACGTAGCATGAAAGGTCAGTATATTATATAATCTGTGAGTTTAAATGTGAGTGTGTTTTTATTTTAAGTCTTGCTCAGAGCACACGTGGACAGCTCATGGTGCGCTGCTCCTGTCCCAGTTTTGAAATGTTCTTATTTGATTGGCTAATTTATCCACCTGACTTCCTAATAAATATTCCGATATGGCATCTTCAGTTCTCCACATGATTAAAAGAAATCAGACTCTCACACCTCTGATCAGCTGATGAGTTTTACTTCCTTATTTAATTTTTTATTTTTACTTCATCTTCCTCTTTTTTTCTCTAACTGAGGTTGGTGTTATCTTTGTCTCCTATGTGAAAATACTGATGTGTTCAAAGAGAATGTGGTTAGGTGCTGTGTTATGTGTGTGGTGCTACGTAAAGGCAAAGAAAGCATCTTCTAACTTCTACTGATCCTCAGTTGTCAGGCACCCACCCTGACATTAATCTGTAACATTCCTTGATAAACTTAGGTATTTGTTTTCCTCTCATAATGGCGAGTTGTCAGGTCGAGAGGCACATCAGCACCAAATCACATCCACACTTTACCATTGTGATGATGGCTTCATGTTGGTAAGCAGTTCCCTTTCTACATAATGTAAATTGTTGTGTGTTCTTCCCAAACAATTCAATCTTAGTTTCATGAGTCCCAGTAGCTTTGTGGGAAACTTCAGGTGCACATTTCCTCTGTGGTGTCCTGTCTACTGTACTCCAATGCAAACATGGACCGTGATTTGACTATGGAAGATTCATGAATAGAGATTAAAATAAAAGCCACATTGATTCCTTCAATAATCCAGTTGTTACTCTAGGGTTCTCTGTCTACATCATTAAGCAATCTGTGCTGTATTTTTCTTATCTGTTCATCCACTATTAGAGTAGCTACAATGCTAAATTACAGTATCACTGTGGACCAAATTACTAAAAACAACAGTTATAGTTTTGCCACTTCCTGTGACATTTTATTTATATATTTTAATTGTGTGATAGCTTACTCTTAACAGCAACCATAATCATTAAACTAACTAACCTTAAACCTAACCTCAACCATTATACCTTTAACCTTATGACTTACCATCATGCCTTTAAACAAAACCAAAACCTTATTCTATAATGAATAATTAACCTAACAGGAAGAAACCACTTGTCCTCAGATTGCTCCACAATGTGACTCTGAAACAAATGTCTATCCACACAGTGTCATGAATGCATATATACACACACAAGGTATTTGCAAAGTGCCATTTTGTGTGTTTTTTGTATGTGTTACTCTCAAGTTCTTTTAACTAAATTAATTTTATGCCTCTAATTCCAGAAGGTAGAAATAGATTTATGTTGTGGAAACATGCTGCCACCTCCATTGCCACCATCTCTTTGGTTTACGCCTAGTGTCAGATTAGTGTGTTTGTGTGCGCGAGAAAGAAACAAAGAGAGTGAGAGAGATATTGAGTTTATACTGTATGTGGCATTAGTGTGTCTATAGATAGGATATGGTGATGATTTAACCTTCACAGTTTCACCTTAATTATGGATGCATTGGTTACTTCTGCCCTCCATGGTGTGAAGTGGAAGGGACTGATACCACTGGGAACACAAACACTGTTGAAAACTTGTATGTTGAATTACTCCACCCATTATATAATAAGCATTTTATACTTACTTTTAGATTGTAGCTTGTTCCTTCACACATTTTCAGTAACATTTCAATCCAGTTATAACTTACGTTTCAAAAGCCACTCTGACATATGCGTTTCCACTGTCCATCTATTTGTTCAGTTACACAAACACATGTTTCATATATACTGTATATTGCAGCAAAAATACATTTTATTTCTGATTTCTGATATTCAGGCTTATGTACTCCACACTGATTAAATCATGATCCCCAGAGTGAGGCTTTTGTTTGGAGGCAGAATCAGAATCAGAATTTTGTGCATTCCTCTGCAAATACAGTTTCATTTTTTACTCTCAGTGTTGAACTTTGCATGTACAGTTTTTCGATGTCACCTTGCAAAGCTTCTGTGATCTTTTGTTTCATGTGTAAAGTTCTCTATGGTTACTTTGTGCTTCCCCCCAGCAAAATTGGCCTTTGTTTACATATGTGTGTGCTCATTCTGATGTTGGTAAAACATACAAGTCTGCATGACACCACTGAGCCTGTCTCACCTCTCTGCCTGTGACAAAGGACATTGTGAGGTAACAGACACTTGTCTTATAGTCACATTGTAATATTCACATTACAGCGAGTAATCAAATGAGCTGCCAGGAACCTTCGGATTGCATGTTACTTAAAATAGGCTCAGATCACAGGGAAATGCAGCACACACAACACAAGTTTAATTTTCAGTTCAATTCAACTTTATTTATATAGCACCAAATCACAACATAAGTCATCTCAAAGCACTTTACAGTGTAAGGTTTAAGACCTTACACAGAATAAATATAAACATTATAAATAATAAATAATAAATATTTTAGAAAACCCAACAGTCCCACTTGAGCAGCACTAGGCAACAGTGGAGAGGAAAAACTCCCTTTAACGGAAGAAACCTCCAGCAGAACCAGGGTGGGCGGCCATCTGCCTCGACTGGTTAGGGTGAGTGGAAAGAGGAGAGAGGGAAGAACAGCAGCCTAGTTATATGATGGAGCCTGATCATGTAGTGCTTTATATGTGAGTAGGAGTATTTTAAATTCCATTCTAGATTTCACAGGGAGCCAAGTGAGTATGTGTGAGATCAAGGCAGTAATGTTACTGAGTCCAAGGTTTAATTCCCACTGAGACCACCACAGAAGACCTACACAGTTATGACTTTGTTTAACTAACACAGTGCTCTTGTCTCTTTCTCCAAACACAGTGCGTTCTGTTTTTCAAATTCCAATACCTAGAAACACAGTCATCTGTGTTTCTGTTTTTCCTAATGTATCTCTCTGTGTCTCTGTAGTCTTCCTCTTTCCTTCTGTCACTTGTTCACTCTTACCTGATTCTGACACTCTCACTCACCTTGATTATCCCCAGCTGTTCCCACTCTGGCAATTAAGCTCCATGTCTTGAAAACCCTTCAGTCACTCATTGTTAGGTCATTTATTCTACTCACTGGTTGTGGTTCTTGGTCATGCTTTCCCTGTCTCACTCCCCTGCCATCCTCCTCTGCAGTGCTCTCCTGTTTGTTTGTCTGGTTTTCTGGTCCTGTTTAACACATTCCTTGCCCGGTTTCAAGCCTTCATGTAAGTCACTTGGGTCTGACTTTGGTGTTTTCGCTTGTGTTCACTTTCTGTTTCTCGTTAGTCTTACTCTGGTGTTTTTCACTTCTTTGTCGTGACAAACAAGCTGGATAAACGTTTCTAAAATAGATCGTGTATCAAATGGCAAATTTGGAAAAAAAAAAAAAGCCAGATTAAGAGTTACAAAATTGCTCAAGATGTCCTTATATTTAATTTGTAGGCCATTTAAATACCACTCAGAGACATGTGCAGCATTTTAATGTGTAAATAAAATCAATTTTGTAGTAAACAGCTATTTAAGACATCTATAAAAATTGGTTCTGGACTTCTGCCCAGACAGGCCCAGCACAGTTGGCTGGACACCAGCCATTCTTGCAACCCCTTTAGTGAATCTACTTAGAATGGTTCAGGAGCTTTATTTTGTATGTTCCAAATGTTCCAAAATGAGAGGTGATATGGAATTTGACAGCACTACAAACATCTCTAAAATTAAAAAAAAAACTACGTATGTAAAAATATATTTGTTTAAGAAATTAAAATAAAGAATATTTAAATAGAAGTGATTCTTATTTTAGGGTTAGACGTTGAATTAGAAATTCTTCTATCCTGTTTTTAATATTTTGAGACTGGACAGTAAATAAAAGTTGATTTGGCTTAAAGTAACCAGGTAAGTCCATAAATAATGAAATGATATGTTTTTTTGGCATTTGAGCTCTGTACACAACCACACTGTATATTAAATGTAAGTCTTAAATAATGTCCAGACTTTCAGCTTTAATTTAAGGGGTATGACAAAAGTGAAGCATTAATTATTCAGAAATTTTTATGCACCCACACCTATTTTTGGAGTGGCCAATACAACAGTTTGGAACATTGTTAAAAAAAGGAATGAACTGACAGCTCAGCAACAGCAAAAGGCTTGGAAGACAACTAAAGTAGATGACCACAAAAAACATCTAGTCAAGTCAAGAACACTCTTGACTGTGGAGGTAGGCACGTCATTGTCAAAGTCTACAGTCACTATGCTATTCTACTTTGCTAGAAAACAAAGCCTGCCCAGTTCTGGAATAATATTCTATGGACTGATGAAACCAAGATTACCTTGTACCAGAAGGATGGGATAAGAAAAGTATGGAGAAGGGAAGGAACAGCTCATGATCCAAAGCATACCACATCCTGTGTCAAACATGGTGGAGGCAGTGTTATGGCATGGACATGTATGGCTGTTAATGGAACTGGGTCACTGGAGTTCATTGATGACCTGACTACTGATTATTTAAGGGGTATACTGTCTGTTCACATTCAGACAAATGCTGCAAAACTGAAAGGAAACCGCTTCATATTACAGATGGATAATGACCCAAAACATACAGCGAAAGCTACCCAAGAGTTTCTCAAGGCAAAGAAACAGGATATTCTTCACTGGCCAAGTCAATCACCTGATCTCAGCCTGGTAGAGCATTCTTTTGTCTTACTGAAGGCAAGAATGAAGGCAGAAACAGGCAGAAACTGATGGCAGCTGCAGAAAGGGACTGGCAATTCATCTCAAGGGAAGAAACTCAGCATTTAGTAATGTCCATGGACTTTAAGTATTAAGGGCTATCTTTATGTGTATAATTATGCTAGTTTTATTCCATTATCTATGATCTACAGAAAAATGTGTGTGTGTCTGAAAATGGCTGTAAATCCACACTTTTGTCAGCCCCTTTTAATTAAATCTGGAAAGTCTTGACTTCACTCACACCTTGAGTGATTAGTTTCAAATTCAATGCAATGCTAGAAAACACCTAAAAAGGACAACAAGGGAAGAGGGGAGTGGCATCATTACATTTTTATGGACCTAATTGTAGATCATCATCACCCATTGCCATTATGAATATCAGAATGCCTTCTGCACACTTTCCGTGATCCCAGCAGTGACAGCAGCTTTCTAACATTGCTCAGAGGGATGCATGGATGGAAAATAATATGGTGCTGGAATTACATGACAGCATTGTCAGCTACATTTGAGAATCGAGCACAGTGTCACACTCAGTGGGGAGTGGCAGGTGGGATGACATGGGGTAAGTATGGTCAGAGCTCAGCTTTCCTCCCTCCTTTTCCTTCCAGCAGCTCATAACACCTCGCACCAACATGCATCACTAACATATCTCTGATAATAGCCAGATATTATTTGCATTAACACTAGAGGTTAAAATAAACCTGCAACATTTTATGTTTGAGTCAAAGTTTAGCAAAACAGAGATCAAAGAAAATTACTGTCATGTTAATATTGCATACAAACAGATTTTCACAATTTTCAGGGTAGCAGCCACTAAGAAGTCATAGCTGGCACTATTAAAAAGCTAAGGGAGCCTTCCCAGAATGGTCATAGAATTACAGTATGCTAAAGCTGTTTGTAACTTGCTGATTGTTGTTTGGATGCAATAATGGGAAGGGGTGAACACACAAGACAGAGAAGGAGTAGATAGCAGTAGATAGAAGCTTCTAATTAAGCTACCGATTATAATGAGCAGTTTATAACCAGCAGCGCTTCAACCAGCTCTTGACCTTGACCTCACATTACTCGTTTGTTTATTTTGGTGCCAAGTGCAGCGTGGAGAATGCACAGGTGAAAGTAGAGGAACAAACAAACAAGTTGTTCACTAACTTCAGTGATTTTATCAACAAAATCACATTAAATTGGAGCAGAGTATGCACAGAAATTAAGGCATGATGTTTTGAATGTAAATAAATAATTTGAATCAATCTCTAACCAATAAATGCTTTTAAATTACGTCTGAGGAATGATTAATGTTGTTAAAGCATGGATAATGAAATCAGTCTGTATTAATCCATATGTGAATATGGTTGATTGTTGGTGTTATCCATATCTTCTTTATATTGTGTGAAAAGCTTCTTTTTCAATTCATGAAATCCTGCAGCCAGCTATTGGCAGCAGAACACATACCTGTATTTCTTTTCTCTTTCCAAGGAAGAAAACGCAAGACAACAGTGGATGTAGTTTTTTTTTCTCCATCTGTCAAATCAAAAGCCTTCTTCAAACTTGAAAACACTGCCCAACAACAACAACAGAATATGTTATAAAAATATTCTGTATAACAGAACTGTGATCTTTACAGACAACAGGTGTTCTTTCCTTGAACTTGACCTCAATTTCTTCAATAAATTCACTCCCTTCTTTATATACTTCCAACTGCACCTGACTCACCAAGATAAAGGTATTTCTCTCTATCCTCCCTTTTTTCCTTTCCTTCCCTTCTCCTCCCTCCTTATCTTGTCCCCTCTTCCTATGCCTTCCCACCCAACTTTTCCCCATTCTCCTCCATAACTTCTACTGTGCAGTTCTCTCTTTCTCTTTGCCTTTTCTTGCTCTCTCCTTTAGTCTGTTCCATTCTTGTGGAACAATAATAAATGAAAAAAGGCCGTCATTGCTGCTGGAAACCAGCACATGATGCAGGAAAGATTATTACTAAATAAGGGAGAAAACAGAAAGGTTACGACACGCCAGAATGGACTTTAAACCTTGCTTGCTTTTTAAGTTCCTTTGGTTCCCATGCGAGTTTGCAAAAATATTTGCTAATTGCTTATGTAAGACAAACACAATTTCTTTAGGCCTCAATGGTACACTTAACAAATTTGATGAGAAAAACTCAGTGTAAACACAGTACTATATGTGTCATGCTAAAACTCTAGATGCATTTCTAGTTGTGTGTTAGCTGTAAAGGATATGGACGTAGTGTAAAGGAGCTCCTATAATCTATAACGCTAATGTGCACCTCCTCAGAAAATGCAACTAGCGAACATATGGCTATGTTTGCAGTTGGTCACTTTAACCTGTCTCTTTTAGTAGTAAAGCAATGAACCCTCCAATGTACCCTTTTTCCAACCAAATGTTGCAGAAATTTTAAGTGAATTTTGAAAATAAAATGGCAAAAAGAAAATGCCAACTGATTAAATAACTCAATAAATTAACATTTCCTGCAGGTTTGAATGTGAGCATGAATGGTTATTTGTCTCTGTGTGTCAGCCCTGCGATAAACTGGCGACCAGTCCAGGGTGTACCCAGTGATCAGCTACAGCGCTCCCATGAGCGTCTAGTGGAAAAGCAGTATAGCTGCTGATGAATGTTTTCATTGCCCTTTGTCTGATTCTGCTTTTACTAATACACCAACTTGTCCATGTCAGCCAAGTTAAAAACATTGTAACGTTTCAAGATTTATTTTCACATTTTCTGCGTCTCCACTCTGTTCATGCACAAACAAGGTTTGGAAACCTACCTTCAGTGATTGAAATGGCATAGACACAGCAGTAGTATCCTATTCAGTAAAAAGACGAGGCAAAACAGGACTTACCTGCATCAATAGAAGGTAAGTTTTATACTGAAATAATAGAACTCACATGAAACAGAAAGGCAGTTTTTGTAGAAAATAATTAAAGCACTGCTCGTTACCAAGTGAAATCCAACATGTCCCTCCAAGTTCAGCCAGTGACTGAGTTTGGGCAGGTTTTCCAAAAATTGCAGTGCATGTTTGATGTTTTTAGGCGATTTAATCTTTTTCATTATTCATTTATTGAGAATAAACCTCACTGTACTGACTGGCTGAACTTGCATTTGCAACACCTACTTGCCACTTCCATCTAATTCATTATTATTATTATTTGATAATTGAAGTGTAACATATGTTTTTAGTTGAGAGTTGTGTGAGAGAGTCTAGTGGAGGACAGATGCATTTTGATGTTGTTTCCAGAATCAGTATACCAGGAGCACAGGAGCTAAGTGACAGTCAGTGTGTATTCTCATATCTTAGTACAACAATAACGATGAACTGATTTTGGTGCCAGACACCAATTAACTGAAACCAAATTAATTCAAAGGACATTCTGTCAAACAACAACAAATTTCCATTGAAGAGAATTTCCCAGAAGACTTCAGTTGTGTCACAGTCCTGTTTTTATTTTTTCCCCTGCTTTTGCTCCTTTCCTGTCACGGCCCAGCCCTCAGTGTACTGTCTCTCTCTCAGACACGGGTCACACACATGAACACACAACACTCTCTACTCTGCTCCCACTCCTTTGCCCTCCCCATCCCTTCACCCCACACTCTGCCCACTCACTCACCTGCAGCCCATTCAGTGCATTCAGACTCAGCTATAGCTGAGCTGATATAAGCCCTCAGCCACCAAATACTCACTGACAGATTTCTCACTGTGAATCCAATTGTGGGTATCCAGTATTTCTGTTTTCATGTCTCTTTGCTAATGGTGGAGAAGTTGAAGTTTTCTGAAACACTGAATCAACATGAACCAACTGTGTTGAAAGTGGTTCACTGTTTCGACGCACACGACACAGTCAACAGCTGCAACATCTGCTGGCTAAATCCTTGACATAACATTTGAATGGGTGAACAAAATCTGAGAACATGATGAAACATGAAAAGTGCCTTCATTCTGCTATTCTTGTTCTGTTCAATAAACTCTGTCTTGTGAAATTCGATCGCTATTATATTGACTGCTCTAAACGAGTCTGTGTAACAGCAAGTTACAGAAAACTAGATGATGCAATTTCGGAAGAAATTACGTGGGAGAGCTGATTTGGTGCCGGAAAGACGCCAACCACGTAATTTTCTGTCTGTGTGAAAAGATCATCAATTAGGTAGTAGGTAAAGGTCCATAAAGAACTACAGTAAATAGAAATGCTGAGTCATGGTTAGGAACAT
>JAUMHL010000025.1:24590692-24600734 GCA_032362345.1 Sandelia bainsii
CATATGTGTGGAAAGAGGACAAGTTTCCTACGTTTCTACGTAGAATTTGTTTATGAAAGATGAAAGTTGACTGAAGAAGAAAAGAAACAAAAAAAGTTGATAAAAGTTGAAGGACAGACCTTAGAGTGGGAGTGACATCACGCACTCTGCATGAACATTCCGCAATACACACTATTGGAAAAGTTGAAAACGGATAAAAAATCACCTAAAACGTAAACTGCTCAAACGCAAAAAGTATAAAAGATACAAAGAAGCTGATTTAAAGTTAAAAAGTTGAAAGTTTCTAAACTCGTTTAAAGTTGAAATGACGTTTCTACGACAAACGATGACGACACAGGAAGACGATGAAAAGAGGAAAGTTGATAGGAAGTTGAAAGATGACTCTCATAGACGGCCATTAAAAAAAACCTGATGAAAAACGATGAATAAAATGAAAAGTATAAAAGATCAACGAGAAAAGTAATAGCACACCATTCCTAAAGAAGACACACGTTTAGAAGTTTGAACAAAGTTTCTACGACAAAGCTCCTAGGACGAGTTAGCCGGCGAAAAAAGGGAGGAATAATAAAAATCAAGAGAAAGCAGTTCCTGCTCCCCCACAATAAAGAGAAAAAGAGGATCTCAATAGTGTGGGAGCAGTTCCTTCCTCAGTTATATTTTGCTACATTTACGTGTGTAGTTTCTTGGGCTCTCAGCGCTTCCACATTGTGGGTGACCTAAACTTTGTATTGGACTCGTGCATCTCCTGTAGACACTCCTGCAGAACCAAAGATGCTGCTGCTAGTGTGCTGCTATATATTTTTCTGATATATTTTCTGTGTAGACATGAGGTAATACCAGCGCGACAAAAAATATGATGTACTGAAGCTTTATTTGAGATGGCTACATGATTTTTTGTGTGGTGAAGTAAGGGAATTGAAACTTCTTACCATGATACTTCTGCTTTACTGTGTTGAGTAATTAGCTTTAAATCACTACCCTTTGGTTATTTTCCAGTTACAGGCCTTAATGCTCAGTTCAAATTTTTTTAGACAGATCTGACCTTCTAATGCTGATGGCTCACATTTGTGTTTGTAACTGACACACAACACATTTATATCTACAACATCTACATGAAATAAAAGCATTGTCTGTTTTAGTAGCCACAACTTTACCATGCCGTCCATACAGCTATTTTATCTTGACCAGTAACCTTATTTGTGTCTCCCTCTGATTCTGATTACATTACTGTAACTGCAAATAACACTTATTTGCACATAGCACTATTAGGAACATTATTGGAATCAGATTACATTAACATAACATGAGGATATGTTGTTGATTAGCGTAAATGGGAAATCACAGATGTGGTGAAACTGGATATAACATTACCAGACAATAAGTTTCTTTTCCGTCGAAATATCTGTCGTTGCAGTGCCTTTAGGCAATACTATTGCAACATTGCCAGTCAAACCTCAATGTGTAGAAAACATAATGAAACAAGGCACAGTCACTGTTTACTTCCTCTTAAGTAAACTGGTTACTGTAAATTTGCGTGCATGGCAGATGAGTAATCTGATTTCTCCTTTAGGAAACATGGGTCGCAGATTTGAACTTTTAAGTGACAGAAGATGCTTCTTGATTTTTTTTTGGTATGTATTTTTTGCTGTGTGTGTTGAAGAAGGCTCAGCACAGTGAGACCAAGACAAGCATTCAGACACAATGAAGCAAGTTTTCGCAGCATGAACTGAAAAAAATAAATCCATGATGAAAAGTATGATACAGTAGTATATACATTTCAACATAATTATTCAGATTTAGTCGGACGTGTGCAGACTTGATTTTGAAATGAGGAGGCATCACAGCATCCAAGGCCAGGGATACACAGTACTTGCTGTTTACCTATAGGCTTAGTGACAACAGCAGTGTCATCACTTTTCACATTCTTCCTTGTGTACTGTGTATATGTTAGCCACAAAAGGGCAGATTAGTGCCTAATCATCCCTGACAGATAATTTAATTTCTTCCTTGTGAACTTATGCTTTTCAAACATAACCAGAAGCTATGCTAACAACGGAATGCAGGCTACGTGAGGGCGCCATTTTGCCTGAGTGACCGTATAGTCAAAAGCACGTATATGATCTCTCCTCCATCCAGCCACTCCACTCTGCTACTTTAAATATCTACAGAAAAAAAAAAAACTAATTAGAAACCTGGTTGAACAGATCCCTGGTGCGACTTATTTATTGTAATCAAGGATAGTGTAGGAACTGCTTCCCCGTTCCCCCTGTTCTTACCCTTTCACCTTCCTACCCCATCCTGTTTTTATCTTGTGACTTTCACACTTTGTTATTGTAAACTTTATACCAGTCAATAGCCTGTTCATGCAAAGTGATCTTATCTATTGATGTCATTGATTGCATACTGTCTAATCACTAAATAATGTCTAATCACTACAGATTGTTTTATAACTTTCAGCAGCTCCCTGTATTCTTTTATACTGTATTTTTTTTTACCAATCTTTGCTGAGTTTTTCATTTATTTTCAATAACACAATTCACAATAAGAGACGTTGCATATAATGGCAGGCCTCACAGACTGGAGAGTGATGCCGCCATCAAATCAGATGTGATTTCTCAGAGTGTGAGGCGAAGGATAATAACTAACAGATGGTTGGCATGGAAACAAGAGCCCAGTGAAACTCTGCATCCTCCTCCTGACAGACAAGATCTCTGGGCTGGCAGCCTGGATAATGCTGACACAGATGGGATAATAGGTAGAGCACACTTTTGTTAATTTGTGATTGTCTTGTTGTGATAAGAATGATTGGCTTTGTGTGTGTGATCACTCCACAATGTGTAGTCAACTACACATTAGTAATGTCTAATTCTTTATATAGCCAAATTTATTTTTACATTGTGTTTATTTATATGTTATTTCCAGGAGTAGACCTCACAGAACATGTGATGAGGCTTCATAACAAGTGGAAATCAGAGTGAAATAAATGCTCCTGTAGAAGAGTGAGGAAAGCTTCCAGGAACACAGACAGGGAAAACATTAGACAACATTGCCTGTTAAAAGTCCATCAATAACAGGCTGGGCATGACATCTCTTTCAAGTTCAATACTGCCACAACAGGAAGGTGTTGTGCTCTCACAGTTTTTCTGTCTATACAGTATGTGTATGTGTGTGCACACACTGCATTAATCCTTCTCACTTTCTGTCCATCAACATCATCATAATATAGCCTTGCTTTATGTAGTTTACCTCATGTCTATCTCTCTCTTTGCTCTTTTACATTGACTCCAGCTTTACTTGGTTGGGCTGTCTGTGGTTCAGTATGTAATACTGGACTTCACCTTACTTTACAGAATAACATTACCACAGTTAGGTGAAATTAAAGGTGGTTAGGTTAGGTGAAATCTTAGTCAAATCATGAAACGATAAATACAATATAATCACTTATAGAAAAGAGTACAAATGCTCCAAGACTGACCTAATTTTTTAACTTCTTATCTTTCATTTTAATTAGACACAACCACATTTAGGCACAGAGCTTCTTCCACTCTAAAAATTACAATTACTGTAGGTTTACTCCCTGCCTAGCCCTACCTGATTCCCATTCCTTTCATTTTCTTCTCTACGTCACCAGTGTGTTAAAGTATCATGAGTTAAGGCTTAAATAACAAATTGAAATGGACTATAAACATTCAAGTACTGTTTCTTACAAAAAGTTGGTCAAAATGGAATTAAGTTCAGTCTGCTACACAGTGACAACATTTAGTTTGTGGAGTTTTTTTAGAGTCTAAACAGATTTGGAATTTAAACCCAACCCCAGTCTGTGAAACCTCAGCTTTGTATGATAAATCTTGAATTTCTGTTCTTATCACTAAATTTCACCATAGTCCTCTTGAAAGCAGTATTTCTGCTCTGAATTCCACTCAGATATTGGATCTCCTCACCCATTCCTTAATTGTGAGCCAATACACCCTGGAAAGGAAACATATTTACCATGATCATATTTCGTACTCCTTTTTTACTACACAGATGTGGTGAGTGTAAGAATGTACTGTACGATAGATGTACTGATAAAGGCACTTGAAGGCACAATCCAGAATTGTTAGGCAGTCACGTAAAATTTGACTCTGTATACTGTTTAATAATATATAGTTACTACACAAATAGTCTGTCTTAGTTGTAGAGTAATAGTATTAATTGGTAAATGTCAAAATATACAACGTTGTAGAACAAGTCCTCCATTATTCCTGATCTGACGCCATTAATGAGGAAATGTTTCCAAGAAGCATTCAAGACAGAATGAAATCCAATATAATAAGGACAGATCAACGTAAGAACATCATTGAGTAACCACAGAAAAGTACTTTAGAAATTAGACCCAGCCGATGTGCGCAATGTCAAAAGAAAGAGGTCAGTGACAATGGGAAATAGGAAGAATCCCCCAGGTTGGAGTGATGGTGGAGACAAAATTGGGAAGATGGAACTAGACAGTTGACATGATTGGATTGCTCCTCAGGATAAGGTGGTGATAGATAGAGGCTGTGGAGAGGATGTGAGCTGTTCTCCATGATGTTCAGCAGCTTGATCCGCAGCCTCCTATCTACCACCTGCTCCAAGGGTTCCAGTGACATCCCCAGTACAGAGCAAAGAATATTGCACTGGCAACAGGTTTGTAACATCTTGTTACAAACATTAAAGGACTTGAGCTTCCTCAAGAAGTAGAGTCTGCTCTGTCTCTTCTTGTAGACAAACTTGTCAGTCCAGTCTGTTGTCAGACAGAGGTGGACACCAAGGTATTTGTATCCCTCCACTACCTCCACTTCCTCTCCCTAAATGGAAACTGTGTTAAAGCTGGTTCTTTTCCTCCTAATGTCCACAACCATCTCCTTTGTCTTGGTTATGTAGCGCTTGTGTCACTGAAAGACAGGGAACATAAGCTACTGGACTAGTTCTAGGTTCGGAAGGAGTGATTTGAATAGCGGAAACAATAGATAAGTAGACAAGAGACACAAACCTTGAGTTTTATAGCCGGCAATTTACTTAACTTAAGACATACATACAATAACAATAACAACACACACACACACACACACACACACACACACACACACACACACACACCAGTAGTCAAATCTGCTTGATTTAACTCTGTCAGTTTCATGTATAAAATGGTGGACCCAAACGCAGACCAGGACAAGAGAGGGTTCAAACAAAGAACTTTAATAGAAAATTGTGCACATAACAGAAAACAGTGTTGAACAGAAAATCACTCCGAGAGGAGGCAAAAACAGAACACTAAAATAAACACTAGAATGCAGGGAGGATGAAAAGTGGAGGAAGGAACTAAACACTAGAATGGGATGGGAGCGTGAAATGGTGGCCAGGAGAGAACATGGAGGGACAGAGACGAGGGAGGGAGAGAAAGAACAGAACAGAACAGAAACTGAACCCAAACCAACTTACGGAAATAATGAAGGACATGAACGAGGGGTGAATGGCAGGATTACAACAGGTAACATGGCAGGATGAACTGACAAAGGAAAGTGAAGAGTGCAGGACATAAATAGTAAAGGGACTAATTAGAATTGAGGTGCAGCTGAGGTCAATCAGGGAGTGAGAGTGGAGAGAGGGGTGTGGCCAAGGTGAGGGAGGAACAAAAACACAAAACAAGGATATGACCGTGACAAACTCCCTGTTTTCACTTTTTAGGGAATAGTATTAATTAACCTAATATTAATTAGTTTTGTCAACGAGGTGTTTCTTTTTTTTCTAGGACCGGTCTGTATAGTTACTTTTGGGTTAATAGTTTTGATTTACTAAACTATTTACGCCCCTTTTTTCTTTTAGTGACTCTCATTTTGAAATAGAATGCAACTCTTGCTATAGCACCTTTCTTAGGTGTACTGACCCTTTAAATCAGTGTTAATTTAGAATACAGCTGAAACTGTACCATTCAAATCAAACCATATGAACAACATGACAAAAGAATTCAATAGTAAACAGTACATCACACAGGATATCCTTATAATATGTTTCAGTTCAAGTTCAGTTCAATCCTCAATTATTTAACCAATGAGAGGCAAATGCATAGTCCTACCACAATAACAGTGAGGTGGTCTTTCAGTGGGAAAAAATCAAGTTCAAAGCATGTCCTTTAGATCCAGTTGTGACGTTGTCTCAGTCTCTTAAGGCGCAAAATCCTTGGGCAAAGCTCGCCATCCGATGTCCTCATGCACACGCGTCTCCTCACACACACACAACGCCGAAATAACCGCCGTTATCCCTCGATGCCCGGGAAACTCTCCCGGGTGGAAAAAAAAACCTGGCCTGCACAACAGGCCATAAAAATGATGTTTTTTAGTCAACAGTGCTTAAATCTTAACCATTAAAAAGAAAAAGAAAAAGTCTCTGTTTCACAGTAAACTCAGAATAATATATATAATAATATTTACTGTGAATTATGTCTTCACAGTTTTCCGTTCTAAAACAGACTTCAGTTACGACGTTTACTCATATAAAACACTGCTCTCAAATTATAAAAACACTGCAAAACTCACCAAAACTCTTCTGGTTAAGGTCGGTACCGGTTCAACAATCTGCAACACTGTATTGATTGAAAAAGATCCAAAATCCACTCTGAACTTTATTACTATTTATAATACTTGTGACCTGGGTTACAGTTATATTTAAGGTCAGGTGGTTGTTCCCGACCCCCTTCACAAACTGGTCCACCAAACCTCTGTACTCGCTGATATTACAACTGCTGACTCATCTGAGAACCTCTGATGACAGGACTCAGTGTTGTACTGAAAGTCAGAGATGTACAGGGTGAAGAGGAAATGTGAGAGGACAGTCCTTTCTGGTGTTCCTGTGCTGCTGATCATCTGCTCAGACTCACAACCTCTCAGCCGTAAAAACTGTGGTAGTCAGTAATCCAGGAGGCTGTGGAGGCAGTCAGTGTCTTCAAAGGCCCCCTGCAGAGTCTCAATAGCTTCCTGAGACCACTTCCTAACAGTTCTTGTGGTCACTGTCTGCTGCTGAACAATGGGAGTGTAAACTTAGTGATAAGGAGGGTGAGTTTAGTGAGTGTAGGTCTGAAAAGCAGAGGTGACAGAAGCATTGGGATATTTAAAGAATGGTGTTGCCCCTGGTCTAGGTGTGAGCTGGACATAACATTTCCCCACTTGTCCCACTTCCATGCTAAGTCAACATCAACAGGTATTTACAAAGTCTAAAGTAGCTTTTATCGTCTTCAGAGGTGAGCATGGCCCAAAGTAACAAACAAAAGGAATTAATAGGCCCAGGTGCTACTGTCTGTCTGCATGGGGAAGGTGCTGGCATTCTCACTGATTATGCTCTGTCTGTTGCTGTTATTTTCTGCACTCCTTTTTCTCTCCACTATTCACTCACCCCCACCCAGTCAAGGCAGATGGCCACCCACCCTGAGCCTGGTTCTGCTGGAGGTTTCTTCCGTTAAAGGGAGCATTTCCTCTCCAATTTCGCCCAGTGCTTGATCAAGGATTGTTGGGTTCTTTTCTCTATAACTTTATGGTTTTGACCTTATTTGTGAAGTATCTTGAGATGATTCTGTTGTGATTTGGCGCTATATAAATGAAATTGAAAAAAAAAAAAGAACCCTATGCTTGCCTATCCAGATCAGACACAAACACAAAGACAGGGTCACTGACCTAAACTCTATCCATCCATCCATTTTGCTGACCGCTTGTCCTCGTAAGGCTCGCGGGAGTGCTGGAGCCTATCTCAGCTGTCATCAGGGGTACAACCTGGAAAGGTCACCAGTCTATCGCAGGGCTGACATGTAGAGAAAAACAACCATGCAGACTCACATTCACACCTACGGACAATTTAGAGTCACCAATAAACCTAACGTGCATGTCTTTGGATGGTGGGAGGAAACCGGAGTACCCAGAGAGAACCCACGCAGACACGGGGAGAACATGCAAACTCCACACAGAAAGGCATCCGGACAACCCAGGGGACCTCCTTCTAGCTGTGAGTCGACAATGCTAACCACTGCACCACAGTGACGCCCTGACCTAAAACTCCTAGGGCTTGGTTTGAGGGAATTTCTTCAACTTTGGCACAGTTGGTTACCTGAACTCAAGGATGCATTAGATTTTGGTGGTGAAAGGTCAAGTTCACTGTGAGCTCATGTCCAGTTCTAGTCAGGAGGAGCCAAGGATGGAGAAAAACTGAGATGGTGATAATGAGAAGGACAAGGATAGGGTTATTGGATTGTAACCAATCTAAGCTGTTGGGAGTCTCAGGTGGGGAGTAGTTTGCCACAGAACTCCTGTTGCCAGTTTTCCAGTAGACACTATGGCATCTCTTATATTTATACTATCTCCCCAGGGGAGAGAAAAAAAACTTGACATTGATCAGTCTCTGGCTGAACGTGCTCCTCTGTCCAGCCAGGACACTGTGAAGTGGATGGGAGGGATTGTCCAGGATTGAGAGGAGTTTGAACATCATCCTCCTCTCAGATACAATGTGAAGAGGGTCCAGCTCCACACCAAGAACAGAACCAGCCCTCCTGATTAATTTGTCCAGTCTGTTAGTGTCTGTCACCTTCAGGCTCCTGCCAATGCTCATGTACAGTATGTCCCATCCATCCCTCCCATTCTTGTGAATGCAGATCATATCACAAGAATGGTTTGAGGGAATTTCTTCAACTTTGGCACAGTCGAGTAGACACTATGGCATCTCTTATATTTATACTATCTCCCCAGAGGAGAGAAAAAGGTAGTGTTTTAGTATATAGTATTAAATTACTTATTTAATACTATGTGATACAAGTTTAAAATTTTGTATTACAGCGCCAGCCACACTCTTTGTCCATTGTTATTATCATGAGGTAAGCTCCAGAATTATGCTTTACACTTTACAAAGTAATCCATCAGGAATGTGCACTTCCACTAATTTGATTGACCCATTCTCAATTAAACATCTCAGTGTTTTGCAGTGTTAGATTTTATTGTGGCATAAGCTGAGCAAGTGTGAGCTTTCTTGACTGCCAACACCTCTCTGACTCGGGACACAGTGGTCTCATTTGAATAAATGAAAAGGCAGTTTTTTGATACTAAATCTGAGCATGGCCTTATGGTCAAAAAAAGGGTGAAGGCTGAGTAGTAGATGAAAGAGAAGGGGAGCAGTCAAGCAACCAGGAGGTGATCAGGAGCCACTATCAGGGATAAACACATTCCTGAAGGCATGTGTTTATCCCCGTGAGAGAGAGAGAAAGTGAAATAAAACACTGAAGAGAGAGAGACTAAAAGACTGTTGCGGCAGAGAGGAAACAACGTGGATGATCACAGAAAGTTTAGGACATGTGGAAAAATAGGAAACATAAGGCAGAGGAGAGAAAAAGAAAATTCAAGAGTCAATAGATTTTGAATCGAGAGAGATTAAAACACTGAGAATGGTATAGCCGCAAGAATGAGCTAAGATTTAACTCTGAAGCTTTGAATGAGAGAGGTAAAGTCTGAATGAGAGCGAGAGACTATGAATGGAATTATGTCAAGTTAAATTGGCTCAAAGTTGGCTTAAAGTAAGACACACAGAGAGAGCATTTTATGCTTTAAATTGAGCAAAGAGATTTGACGTCCGTCTCTAAGGAGAAAAAAAGTAAGTGACTTAGAGCTTTTAATGAGCGAATAGCAGAACAGGAGCTCAGCCAACCGGATAATGCTTCGTTAAGGAGAAGCTGATTGGCCTGCAGGCTAAATCCCCCACCAGCTGCAGGGCAAGTAACAGTGAGGCCTTTTGTGAAGTAAGGAGTGAGGGATCATAGACACAAAACATGAACATGTTTGCAAATATATGATGATTATGAAAAGAAAAAAAAAATCTTGGAAGGAGTTTGTTTGTTCGAAAAATAAGTATTAAACCTGGATTGGGAGCTGGTTCCACAGGAGGGGAGCTTGATAGCTAAAGGCTCTACCTCCCAATCTACATCTGGAAACTCTAGGAACCACAAGTAGACCAGCACTCTGAGAGCAAAGTGCTCTGCTGGGATAATAAGGTT
>JAUMHL010000025.1:24606578-24620724 GCA_032362345.1 Sandelia bainsii
TGTGTCGGCCCTGCGATGGATTGGCGACCTGTCCAGGGTGTACCCCGCCTCTCGCCCGATGACAGCTGGGATAGGCTTCAGCACCCCTCGTGACCCTTACGAGGACAAGCGGTTAAGAAAATGGATGGATGGAGAATGATTGTGTAGGATACTAAAAAATTACAGCTTCACATTGACAAACAAACCATTTGCTATATTAACATTTAATGCAACCATATCAAAGTGCCTTTGTTTCATAAATGTAACATGCAGAACATGTTGTTAGGATGTGAACAGGTTTCTGGTGTCAAAATCTCTTTACACTCTTTTTTTTAGACCTTCCATCCACCTTGACCATCCCCTGTACTTTACATGTATTATCCTGGTTATCAAGCATCTGACTGTTTGGCTGTAACTTGGTATCCAACTACAATAAAAATGCTAGCAATATCTTTCTTTTTAAACAGCTAAAATTGTGGTGTGTATTATAATTTAATAAACCATTAAATTATTGTTAGTGCAGTATAGAAAACAAGCATAAAACTGTCTTTAAGTGGATCTACACTGTCAACTCAACATATCATCAAGAAAATTGCTGACAATAATGTCATATCCACAGTATGTAGTGGTAATTTTAAGCATTTTCTCTGAATCAAGAGTTTGTCTGAATGTCACTTCTTAATTTGCATAAAGGAAAAGAGTAAACAAGGTGCAGCCACCACTGCACCATGTTCGTTTGCATCCAAGGAACCGACTGGAAAATCATTAACTATTATTTGCATACAAGAACATGACTGTACACCTGATGTCCACAGATCGATGATTAATCTTCACTCTCTACCTTGTGGTTAAGAAAACGATAACATTTTGGAGTAAAAGTGCCTGTCAAAACGTATCTCGGACAACAAGCTGATGTTTTACAGACAATGCATAATTAGTGGAATGATATAATATTAAGCTCAGTGTCAATGTTTTTTCAGTAAGAAAAGGGAAAAGATTTTTCACTTATAGGCATAAAATTAGGTCATAACAGCTAGCTCATGTCAGTATCATGCATCATGAATCAAAATCTTAACTGCCTTTCCTCACAGTATAGCCAATTCCAGTTTTCAATAGGCTACAGGCAGGACACACCCTGGAAAGGTCACCAGTCTATCACAGGGCTGACAAATAGAGACAACTATTCACACACTCACACATGGACAATTTAGAGTTACCAATTAACCTAAGCGCAAGCCTTTGGACACAGAGTTAACCCACAAAGGCACGGGGAGAACATGCAAACTCCTCACAGAAGACCTGGCTGGATTTGAACCCAGGTCCTTCTAGCTTATAGCTTATATTCACTGATATCCCCACCAAAAATTGGGCACTATAGATTAGAATCAGCTTTATTCAGAATCAGCTAACCATTTAAAAAATACTCTGACTCTTGATAATGTTTCCATGGATAAAGGGTAAAGTTAACTGTCCTCAGGATGTCCTCGGGGTGACAGTTATTCGATTGACACCTGCTGTCATTGTGGAACTTAACAAGCCATTGGTGGTTGTTGGAAGGAAGTTATTAATTAAATTAGAACAGTTTTAAAACTTACAACGCTTACATTTATTGTCACAAGAGGTGAATGAATTGCCTGTATCTTCCAAGAAGTTTTTTCCCTTTCCCCTCCAAAGTCCTGTGTTAAAATGTAAATGATTATCTGGGCTTTGGAGTTTAGTTTCTTTCTACATCCCTGATATTATTTTAACAGATGTCAACCTCAGTATTTACTGATTACTTTCTTAAAGTCATATTGGAGTGGTGGGATAGGTATGGGGGCCCAAGCTCTTGGCCTTTTCCCAAATTAGTCCAAGGTGCCCCTCTCAACATGGATGTGTAGCCCAAGGCCTACAGGGGAGCAAACCTTTAAGCAAATTTGTTTTGTTGTTTGTAGTTACATTGTAATTTTGTACAAATAAGATAAGACATAATTCAGTTTTCTATACTGACTACAGATGACCCTTTACGTTTGAGCCCCTACCTCTGAGAATGCATGTCCCTGCACACGGTCAAGTAAACACTGTTTACATCCAAAACATGCCGGCACAGCGTGAATGGTGATGGTTGTGTGCCATTCACACCTGCTCACAACTTTGCTTGGAACTGCATTGTTGCTGGAATGTGTTATGCAAATAAACTTCCCTTGTCTTTCCTTGGCATGAATATCTCCACCCTCGTCAAAAATCAGGATTTGTGGAGGTTTCACAAATCCACATTTGTTTACTCTTGCTAACATGATGTCACAATCACTTCAAGAATGTTGTAATGACATGTGAAAGTCTGCTAATAGCACCTGTGTCAAGTTGCTTTCTCGGAAATAAAAATGCTACAGCACGTTTGTTTTCAGTGACTGAGGAAAAGTAAACGCATGCAATTCCATCACAGCAGAGCACTGAAACCCTTGAGTGCTACTTTACTATGCAGACCAGACCACTTCATTTGCCAGGATAAGAAGCACAATGTTTGGTTCCTCTGAGCATTGCACTGAGTCATTTGGATGATGCAAAGTTGCCTTTAGGAACGTATGTGTTTGTGTGTGTCATTTATTTGAATGAAGCATTTTTAGGCAGTGAAAGCTAATGTAGATATGTTTACGTGTGCACTTGTGTTTATGAACATCCTAAACAAATCCTTAATGCTCATATAACAAGCAAAGAAAACGCTCTCAAAGCATGGGAACTGTTGTGCTCCACATCTGTGACATGGCAAAATAATTTCCCTCTGGGATTAATAAAGTTTTTGGAATCTTGAATCTGCAAGTATGCCTGTCTGTGTACAAGTGTGTTGGTGTCCCTGCATTTTGGTGAGTGAAATGCTCCTAAATGCAAATAGAAATCATCGCATTAGATGATGGAAATCAGTTCCTACCCTGAACCCTTGGCCTGTCTAAGGGGCAGCCTGTCCACAAGAATTTCCCCAAGGGGGTTAATAAAGTGTCAGTTATTTTTACTATAAGTGGATATGTACAGTACTTATAACAACAGATGTTCACATGTTGTTATGATGACACAAGATGCTGTGGCCTATATATAATTTGACAATGATCTATTTATATGAATTGGCATCTAAGGTTAGTGGTGGCAATTCATATAAATAATTCAGATTATAGAGTTCAAAATGACACTTGTTTGACCACTGAGAGTAGCAGAAATGCTCTCAGTGGCTTCTCACTCAGCCAGATGTGCTGCTGCTGAAGAGCAGCTTGTTTATTTTGTCCTCTGCAATGTAAGTACAGTAGATGTATATAGGTTTGTGAATTCCAGACAACTACAGCAGCAATTAGAAAATAAAAAATATGCAAAAATGTAGCATATTCTTGTTTCATGGTGGCAGCAATTCTTTCTCAACATTTTAATAGATTAGGTTAAAGATATTTATACCTTTAAAGTCTTTACCAGAAATATCACTAATATATTTTGTGCTGTTGCTGCTACTAAGGTAGCCTAACGTAGCAAACTAAAGCAATATTTCTGTCCAGATCAGCATTAACTTCTTGCCAAGATCTTGTCCAGCACATCCCAAAGACTGTTAATGGGGTTAAGGTTCGGACTCTGGTGGCTATTTCATGTGTGAAAATAATGTCTCATGCTCCCTAAACCACTTTTTCACAACAGAAGCTTGATGAATTCTGGTATTGTCATCTTGGAATATGCACGTGCCATCAGGGAAGAAAAAATCAATTTAATGAAAAACTTCAGTACATTCAAGTAGTCAGCTGACCTCACTGTGTTGCCATCTGAAACATAATAATCACTGCAGTAATGATCAAATGAAATGACCTATTTGCTTAGTGAAATCCAGGTGGTGACTTTTTTGGCCTGGCAGTGGACATCCAATCTCTTATTTTGGCACTTCCGCAATTCTTTCTGCCAAGTGGGAGATGTCATAATGGTCAGAAATTCCAGTTCCATTCCAGCTGATGTAGGTGTCAGACATTGAGGTGAATGTGGAAGTTGTGGAATTTGCATGTTTTCCTCCTCCTCGTCTGCGGATGATTTCTCTGGGTACTCTTCCTCTTGTAGTCCAAAGACATGCTCTTAGGTTAATTGGTGAATCTAAAAATCTAAAATTCACTGTCATAAACAAAACTGGGTGTTGGAAATATGTGTTAGTCTCTTTAGTTTAGAACAACATAAATTACATAAGACAGGGGAAAAGGACAGAATCTGATAAATACAGACAGATATCCAAGAAAATGAGAACACACAAAGCAGGCATTCAGAGAATGGCTATGTTACAAGGCACGGTTGCTTTTTAACCAAGTTTTATGATTATGCAAAGGAGTGATAAGAGTAACTTTGATGCATATTCAGTGCAAGAACATTCTAAAACTGGGAAGCTGTCACTGTGAAAACCGCCCTGCCAAAATATTGTTTCCTCCATATTTGTTCAGAAATATGGATGTTTTGAATTCGTGAATTAATTAACTTCATTACTGTTTTGGAATATAATACAATTCATCAACCAATATAAAAGCAAAAAATGTGCCCTGTTTTATAACGTACTTATATAATAATAATATAATAGGTAAAATAATATTTCTACACAGTGTGTAAGGTCAGTGGGTTCATGATAACGTGGTGGAAATGCACTGACTCCGCCCACTGAGTGACGTAGAAATGTTGCCATCCAGTCACAGCGGGTGATGCAAGAAGGTTCACAACGTGTAGGATTTGCTACACGATTTCAACAAACAACATTTCTTTTCAGCAAAAACAAACAAGCAATCAAAAAAAAAAAGAAAAGAAAAAGCACACGTTTACCACACGACAAGTTTGTTTCTGTTCCCCACATTTAATACGTTCTGCTTTATGAGACAATGTAAAACAGAAACCGTCCTTATCTTCACCCCACTGCTTTGGCCTATTTGCAACATTGTGCCAGTTTCTTGGTTAACTTCGGCAACACATGGACACTGCCCATTTGCTGTAAATAGATAAAGCTTGATGGAACATATGAGTGTCCTGGGCTAGAGGTTATGTTGTGCCCAGGAGCATGAAAAGTTCATGGTTTACATTTATATGTTCATTAAAACTGTCGTTTGAAGGAGGAGAAAGTAGATACTTACAGAAATTATATTAGTTTACATTCAATGTCACCAAATGTCTTCTTCTCTGTCTCTGTTGATGCATTGAAGAATATATTGGTGTCTGTTGCTGTAGATCAGTAGAATAACATAGCAACATTGGTAGGACAGTGTATCCCATCACCTGCTTGGACACAGGTGCACAGAACATGAACAAAACAGGGATCCAGTGATAAGGCCTGAACTATTAATGACTTTGTCACCTCGTGGTGATGATTAAAGTACAGTTTAATGAAAAATTTGACATTTGGTAACACCTTTGGTATGTTTTAGTAACATTTAACATTTTCACTCACACATCTGTATCTTTGTCAGATTTCAATTGTGTAATTATGATCATATTGCAATACAATCTTTCTCAGTACAGCCAGTGTTGATACTGATCTTACAACATTACTGAGCTTCTTTTTTCACAACACTTGCTTGTGTTTATGGAAAGATCATGGTCTGGTTAATTACAGAAAAAGTGCACTGCGATTTCAGACACAATCTTTTTATTTACATTTAATACAAACCATGATCTTTCCCCAACATTAACCAAAGTGCCTTTGTTGCCTATAAACCACAGATGGGACTGTGGATGTAGTCTGGTCTCTGGTGTGACAGTCTTGTGCTTTTGTGCAGCCGCCAAAAACCAAAACCACCTTCTGGCAACTCTTCTCTGTTAATCAATGTAGTGCTTCATTCATTCAACAAAAATGAAAAAAACAAGTGTTGCCTCTGAACATAATCCATCCAGCAATTACACTGCCACCACACCACAAGTGGGAACAGTTAGTGTAAAATCAAGATTTGTAGAAGACGGAGTTGCTTTGATTAGTGCGGTGGTTTAGTGAGATCTGGTTTTAAGCCCATATGTTTAAACTTCGTGTTGAAAAGTCAAAATTATATTGTGTCACTGCATCCTGCCCAGTGGAATGAATATTTATCTCCACACCAGCCAAAACTGGTGACAGACTGTCACAGATTTATACATTTACCCTTGGTCGTTTAAGTGTTTGTGAAATTCTTAGTTCAGCACTTTGTAGGAAGAGGCTCCTGTAATACTAGTTTAAATCATTTAATATATTTCTTGGAATCTTTTTTTAATCACGTCCTCATTTGTGCCTTGTAAAACCACAACACGCATCTAAACGCTTACTGTCAGTCATTACAGAAAGCCAGTGTAAACACAGTAGTAAGACAGTATTTGAAAAACAGCAGAGATGTGACATTCACAACCAGTCAAGGGCCCAAGATAAGACATGGGTATAAAGAATTCTTTTGGGACAGAGGTTAACACTGTCAGCAAATTCCCCCTAGTGATACAAATAAAATAAACTGGTCAAGTGACACAGTCTTCAATACCAGCTCTGTAAAAGATTTCTCAAATCTTCAAAAAAAAAAAAAGAGAGCCAGAAAAGCTAAACAATTAAATTAAAGCAGAAAAAATGTTCAGCTAAGGAAGGTGTTTCGACCTCTGCAACACAATAAACTCTGGGTAATTTATGCACCTTTATTATTTGAATATAGTATCAGATATGTAAACAAGCTTCTGTCATTGTGCTGGTTCTTCGCCTCTTCACACATTTTGCCGGCCTCAACATTACCATGTTTGTATTGTAAGTATTCAAATTCTCCCCCTGCTCTTTATAACTCGGCCATTTCCTTGGTGATACTGAAAACACGGGTCAACAAAGGTCAGAGTCACATTTTGGAATGTGAATCGTAAGACTGTAAAGTGAGAGATCCCACCAAAGGAAACTATAATGACATATTGTGTCATGATGCACTGAAACTCCACATAGTGCAACACGGTTAAGTGCCTAAAGGCATGATAGCGATAACATGAAATAAATTATGCCATGTAGTATTAGTATTAGAGTTTACAAAGTGCAGTGGATATGTAAGATATCATAGGAATATGATACAATTATAATTGCTTATTAAAATACCAGTAAATCATTAAAAATGCATTTAGCACCATGGACAGAGTCTGTATTGCAACATTAGAGTAAACTTGAAGACTGAGCTGTTCTGTAATAGATTACAGTATAACTACCGTTAAACCCCTGTATAAATATGCATGGGTGGACAAAATAACACGAACAGCACCACTCCAACAGAATAACCCTGCTAGCCACGCTGTGCCGATAAATGTTTTGGATTAAGGGCTAAGATTGACTCTCCGTTTTATTGGGTTCACCTGTACAATCTAACGCAATCCAATACAACAGCTCTGCCATGAATAACAAGGACAGATTTTTGTCAGTTTTGTTGAAACTGTCAGAAAGATGAGAATTCTTCTATATATTTACTACTGAGGTCACAGTGGGTGGTGGAGTCTGGATTGCATTATACTGTATTGAGATATGTTTTTCCCAAGGGGATCAATAAAGATCAATAAAGTATTCATTATTATTCATTATTATTATTATTATTATTAATGTTTTTTTCTTTTTTTGTTGTTGTACAGGTGTACAAAGTGGGTGTACAGAGTGTATTTGTTTAGGCTGTGTTACAGTAACGTTGCTGAAGACAATTAACAATGTAATAGCTTTCTAATGCCACCTTCATTTCCACCCCCGCGGGCATTCCGTCCTCAGCTCTCAGCCAAGCGCATCAAATGGGGGTGGGGGCGAGGGGCGGGCGTGAGAGCCGGTTAAGATACCAACCAACCAGCACGTTAAAGTGTTTGGAGTAACTGCCACTTTAATGGTGCTTTCAGGTGCTGCACGAAAACTCCCACTCATCATTATTATCACCTGGCGTTTCCTTTAGGCTACTTCAGGCTACAGTGGTGCATCTTTATATCCACTTAAATCACATTTTTACTTTTTTTTAATAACCCATCTCGGCAGCATTAGCAATTTGTAGACCCGACACCATGCGGTTAGAAGAAAACTTCCAAAATGTAAATTTCTGAGGAACTAGAGGACATATTCTGCTAGCAGAGCGTATTAGAGTCAATTTAATGCATATTCAACTAGTGTAAAGTCTGTCACAATTTGCATCAACCCACAGGAGGAAACGTGCATGTGAAGTCGGTGCGTCGCTGTAATTACAGCCGCACTTGAAAAATACCGACAGTGTCTGCGGGCCCTGAAAGCATCCATCAGTGAGCTCTCCTGTTGCTTGAGAGGAGGCAGGCCGGTGATTTTCCACTGCCGCTGATGTCTCCCGGTCGCCCCGTTTTAAGAGACAAAGGTCAGAAAGAGAGTCTTATAAATAGGCTAAAATATAGGCTACCGACGCGTCAAGCCTTCAGTCGCTCACACGGACACAGGAGGACAAGGACAGGAAGAAACGGACAAGGGACCGAGCTCAGAGGACATTAAAAGGACAAAAATAATACACAGAATCACATCACCAGAACAGGTAACGGAGACGACACGGTATCCTCCCTGCACACCTTTAAAGCGGGATACATGTGCTGCTTTTTTAGGATTTTTATTTATCATTTTAATCTGTCCGTTTGTTGTTTTATTGTGTGTGTGTGAGGGAGAATAGTTTTTTTTTTTGTAAACCATACACAGCAATGAAGTTGATGCGTATTTATGGCTGGAAAAAACATTAATTAACATCGTTTTGTTGGATGAAGTTTTAACCGGTGCTGGTGTGTGCACGCAGGGATGTGTTTCCTGGTGAAGCTCGGCGAGGAGCCTGCGATGTAGATTTGGATTAGAGAGGCTTGTTCTCCCTGAGCGCTGGTTCGTGCGCTCAGGAAAGGATCAGTGGCGGATTTGCAGTTTCTTTAATAGCTTTGAATGCAACACTAAGCAAAGTTGATCCGATATGTTTTGTGTTTTATTTATTTTTTATTTTTTTGTAAGTGCGTGCGTCAAATTCTTTTAAGGGGTGCTGTATGTTTTAATTCAGTAGCCCATTTGATTTCCAGTGTTTTTTATGATTCCGTTTTTTTTTTTTTTTTTACAGTAAAAATGATTCTTTTTATATGATACCCTATACTAGAGATTATATTCTTTCATGTTTCATGTCTCTGTGTTTCTGTTTTTGTCATTTTCAGTCACGCACTTCATGTTTTGTGTTTACTTAATTTAATTCCGCATTTTGAACTAGATGAGGAAATGGAAGTGAAGCTCTCAGAGCGCTGAGGAGGCGGAGATGCTTTATATTCGCACGTTGCACCGCGTGCGCCGTTTCTCCGAACCGCTAGCGCTCTCTCTCTCTCTCGTTCTGCTTCTGTGTCTCTCTTCCTCCAGTCTCGCTCTACCTGTATCTCGCTTACTCTTCTTTTTCCCCCTTTCGCTTTAATATGGCGTTTTTGGGAAACAGCCTCGGTGATTAACAACTTGTTGTGACAAAGAGCAGCAGACTTTGGAATTTAGAGCTTTGCTGGGATATAAAAATCTGTGGTTACGTGTTTTTTGGATACGTTTGCGTAAACTGTTGGTCATGTGTTGACACTCCATGGGAAACGGTACAGGTTTCCAAAATGTAGTGCGTCTCAAACGTCAAGTGTATGCACGAATGCATCATTTTACAACACATCTAGTTTAATTTGTCTTATGATTTTCTGCACTGGGTTTTCATTCTGGGGCTCTTGGTGTCCTTTGAGTACATGTGTTTTAGTGGCTGCTTGTCTAGAGTAGGTTTGGGTTGTGACAGCAGGTAACTGGTTCCATTTTGGATGAGTTTCAACATTAGAAAGTCAGACAAACCTCTAATCCACTTTTACTACTGAACAACAACTTTGTCTCTGAAATTTAAGCTATAAATGAGTGAAAGTCAAACCTGAATTGCTTTAATTATCTGATTTTAAACCTCCAGCTGCAGCTCTATAGTTCTGAAGATGAGAATGTCTTGGCATTTTGAACTGAGTTGGGATTTTGCAGGGCAGTGCTTTTAGTTTTGATTTCCAGTTGTCAATAGCTGCTATTATGTGACCAGAATTGCAAGGATTCAGCTTTTTGCCCAGAGCTGTACCTTTTGGCAAGATGGAAAAGCCTCTGAAACAGCATTGCAGCATTAAAACTCTCCTCAGTAACCCAGAATAAAGAAGTTCTTGTTGGTTGGAAGCCCTCTAAATCATGGTGTTCAGCCACACTGCAGTGCATTGCCAAAAATGTGGAGAAAGGAAGAAAACATTGAGAGACAAGGTGTAACGTCATTTTTAGGGACAACTTCATTACAGTTGGCTAGGAACATGCATTGCTTTTGAGCTGGATGACTCTCACTGGCTGATAAACTGGTACCTTGGTTACTACAGTGCACATACAAACTTGTGTGTGTGTGAGAGAGAGAGAGAGAGCGGTCCTGGTCCTGAGTCTAATCTAATCTATGCTGCTATCTCTGTCAAGCTGGTGTGACAACTTGGGTCTCGCACTGTCCTCAGGATTACATCAGAGCAATCCAGAGACACATATGAGGGGTTACCTAAAACGGTTTTCTTTGTGCCCTGCGTGTGTGTCAGGCTAACGGGAATTGTAGAGTGTGATGAGTCATTGATCGACTCTTGTGCTGTTGTACACCTGGAACCACTGTGATATACTTTAAAAGTGCACAAGGCAAAATTGGATTGGATTGGATTTTTTTTTTTGGATGGACTTTTAGCTTCTGTGTTGTTCAGTCAGTTGGTGTTCATGCCACATATTCAGTAATTTATCTAATTATGAAATAGAAATGGGGGGAAAAATAATAATAAAATCACTGGAAAACATTAAATGCATCACGTACTGTGTCCCTGAGGGAAAGGTTTCCAGTTGCATGTTTACACTAGTAAATGTAACTGCTTCCTTGGACTGAGTAGATTTGCTAAATGTTTAAGCAGCTGTATTAACTGCAGGTTTATTTACTGTTCAATAATTTATTAAGTCAGCAACATGAGGCCAGTGGAATGTGTGCATTGGTGAAATCTCAGCCACAGGCATAGTAGCTTCTTCAACTAAAAACTGAGGAAGATGAAGCTTCCAGTGACACAGTAAATAAAAATGTCACCCAGGTGTTTTGCAGTAGCTGCTGTCAAACTAATACGACCACTTGCCCTTGACTTTAGGTGTGGCTGGACCTTTTCACTGCTACTGTACATATTAACCAGCATGAACAACTGACCTACTTGCACTTGCAACACAATACACTTCTTTAGAGCTGCTCCATTAATCTTTTATGATTTTGTCTAATTGTGTTGCACTTGTAGTTTAAAGGGCTAATAACTGTGGTTGACAGCTTTGGAAGGTGTAATTTACTTTGGTAGATGGAGGTGGTAGTAACTAAAGATGTTGATTTATAGCTATCCCCTATGGGACAGTCACGGCATAATTGTATTAAAATCTCAGATTTGTAGCCAGATGCAAAGTGCACATTGTCAGGATAATGGAATTCAATTATTCTGATGCAGGGTGAATGGCGACATGGACTGATATGTTGGCTTTTCATCTATTATTTGTAAAAAACAAAAATGGCTGAACAGAACAACCAGTATGCAAACGCAACCTTTATATGACAGACTTTATGGAAAGTTTGAACATCTGCAGCTCCACAACTTTATCATGAACTCAAATGCTGATGAAGACCACTTGAGATGTGGCCCAGTTAACCAGCATATGGAGGATATTTCATAAAAATAATTGGCATCTACAATTCCATAACAACTGAGCAAGTACAATCTGCTGATGAAGACTGTGTGATGCAGCCAGAAAGCTCTTGAACAAGCGAGGGGTAGCATGTCCATTCGACATGGATGAGAAATCTGAGGTACACAGAATCAAATTTGACTTGTAAAGTTCCACAACAACTGAGCCAGAACAAGCAACTGGATTGGCCCATCAGAAGATTCCTACTTTAATTTAGACAAAAGAAACTCTACACAGAGTTTGCAGCTGGCCAGCAGGTTCAAACACTGATCCTTCTAGTGTCATTCTCCATTCTGCCACCAGGTGGCACAAAAATAAACAGTAAGGAAATCTTACAAATAGTTGCTTTCACAAAATAACTGCCATATATCTTCAGACTGTGTAAATATCCAACTGTTTGCTAACAAGTTCACTACAGCTTAAAAGTGTCAGTGCTGTTTATAGCTTGTTTATGCTGCCCCCACATGGCCAAAAGGAATTAGTCTTTCATGCTGAATATCATGAACTTCTAACATGCGATGCTAAAATGCCACACTGACCATCGGGCAACAGAAATGTACATATTGATAGTAATTGTGTCCAAAGTTTTAAAAATATGACCTGATAAGTAGTAGCGTATTCTCTGATTTAGTAACCTGACTCCACAGTGCTTAGATTTTATTTTTATTTTTTTCAAGGTAGTTTGCACCTTACACATTTTATTGAAGTACAGATATCTTTACTGCAGTGCAGAGGTTTTAAGTAAGTAAATTTACTCAAGCACTGTACTAAAGTACAGTTTTGAGCAGTGCCGTTTCTTGCGCTATGCGGACTATGCAGATGCATAGGGCCCCGCGGCCACTAGGGGCCCCTGAGCTACTGGTATTTTTGTAGAATTAAATGTAATTCAAATATATCTCAGATTATATCTGCTCTGTAATGTTGAAAGAAACTTCTATACACCATTGGAAATTGTCTTTGATACAGTTGCGCCAACATGTTAACTCTGCTGCTGTATATCAGGTATGTCGCTGCTAGTACAGCCGTGGCCAAAAGTTTTGAGAATGACACAAGTATTGGTTTTCACACAGTTTCCTGGCAATGGACCCAAAATTTGGATGTTTTGTTCCCTGAGCCACTTGGTTATCACTTTTGCCTTATTGCTCCATCATGCTGGAAAAGGCCTTGTTCTTCACCAAACGGTTATTGGATGATTAGGAGAAGTTGCTCTCGTAGGATGTTTTGTTACCAATATTTATTCATGCCTGTGAATTTTGAGTGAGCCCACTCCCTTGCCTGAGAAGAAACCCCACACATGAATCGTCTCAGGATACTTTACTGTTAGCACGACACAGGAGTGATGGTAGTGGTCACTTTTTCTTCACATGGACAATCTTTTTTCCAGATGCCCCAAACAATGGGAAAGGGGATTTATCAGAGAAAATGTCTTTACCCCATTCCTCAACAGTTCAGTCCCTGTACATTTAGTAGAATATCAGTCTGTCCCTGATGTTTTTTCTTGGGGAGAAGTGGCCTCTTTGCTGCCCTTCATGACACCAGGCCATCGTCTTAAAGTCTTTGCCTCACTGTGCGTGCAGATGCACTCACACCTGCCTGCTCCCATTCCTGAGCAAGCTCTGGTGGTGTCCCGATCCCGCAGCTAAATTAGCTTTAGGAGACTGTCCTGGCGTTTGCTGGACTTCCTGGGTGCCCTGAAGCCTTCTTCACAACTATTGAACCTCTCTCCTTGAAGTTCTTGATGATCCAATAAATGGTTGATTTAGGTACAGTCTTACTAGCAGCAATAGCCTTGCCTGTGAAGCCCTATTTGTGTAAAACAATGATGAATGCACGTGTTTCATTGCAGGTAACCATGGTTAACAGAGGAAGAACAATAATTTCAAGCACCACCCTCGTTTTAAAGCATCAAGTCTGCTATTCTAATGCAATCAGCTGGAGATCACTCTGTCATGCTTAGTCCTCCTCACCTGTGTTAATGAGTGTGTTAATCACTGAAATTATGTCAGCAGGTCCTTTTGTGGCAGGGCTGAAACACAGTGGAAATGGCTTTTCTGGGACAAAGTTCATTTTCATGCCAAAGAGAGACTTTGAAAATAATTGCAATTCATCTGGTCACTCTTCATAACATTCTGGAGTATATGCAAATTGCCATCATGAAAACTGAGGCAGCAAACTTTGTGAAAATTAATATTTGTGTCATTCTCAAAACTTATGGCCACGGGTGTACATTGTTTTGTTAGCCCAACTGGTAAAGGCTCAACTCTGGCTGCCACACCAGAGTCCTGGCATTGCAAAATACATAATTCTATTTTTTTTTTTTTTTTTTTTTATTTGATCATTCCTGTGTGGCTTCATTAACATTTAAAAACGACAATTGTCACAGTGATAATACAATTGTTTTAAAACAGTGCATTTGTATGTAACTTTTGCTGTCAAATCTTTTTCTGAGAGGCCCACAGGAATCTTCAC
>JAUMHL010000025.1:24627845-24676723 GCA_032362345.1 Sandelia bainsii
TTTTTTTTATGGCTTGTGTTTTTTTTTTTTTTTTTTTTTTTTTTTTTTTTTCTAGCTAGCTCAAGTTTTAGCTGCGCCTCTTAAATAAAACTACAGTGCCTAAACAGAAAAAATGTTACCAGGGCGTTAACAGTGTCAGTGCCAGGCCTGAATACACTGCAAAGACAACCAAATCTTATCCATCAACACCTATGGTTTTGTTGTTCAAGGAAGGAGATCAAATTGAATGGCTGACTAAATGCATGAAAACTGATAGACTCTTAATAGATTGTTCTGCTGTGCAACTGCTGAAACAGCATTCTCATAGGTGTTCTTGTACCAGAAGAGAAATTACCATTAACCAATAAAACCCTTGCTGTGGTATGGGATGGAGAACTGCAGCTGTGGATTAAAAACCCAATGAACTGGGTTGTAAAAAAACATGTTTAAAAGATAATGTGCACTTGAACAAGATGAGCCTTGATTCCAAAATACACTTTCATCAGACCTGCTCATTAAAGTTTCTCCATACTAGTTATCCAAAGGAACAGATTGTTTTGTAAAAATTAAACATGAAATACTTCAACTATAAATTCCACTTGTCCAATATGTTGCAGTTAATTCCTTCTTCTGTTCTTCAGTCACATAGTCCGGTCAAGCTGTTGAGATGGTCAAAATGATTTTCCAGCTGCAGCATTCTAAAATCACCATTAGACTCTGACATGAAAAAGTCTCGGCTGCTTGACAGATGATTAGGTCCATTTGTGCAGTGAAAACGTTGACACTTTTAAGTTGTATTGAGCTGTCAAGCATTTATTTCCTCTCTGCCAGCAAAATACATTACCATCTGAAGACCTTTTTAGGGATGATTGACTTTAAAAGGCAGTCTATAAATTGACTTCCTGTTAACTCACTGGTCTAGAAATATTAAGCCTCCATATTACTCATAATGCAGCACTTAATGCAGTGTAAGGCAGGGGTCAGTAGTCGCTCACTTCAAACAGAACATCTGCTGTTGTGAATATATATATATATATATATATATATAAATGATTATGAGGGACTGGGTGAGAAGACGATCTGTTGGAATCCTTCTACAACAGTCACTATCATTTTATTTTCCAACAGTTGCCACTTCCCTAAACAGACAACTTTGTGCAATCTTTTGTCACACGCAAATCATATTAATAATCTGCTAAATAGCTGTAATGTGGGTCTTTTACATATTTCAGTCATGACTTTATTTTTGATGACGGTGCAGGATTAACACAAGTTATTGTTGTATGTTTTCCATTATAAATTATGTAGTATTAATTACTTAGTTGATTTAATATCTGTATATTAAAGCCAACATTTCTGAGGTCTGAGAAATTCAATAGAAATGGCGGCTAGTAATACTGTATCACCGTAGCACTAAATAATATCAGTTTTTTCTTCAGTTTCCATCCCCATATTACTTCTATGCGAATAAACACAAGTGAAGTACTAAAGAAATACAAAATACATTTTTGCAGTGGCATCGCAGGTTTTAAAACATCACTTGTAAATGTAAACGGACTGAACAAGGTCAGCCAAGGTCAGTCTATGAGATCATGGAGGAGGACACATGTTTGTTTGATCAGCACTGCTCCGTGTGTGTGTGTGGTGAATGGTGAAGTAGTTCATACATTGATATGCACACTGACACACACAAAGACATACAGATGGCGAATGAGATAAACTTTCTCTCAAAGTCATGCAGACAGTTCACAACAGACACAAATGCACACAGATGGTCGGTGACGTTGAAGGACATTAATTTGGATGAGTGGACTCTGTCGGCTGTGTGTGCTGACTGACAAACACACATTCACAAGTTCTACTAATAATACTTATGAGGACCATCGGTGACAACAAATTGTTACTTAATCCTGAGCCAAATCCCCAACTCCTACACCTCTTCTCTTCTCTTTTCTTTTTTTTTGGGGGGGGGGTTCTTATCTTCACAGCCTTGTGTTGTAGAAACGTAACAACACGCATACATGCACATAGCCTTGATTCATTGTTTACCACCAGCTCTGTCTGGAGGCCAGTACTGACGCACTGAAACTCTGACTGCTCTCCTAAACATGTCAAGAGAATCAAGTGGAGAGCAACTCCACTGAGCATACAAAAAAAATGGACACTGGACAGTCTGAGAGAAAATATCCACATGGGTAATGTTAACTCAGACATACAGCTTGGTCACGGTAAATTTCAGCCTGAGTCAAGTTTAGTGTTCTGCTGTGAGAACATCCTGCACAAAAGTGATTGCTGAACATAAAAGAAAAGGGGGAAATTCTTCAAAACACATTTAACACATAGGATGTGAAGGTTAGTTGCTAAAAAACATCTTTAACCTAAATTTAGGCTTTTTTCAATAAATTTATTTCTTATTCAGCTTCATTTTATGGCTGCATTATTACATCAAACTAACTATTGTACACATGTATAAGCTGCATTGTTTTGTTACACAATCTACACAATTGTCAACATCAGCCACGTGTCAGTTATCATTTCATGAAATCTGACACGTGTTTCATTATTAACAGACTACTGTTACATCCTGTTTTCTGACCAATCAGGCCTCTTAGGGACTTATATGGTAATAAGTCTCTGTTTAGTTTTTTTTAAGGAAGTTGAAAATGTAATTGACCGGTAACATGAGGACAAAGGGAAATGTCACTGTTTTGAACTAGCTCCAGAACTCAAGCTCCAGATGATGATTATTTGGATATAAATAAGTAGTTACATATTATTTCATATTATGTTGCATAAAATATGTCTGTTGTTTGATTCCAGTGTGTCCACTAGTGGCTCTTGGTTATTTAACAGAACAGTCTTTTCTACCATCATGTTGACCTCTTTACTTGTCCTCCCTCCAGGTATTGGTTATGCCTCCATTGTAATTGTGTCCCTGCTAAATATCTACTACATCGTCATCCTGGCCTGGGGTGTTTACTACCTGTTCCAGGTAAGTTTGTGGAAATCCTTTTCTCTCTTTTGAATCATACATCACTTATACTGTAGAGAAACAAATATTTATATGCATAATGACTTTTCAGTCTTCTCCCTCTAAGCACAAAAAGGCCAAAATAACTAATTTCATAACAGATAAGTTATTACTGAGCTGGTAAAAACTTGGCATTGACCCTGCTAAAACAACCTGATTATGTATTCTCATTGTGAAGATGTTACTGTGTTGCAAGTTCTCCATTGCTTGCCAAAATAAGAGTCAAGTCCAAAAACATCAGTTTCATATTTTTCTTTGAAAGTCGATCCACTGACCCACTTTTTCAAAGACTATATAGGGTCAAAATCCGCCTCCCCCGTGTGCCAAATACCCAGCACGCAGCAGTGTGACGATGAATACTGTCATGACTTCTCTTTCACATGATAAATGGCGTTTGTGTGCAAGATTTAAATCAATAAATCAATTCACAGCTAATCTTACCTCACTCAAACTTTGTGTGTGTGAATTTGTGTCTTTGGTCAACAAAAATGTTATCTCTTATTATTCATGCTCCCTACAGTACTGTGCTATGTCAACAACATGTAAATATTACATAACTGAGTTGTTAAACTGGAACCTGTTAGTAAAAATAAAACGGAAGAATCACACTGACAGAATATGAAGAGTTATCAAATCGTGACTTGGATTTGTATCACAAAACATTGAAGCATAACAGTGGTTGCACAAATACATGCGTTGAGGTTGTAGAGCAGGAAGAAACCTTAGAAATGTTGTAGGTGAAACTTCACTTCAAACTTTTCACCTAGACCAGTTTGCATTTACTACCCTCAAAGCCTAAATCTCAGAAGTGACAACTCTCAACGCCCCTCAAACCACTACAAAATTCTGTTACTGATGGACCAGTCCCTTCTCAGATTTACACTGAAGGGAGGCTAATATGCAATCTACAAAAGGATGTAAGGAGTTTTAAGTATCCTTTTTGTCTGTGCTCATGCCATGACCACTTCTCACAGACTAAAGAGACACTGATCAAATTTTCACCCATTTTTTAAAAGTATGTCCTTAGTGATCTCAAACATGATTACCTGCCAGGCAATCAGAAGCAAATCTGTTCCAGAGCTAATTTGTGGACTCTTGGATCACAACAGAAATTGTGTTTTTTTTTCTTTTTTGCATTTTTCTCAGTGCTTTCAGCCAGAGTTGCCCTGGGCCAAGTGCAACCAGCCCTGGAACACAGACCGCTGCATTGAGGACACCTACCGCAAGAACAAAAGCCTTTGGGTGGCTGCCAACGCCTCCAACTTCACCTCCCCCGTCACAGAGTTCTGGGAGTGAGTTACATAAGAGCGCACACACACATGCACACTTGCATAATCACACATAGTTCTCAGTGTTCTTTGTCACGTGAAAAGTTAAGGTGTGACCATAGACATCAAAGAATGTGTTTGGGAAGAAAAAGGCTTTATATAAACACCGCAGATTGCAGGTTTTTGGGCTTAATACTCACAGATAGCAGCACTGAGGCTGGTGACCTCACTAAACCTGTTGAACTGTCCAAAGGTCACAGGAAGTAGCTGACACATCAGTAATGTGATCATTAAGCAAAAACAAAACTAAGCATACATAACACATTTATTCGACATTAACACTCACACCCACTCCACACATTGGATAGTGATTCATTTTAATTCATTACAATTGTCTGTAACATTTTGTTCCCATGATTTGAAGCGCTCTGACAGAGTTGCACAGCCAAACATGAACAGTTAAGGAGCTCTTCTTTTCTTTTATGTTCTAGACATAATGTGCTGGGTATCACCAGTGGTATAGAGGAGATGGGTCCTATTAAATGGGACCTGGCTCTGTGTTTACTGCTGGTTTGGGTCATCTGCTTCTTCTGCATCTGGAAGGGAGTCAAGTCCACTGGCAAGGTAAAAATATATTTATGCATGCTGCTACTGTATACTGCCCAGTTGCTCTGGATTAATGGTTGAGTTGCAGTGTTATTGAATGATCCCATATATCAAGAAAGTACAATCAACACAATTTTATGTTTATGTGTATTTATAATATAATTGCTACTCCACATTTAGGTTTCATTGCTGTCATGTTTTAAGTGTTCTCAGATTATTATTTTAGCTTTAGTTGTCCTTGGCAGTGGCTTTCAAGCCATATTCACATTACAGCAGTAAATAAAGGATTTGCACATTCCATGCTAGCTGGTGCCCTGTTTACCCCTCTTAAACTGCCGCGGGCACTGTCCTAAATGGTGCCCTCTTAGCTATATTGCTAATGCTGCTAACAATAGATCGTTATGTTTCAGAGAGACTGTGATTTTGTAGCTGGTAGTCTTCTCTGTATGTATGAGGGCAATTTGTTAATGTTAACACTCGTGTAGCAACCAGAAATGATTAGTGTGTAACCTTGCTTTTCTGTAACTTTGATCTTCCTCAGGTGGTCTACATCACAGCCACATTTCCATTCATCATGCTCATCGTGTTGTTGATTCGTGGTGTGACACTACCTGGTGCTGCAGAGGGTATCAAGTTCTACCTGTACCCTGACCTCGCTCGCCTGAAAGACCCAGAGGTAGGTGCCCCTGTGCTGCCTAAGCCCAACCCTATCATCTGGTCCATATTGCATAAATTCATTAATTGTTTAATTGATGGAATACAATCAATCATGTCATTCTGGGAAACAGTAACTTCAAGTATAGTTTAGTCACAGCTCTTGACTCGAACCATTCATCTAAGAGTGTCTGACCTGGACATTTACTAGCTAATTTACTTTGCTTGATTCTGCTAATTTATGCAGATCCTGACTTCCCTAGTTCACATTTGTGTTACCCACAGCTTTAATTCCCCCTTGCTTCACTACACATTACTCATGACCTAGTGCTTCCCCTCATCAGCAAGCCTCAGCCTTTCTTTCCCTACTTTTTGCCCCTATTTGGCAGGTGTGGATTGATGCTGGCACCCAGATCTTCTTCTCCTATGCCATCTGTTTGGGCGCCATGACATCCCTGGGGAGCTACAACAAGTACAAATACAACTGCTACAGGTGAGGCGTTAGTTTTCAGGGGGTAGCGGTAGGGGAGACAGAGGGTGAAGGGATCCTTGTGTGTTCATTAACAAATCCTCCTCATGACATATGTGTGACATAGGGACTGTTTGCTGCTGGGAGCCCTCAACAGTGGTACCAGTTTTGTGTCTGGCTTCGCAATATTTTCCGTCCTGGGCTTCATGGCACAAGAGCAAGGGGTGGACATTGCTGATGTTGCAGAGTCAGGTACGAGGGTTCTGTGAAGGCAGCAGTGATGGTGGGCGCTGCTTCCTGGTTAATAAATTGAACAACGGTAATTATAAAGAAAAACGGCACCGAATCCAATACCTTCACATCTGAACTGAAATGTAACTTTGAATTTAAATTGGATTCCCTGATTAATTACAAATGACGGCATCGGAATATGGAAGTTTCCGCAATCAAACACTCCTTGACAAAAGTAGAATGTGTGAAAATATGGACATTGTTGTCAGAGTTCATCATTCGACTAGAGTATGTTGGATGGATTAAGGCTAGTGAAGAGACGTTGGAAGCGTTCAACTAAAGATTTTATTTTGTGAAGAGCAAGAGTTAGAGACATTATTGATCTTGTGCCAGTGTGCTAGGTAAAATATGCTATCAGAGTGTTCTCTCTTCTGAGATGTGTATTCTCTATACGTGACAAACTGATCTCGACACTGTTGCGGTTCCTATTAGTTTGAATGACACATTGGCTTGTTGGTTTTTTATGTGTTTAAACAAACGATTTATTTTTAATTCTAGCATACACAACTGGCAACTTTATCTTGTAATGTCTGTGACGGTCCATGAAACATAGTGTGAAAGTCTTTTCCGCTGGCTTACAGTGTATCTCCTAGATTATACAGTATTCATGCAGCCACGCGACAGCACAGTTTTGTTTTTTGTGAGGAAAATGTGGAAGTCATGCCATGGTTTTCCATTAGAATCACACCAGAATCTGCTCTCACCTGTGATTTATTGCTTCCATTATTTGCTTAGGACATAAGACTTCTTTGTCTTGACATCAAGTAAGATACAAACTTGGAGCTCGTCATGCATTCTTGTAATATAATTAAGATACAGTCCGCATCAAATGCTTTTGTGAAAATCATTCTACACCTAATGCTACGAGATAAGTTGGTTTGATGAAAGCAAAAGTAGCTTAGTGCAGGGAGCTAACTTCAAACACTCCCCATGCTGCCAACCCAGCTGACACAATCACTGAACTCCTTTGTAGTCTCCAGTGCCAAATAAATGGTGGGGTTTGAAAAACTGTCCAAAGACCCTGACACTCGTAGACTAATGGGGTCCATGGAATTCAATTACTTATAGATTATTTTCCAGCCTCCTGAGAAATGCATTGTATCTTTCCGCTGTGCGTCAAAAAAACAGCAGGTGTTAATACATAAGCTTTGAAAGGTCGAAGCCTTTCCAGATAAGCAAGTTATCAAAACTTCATGAATATCATAAGTTCGCCTTAACTGCAACTGCTTGATTCTGATGTATCAGACACATGAATGAATGCTATCTTTATGAGAAAATATGCTGGCTAAATATATATATAGAGAGAGAGAGGGAGAATAGTGAGGTTACATGACATTGCATGGCAATGAAAGCGCTCATGCTATGATTCCTGTTGACTGAAGAGTATACTAACATGAAAAATACCACATGGAAATTTAAATTTGAAAAGTCAAGTGATGACTCATCCAGCTTTTGTATGTGGATCCCCTTAATATACTCTAGGTGTATTAACGTTCTGCTAGCATTTCTCCTCTTGGGGAATGAAAGTCGGTACCATTTTTGTAGTCAACGTGGTGTTTGGTTGGATGCCTTGTCATAATTTACGACAAAAACTGAACATATCTTGCTATCAGCGGCAATGTGGATTTACTGTCATGGCTGTTTCCTTGTTTCTTGACTTCTGTTTTACAGAATGTAGCACCAACGTCAAATAAGACATCAAGAAAAAAGCCTTTTCTTTTTATTTGACGAGTCAGTTTGCATCTTCTGCTGTTTTGCAACAGTCATTTTGGATTCCCTTATACTAATGATAGTGCTAAACTCAGTCAGGGATGCAAAGCAAGATGCTTTTGATTCACCTTTTTTAGCAGTCGATTGTCTCCCTTTTGGGGACTTTCAGCTGCCCTGAAATGTGAATTCATCATATCTGAAGCAGGTTAAATACATATGTTATATAATTACTAGATGGTTTGCAGTGATCTACATTCTTTTTGTAACCTAACTCCACAATACATGTGCTAGTTACAATCCTCTATATACAAATCCATTTATGGTATTTTTCACGCTTTCTATCATAACTTACTTCCACACAGATGTAGTATGGCACATTACATATTCTAATAAACATGGTTTTCATTATTGTGATGTTTCTCTGTTCTGTTTTTACATATTATGTTTCCTTGTAATGTAGGGATGTAAGTGGTATGAAATGGGGTCATGTGTTAAATGCATATACTTAGTGATGTTTAATGAGGAATGTGTTACACGAGACGAAACAGGTAAGTAGAAATACGCTTTAGACATGTTGTAATACCTTCTTCTTGACAAGACAAGTCTTCAAATACAGACCTATTTGCACTATTGTACTACAGTTTTGTTTTGATAGATATCTGGCTCTGTGTCTCCATTGTTTGGGATTTTTTTTTTCTTCCCACAGGGATGCAGATCAGACAAGCTTATCATATGATACTAATGTTCTCTCCCCCCACACCTCTCTGTCTGCTCTCACCACCCCCCCACACCTAACTATTCCCCTGTAGGTCCAGGCCTGGCGTTCATTGCCTACCCCAAAGCTGTAACCATGATGCCTATTCCTACACTCTGGGCAGTTCTTTTCTTCGTTATGCTGCTGCTGCTTGGCCTCGACAGTCAGGTTAGTAGAAACACAAACTTTCACACACAGATAGCTGCAGGAAATGCGATATTAACCCCTTAAGCCCTACATTTTTCTTCTTTAATTTAGCTTGAAAGCACATACCAACTTTAATTAGTAGTAACTATAATAATAATGAGTATTGTAACTAAAATGTTAAAAATTAATGTGGCGACAGTGCAAGACTCTTGTTTGACTCTTGCTGTAATGTATGCCTTTAATGTTAATGCTAGATACACTTACTGCTAAGCTACTTAAGTATCATAATCAATTAACATTATAAATTTAACAAAACATTCAGTGAGAGCATACTTTGATCTGTCAAGTGAACTATTAATCTGACCTGAAAACCAGAGCTGTATAAAGTGCACAAACTCAATACTTAAAAAGTGCAAGTAAAGTAAGTTCTTTCTGCTGCTCCCTTTCGGGGTCGCCACAACGGATCACTCCGCATATTTGATAGGGCAAGGATTTTTCGCCAGATGCCCTTACGGACACAACCCTCCCCACTGGGCTTGCGACTGGCACTAGGGAGGAACCGGACGCAAATTCTAGACAGTTAACAAATGCCAACTGCCCTACCTACTGCGGCACCGTCCCGACTCAAGTAAAAGTGCAAGTACTTGCCCATAAAAATATGTCAAGTGAAAGTACCCTTTAATTTTTCTACTCACGTAAAAGTACTAGAGTACAATGTCTACAAGCCAAGGCTTGAACAGAAATAAAATTTCTACTTTTTTTGTCTGTGAGTTGGATGGAACGGAAAGTCCAATGATCTGACAAATACAGTTAAATTGAACTGAAAAGCATTACATTACTCTGACCCTCAAATTTTGAAAGTGTTTCGAAACAAAAGCACCTGCCATCCTGAAAATGGGCACATGCACTCATTCTACCTTCTCAGAATAATTAAATTTCATTTAAGCTAATTTAGCTAGTTAGACTTAAAGAACACCACAGAATTCTGTAATGTGACAACATTAAAATGAAAGTGTGCTTAAGAACACAGATGCTTTATTACCGAAGTAAACCGAAGGGATGAGAAGCAAAACATGCATATCTGATTCATGTGTAAATAGCACATTAGTTTATTTTTGATAAGACCACTTTTTTTCTATGATTCCCTGCAGTTTGTGGAGGTGGAAGGGCAGATCACATCACTGGTGGATCTGTATCCGTCCTTCCTAAGGAAGGGTTACCGCAGAGAGGTCTTCATCGCTATCATCTGCTGCATCAGCTATCTGCTTGGACTCACCATGGTTACAAAGGTAACAACGACATGAAAAGAGAACACAGAAACTAAAATGTATAGGGCAACACCGGTAATCATGAGCAGCACACATGTAGGAACAGCGTGAACATAAGTAAATGAAAAATGTGAAGTTCTAATGGTTTTAGTGCACTGAACTACAGAAACAGTACTGTGTTTTTTTATGGGTGAGGAAATGTCAGCAGTCGCAGAAACTGTCAGTCACAGTTATAGCATGTATTCAGTCTATACATGTGTACAGTATCTACTGATAATTGAATGCATATACTGTGGTTGCTAACCTCATTTCAGGCTCCGGACCACAGCTCATTAGTCCAGAAACAACAGTATTCAGACAGCTATTAGTGTCAGTCCTTGGGGAGATGACAGGGGACTATTTATATTGTCAAGTCATGAGAACTTCCCTCCTCCAGTATTAATAGATACAGTAGACCTGACTTGGCTTTTCCAAATCTTCTCTCTTCCTATTTTGATCCCTTTTCCCATGCTCCTCATAATTTCTTCCTCTTTTCCCTCATGTCATCTCGTTTGCTTCCTCTCTTTCTAGTTAACTCTTCTGCTTCATCTGTCTTTACACTTGTCTCTCTTGTTCTCTCTTCTCCTCTGAACTATTTTTGTTTTGTCCAATTTTTCCTGTTCCCATCACCTATGTTGATTCTCTCCTATAAAACCTTCTGTGTAACCTTTGAATGAAGCTGTTGAAATATACATTCAGTTTTTTGTGATGTATCATCCTGCCAACAGCTGCCCTCTACCAATGTCTGTCACTGCTGACATGTTGACTTGTCAGATACAGGTGTAGTTGTCAGTGTCCAAATGGAACCATTAGTTTCATTAGACAACATCTGAGATTTTCATGAAATGACAATTCATAGCATGGATTTAGAGTAAGCCGTGAAAAATGTCTTTCTTTTTTTTTTCTCAATGACCTACATTAAAATGAAACATTCAAAAGAATCAAATATAATACAAAGATGCAATGCCGACTTAATTGCTGATTTTGTATTTATGTTGAAATATAATTCAAACTAGTGTCTGTCTATTTGTCTCCACACCTTGATGGCCATACTTTCATCCTTTTTTTTTTTTTTATCCACCCTCATCCTCTGTCATCTCAAACCATCACCCTCCCTACTTTTATTTCTGTTCTCACACAACATTGAACCTTCTGTCATCCTATTTTCTGCCCTCCATCCCCTCCCTGTGCGTCGTTCCCATGACAACTTTTTATGTCTGTGGTGGCCTGTGTCAAGTTTAGGATTCCCAAGATTGTTAAAACAGTTTGCACAGTAGACACACACGTGGGTACATAGAGGCATGTACTAACACACAGTCAGACACAGTAGCTTTCTCACAAGTGTGTGAACACGTCTGCTTGACTCGCTCCCATTTAATCAGCAAACTATCTTCCTGCACAAACACAAAAAAAATAGTCTGAAATATCCCTTAAAAGTTATTAAACATGCTTTTTTGTCTGTTTTTTTTCTCTCTCTCTCTACAGGGTGGCATGTATGTTTTCCAGCTGTTTGATTACTATGCAGCTAGCGGTGTGTGCCTTCTGTGGGTGGCATTCTTTGAATGTGTAGCTGTTGCCTGGGTATATGGTGAGTACCATATACTGCACTTCATATTCTTCAAAAATAAAAATATCAAAAATATTGTGAACTTATAAGATTTACTTTTTACTTATGTATTTACTACCCAACTGAAGAGGTGCATAGCCTCTAATGCACTGTAATTTCTCAATGCGTTAATTGTCCACTCTCTCAAATTGCATCTACTTGAGGATAAATTGCCAAGATAGATAGTTGTCTCACAGCAAAGTTATCAGCATATGAAACATCATACTAATTGCCATGATGCAGTTGAAAAGCAGTGATCCTTGAAAGCTCTGCATGTAAATTTGGAAATGTGTATGTTGTAGTATTTTTGACTTGACTTATTTTTGATTCCATCCCATTGAACTTGGGATGGAATGTCATGACCTCTACGCCAACAGACATATAAATATAAACATATTTCACTGTCCTTGCAGGCGTTGATAATTTCTATGATGCAATTGAGGACATGATTGGCTATAGACCAAATCCTTGGATGAAATGGAGCTGGACTGTTATCACTCCTTTACTGTGCATGGTGAGTGCTTCCTTTTATTGTGTATACGCAGCAAACCAAAGTAATGTGTTAACGTCTGTCTGTGGATGATGACTAGAGTTTGACTTCTTATTACAACAGAACTTCTCCTTCCTGGTACTTGTACTGTCATAGTGATCTTTCATCGTTGCTCTTCACGCATTTATTGTAACGCATCAGCATTTAGCATTTGTCAGTTTTACTTGACTAGTTGTTGACTTGTATTTTGTGCTACATATGTAACCGACAGACTTTTATATTGCTTTTCATAATGCACTGAATAAAAATTTGAAAGTTCAAATGACCAGATACAACTATGGGAAACTATCCTTTTAAAAGCTGATAGGAGCTTGTATTCAAACATTTGTTCCTCTTCTTTTCAAGGGCTGCTTCATTTTCTCCTTGGTCAAATACAAGCCATTGACGTACAACAAGGTCTACGAGTATCCTGACTGGGCCATGGGAATAGGTTGGGCTCTGGCCCTGGCCTCCATGATCTGCATCCCCATGGTGGTTGTCATCAAGATCATTCAATCTGATGGCCCACTCATCGAGGTAGGTGGTGGAGCCATACGTTAAAACATTTAGTTAATTTTTTTAAGGCTGGTTAGCGTTAGAGGTTAGAGAATACATCTTGTTCTAACCCTCTTATTCCATCACTGCTCTCTCCTGTTGTCTCCCCTCTGCCAATCCCTGCATCCCTCCTTTTATTTCTCCATCCTTTATTCGTTCTTACAGAGGATTAAGGCAGTGGCAGCCCCAGTTCGCGGTGGGGCCAGCTCCCGTCCTGCAGAGCTCTCCTACTCGCTGGACCCTAACGGGAACAAGGGCCTACTGTTGAAGGCTCCCACCCACACTATCGTGGAAACCATGATGTAAAGGAATGAGGCAGAGGGTCTCCATGAGATCACTCTCCTCTTCTGTGCTGTCCTCTAAAATGATTTTATAGCTAGTTAGCTTTCTTTCTGTCTGTCTATCTATCTGTTTGTTTGGTGGACTGATAAGGGTTTTAAGGAACTTATAATGTAACTTAAAACGTAAAATGTGAAACTGGAAAATGTTCCAGTTTCAATTCTTTTAGGAATACTTTGGAACTAGTTTGCTGTTGGTGGTTTTCTTGAGAGGGTAGCAGTCACATTTCAAATCTATTTCTGAATTACTCATAAGCAGATGTTTTCTTATTACTGATTTTCATGTGACTGCGTGTCCCACAGTTGTCTTGCTTAGAGGCAGAGTGTCAAATTAGCACTATACGCTGGTAGATTTGTTTATTTCACCATCTACTGAAGAAAATCAGCCATTATTCTAAGGAAGGAAAAAAGTGATTGAGTCTTAGAATCAAACAGCCTTTTAAAAATGTTTCCTACACTGATCGAAGACCACCAAAAGCACTCTTTTTGGGGCTGTTCTTTTTGAACAAGGTGCACTATATGAAGGCGAGTTCCATAGGGTTCAACTTTGGGTTATTCTCCTACACTGGATTCAGTGCAGGCCCAGTTCCAAAATCAAAAGACCTACAAGTAGGCCTTCAGTATTGTTAACTGAAAACATGCGCTTAACTCATGTCACTATAAGAGACAGACCAGTATAAAATTGAATGTCCCTCTTTAGTAAACAGAAATTCCCCCAAAAAATCTTGATGTCAGTTGCACTAGGCAACACTATTAATGAGAAATGTGACCATATAGCGCACTGTAAGAATCTCAATCCCACACATTCACACTGTACATCCTGTAGATCCGAATCTATCTCGAGTATCAGATGTGGACACGTACTGTATGTACCAAAAAAAACATGACAAATCAAAAGCCAAAAAAAAATCGGGTAAATGTATAATTAATATAGCTGAAAATAGCTGATGAGCCTTATCAAACCAGAATCTTGGTTCGTAAATGCACCTTAACATATATATTCCCATCTTCCTTAGCCATAAACTATGGTTCACAGAGAAAACTAGCACTGAGACTGTGTCAGGGAAAGCTGCTCCTGCACAAATAGAGAGGTTTCTGAAAGGATTTGAAGTGTGGAGGTTGAACCCTTGAATGTGTTGTCCGTGGCGTAATGTACAGTGGTAGCTAATCAGTCTAACTATATCTATCTCTTTATCAATCTTTCTCTGTCCTAGTTCGGTTTACAGTACATTAGTAACTGCACTAGAAACTCCTGGCTTACAATGTTGGATTTGATTTATTTTATTTTCTGAGGAGGAAATTACATTCTTATTAGTTTTTTTTCCTCTGTAAATGTTTAGATTTTTGTTATTAAGACTATATTGTTATTGGTATTCACTTTTGATGATAGTAGCTGTAGTTTTACATAGAAGGAACACTCCTTTCATCTGGTGGAAATACTAAGCTATTACTCGAATCATACATTTACAGTGGCAGCCATTGTAATATACAGTAGAGCTCATCATGCATCTCTTCAGTGTTGGTCCAGACAAAGATTCACACAAACATTTACACGCAATTTCCCAAATACTTTCTCTTGTGGGGGTGGGGGTTTAGACATTTAGCAAGTAGTTCTATAGGAATAATGCAGTGGCACCATCTGTAAGTTTAGGTACTGGAGGTTTATAGCTTTCCTCTTCTCCAAATACCAGGTGACAGTATTTAATTTGAAAGAATTGAGCCAGACAGGACACTGCAGCCAATAGTTGGGTTTCCATCAAATAAGAATAAAAAATGCACTTTCTTATGCTGTGGTTTAATGGCAACAGCTGACTATCTTGGCAAACCAACTTCTACAGTTCACGTAAGAATATTGGAGGAAACAACTAATTCTAATGTTCTGTTACAGATTTTCAGTTTAGCTAACTTCACTACATTAGGATGGAAACCAAACTATAGGTTAAACAACATGCAGCCAACCAGTGGTTGGGAGTGTCGAGCTATTTTCTAGACACTGAAATATGGCAACTGGCTCCAAACATTATTTTTTTCAATGGTCGCCATGTTGCTTCATCTCAACTAAAATAATAGTTGATCATCTTTTTAAACATGGAACCCCAGCTGTTTCAAAACAAACCATCAATAGTGCAAATCTTAGAATTGCTGCACTTTGCTTGCTTAAATTCTCTGCAAGTTTGAATTGTGTCCATCATCACACTAGGTGGCCTGATTAAGTTTGATGGCATAGCAACAGTAAATTAAACATCCTTTTCAACCTTGAAATTGTTCTCACATGTGTGTATGTTCACCATGTTCAACACACGTTGGAGCTTACTACTAAATGCACACATTATGTTTAGAGGTTAACATGGCTTCCATTGAAACCACCTACACCCAAATTCTGTTAATATTGGTATGGTGAGAAAATGTGCCCTGCGATATGAAATGGTCTCTACATCTTAATCTCAGATTTGGCAGACATAAAAATAAATGCATTACAGTCTTTACACGCAGCCATAATATTAATAGTAGGATTACTATTAACAACTAAAAGCAGACTGTGTGAATAGTATTGTTATACTATATCTATATAGATATCTATACTATCTATAGAGTAGACTGTTACATTCATTTAATGTCTGTGTAACGAGCCTGTTCTCGCCCCAAGAGCGTCAGATACTGACGTTTTGTCATGTTGACCAGCGACCATCCACTCAGGACCTTTTCTGTAGTGCTTTTATCTACTGAATAGCTGCATTAACCTGGCGTCCAAAAATCCAACTTGTAACTGTGGCTGACATTTGGTAGCAATCAAAATGTATGTTTCCATCCAGCCAGAAAGGTTGTTACAGTTTAGTTCTTTGCCACACGGAATGGAAAAATAACATTTTACCTGCCTATTTATCCACAATCAAATGCAAAAATATAGCAAGAGTGAGTCAAAGTGAATTTTTATTGCACCTTATTTGTATAATTTGGACTTAATATCAAACGATGAGGCCAAAATAAACACTGCCATTTTATATTGAGCCTTGTTATTGGCCTCCACAGTAGAAGCAAATGTCGGTATCTCATCAACAAACTTAAAGCTTTGCCTTTAAGTGCTTCTGTTCTCCCAAAAGCACACATTAAAATATCTAAAGAAGTTAAATGATTTATGCATGTCAAATACAGTTACACAGTACACTTGCATTGCAGGAATTTGACCAATATCACATTGCATATGACCTGTGAGACCGGGTCCTCATTTTGTGTATTATCTAAGCTTTGACAATATTTTGTGAGTTTATTTCACTTCATATAGAATAAAGTAGCTCATATTATTAAAAGCAGACATCTATTTTCATACCACAATAAACTTTTCTTATGTCTTTGTATAGCTACACTCTCATTGCAGAACTCCCATTTTAATACAGATACAAAACATTTTATTTTTAAACTTTTGTACAGATTTGGTTCTTGATGTACTTTAAGGATTTTTTTGCATTGAATTAAATGTTTTGATGCCAGAAGGAAAAGTAAATCTGTAATTTCCTTCCAGTAAGAACAATAGTATCAGAAATTTCATAATTTGTCCAAAATTGCACAGAGAACCTTAATGATTTTGTCTTACTTTAATTTTGTCTGCACAGATTTTCAACACTGGTGCGTTTCTGGTTTGTTACACAGACTCCTAATTTCTAAGGTGCACAAAATAGCCATAGCAGGGTTAAAAATTAAATCTTTCAAAGAGCAGAAACACACGCAAGTAGGTTTAAGTCAAACCTGTTCCATACTCTCACAACTAAATTAAACGCTCCGTAGTTGTAAGATCCTTCTCTTGGTGAGGAAATGTGGCCCTTGAATAATACAGTCCATCTGGAATTGAGTTATAGCAACTGGACTTATTTCTTGTTAGGTCGGAACATTTCGCTGTTCATTCAAGTATCTTCTTCAGTCTAGAGGTTGAAACTTTGAATTGAAACAAGTAGTAACTTTTTCATTCTGAAGATTCTTGACCTAACAAATTAGAAGTCAAGTTGCTTTGACTCAGTTTCCAGAGAACCTCACCTGGATGACTAAGAATCGACAACTAATATAGTAATTTATTGATCTTTTTCTGCCTCTCTGTGTATTTTTACAGTATGTATCCATCTCTCACCCTTTGTACACTCCTTGTCAGTTAGTCCTGAACCTTTTGCTAACCTAATCTAACAAAGATAATAATTTTGCAAGAGAATCAAAGCATTAGTGAGCACAAGATTTTACTGCCGAATGTTGAAATGTGAAAGTCACCTGCAGGTGAAAACCTCCTCTCCTGGAAAATTACATTCCTATGCAACTAAACTGCAAGTGTGATTACGTTTTTTTTTTTTACAGTGAATGTTCATCATTTAGGTTGTGATGCAACATATTTTTTTGAATGAATAAAGGACTACATTTATTAACGGAAAGTGAATCACAAGGGGTAGATTGAGAGCAAATTCTGTGCAGGGAGGAGACCCCCGAGCCGCATTCTTCTTATACAAAACATAACATAATTGCAAATATGTTATACACAAAAATAATAATCACAGTCGCAGTTTAGTTGTATAGAAAGGTAACTTTTAGAAGACAGGTTTGGCAGGTGTATGTAAAAGTTTCTGAAGATTTATTTTTAGCGTGAAAGAAGGAATTAGTTTATTTTTATTGAACTCAACAGTTTCTTTTATTTAATTATGTTTTGTGTCTATCACATTTGCCTTTTGTATTCCAAATATAGTGTATTTGAACCTCTGTCATTGGAGTAACATAAAACTATCAATCAAAAAAAAGCTACGATATGTTAAGTGCAATACTTTGTAGAATACGTTTCTTTTTTTCATGCTGTTTTTCTAAAAGGTCATACCAACCTTTGAAGTAAGAGTTAGCCTGAAGAAGAAATTCTTTGGGGTCCATTTAAAGTAAAATCTGCCACAAAATGTTCTGTAGTGTAGAACGAAACCAAAACTAAACCACTATTCTGTCAAAGATTGTGGTTTGAAATGCACTGAAATCAAAATGATTACTAAACTGTCACATCAAACTGAAATGCTATTTTTGTGACAGACAGCTAAGTTGTCAAGTTTTGGAGGGTTATGTAATACTGCCACTAAGCCCACCATCTTTGCCACCTGCCTTTGCTTATCTCAGTACTGCTGTGTTGGCAAAAATCAGGCTCTCCAAAAGCATGCCTCCCCTAAAGTTCACCATGTCTGATCTACAACATGTCAGCAATATCGTCAAAATCTGACCAGTGCAAAACATGTAAATCAAACTTTCTTGGGATGGAACAAATACCTTGGGGTAACTTTGGGTGCCCCTCAGCAATGAAAGCAGTAAATCCAATCCAACAGATTACACCATATCAAATGTGGGCTTTTCTTTTAAAACCTCATATGCAATTTCGACGTTCAGCTTATTGAGACATTTTTATCTAAATGCAGCACCTCTCCAACAAACCTTCTGCAACTTTAGTGCTTTATCAAAATAACTTAATAACTAAATGGCATCTACACAGGAACAGACAGCCTGATTTTAAATTCTATGTTACCTACATTCTGTTAATTACTAGTATGAAATGCCACCATATCTGCAGGATTCAGAATCTGATTGTTTGTTTCTGTGGCACAGATGCAACATTAGTCCAACACGTGACCTTTGGGCTACGTGGAAGTGACATAACATCGGTTTTAGTCACTCTTGGTGCATGGTTGCAAAGGTTAAAAAAAAAAAAAGATTAGGTGGGGCTCCATTTCCCAACAATATCTTTAATGAGGTCTGTTTATTGGGTTGAAATTTGATAGTTATCAACACCAAACCTGGTAATTCAAAAAAGTTTTGACTTGTAAGTACAAGATTCCTGTAAAATCATCTTTGCGTCTTTCGCTTGCATAAATGATGATCTCGATGTTAATGTCTTTGGGAAATGGAGTCTTGCTCATCCTCTTCATCCTCTCTGTGTCAGACTCATTCTGAGCCTGTTCTCCAATGACAACGCCTGTCTTTCCTGCATTATATGCCATATACCAGCCCTTCATTTTTGAGAATGTACATGGGGATTTTTTTTTTTTTTTTTTTTTTTTATTCTTGTTGAACATTTTTAAAAAAGAATTTGAAAGGTTTTATTTTCTATTTCTGTGGCTGACCTGGAAGCTAGAAAAAAAAGATTTAAAAAGTGTGTTTGAACAGGTTTTACAAGGTGTAAAACGTTTTTTTATTTCTTAATAAAAACAATTGTCTTCAGAAAATGAGGTCTGCGTGTCTTTTGTGGGGATGACTGTTCAGTATTACAACACAGATTATTCTATTCTAGTTCAATTTCCGAACTTGTGGGACCTAAATCCCCTTGACAACATAATGAACTCTAATCCTACAAATACAAGCTTTAAGGTATTTGAGCCAACACATGAGACTGCATATCAGCCCACTCGTTGCTGCCAGTTTGCCTTAAATATGTGAAAGTAACAGAACGAGTTTAAAATGACTCAATAATAATTACAATAACAGGGCATCCGTGCCAGATCATCTGGCACCTGATTATACTGTAAAGCCTTGAAAGTCCAAGAAGCTAAAAGTTGTGTGCAGAGTACAGGTAACTGTAGTTGAAAGATGTCTAAAAACGATTTCTTTTCTACTGATGTCTGTGTCATTAGAGCAAGTGTTTTGTCATTTTCAGACGGTATGAAATATAAATGAGAATGTTCAAGTTCTGGCAGTTTGAGAACAGCAGACAACGTTACCTGAAGTACACATGAAGAGCTCCCTGCTTCACAGTAAAATGAATTTGAGTGCACCTCACTGGCAGTCAAAAAAGATAAGTATGCAAATAAAATAGTGTATTACAAATGACACCAGTCAAATGTCTTAAATAGTAAAGTTACTTAAGACAATGATAAACATTCTCTATTGTTATAAGCTCTTCTTTATGTGGGCCTGTGTGGATGATGATTTGCAGGTGACCTACTGTTTGATTGCCCAGGTGGTTCCTGATTGGTGATTGGTTCCTTAATGGGAATCTTTGAGGAAGTCAGGCCTGCTGACACAAGACTCTCCTTTTTCAGGAAATCTGTATGGGTATCCATCTGTCTGTATGGGAACTACTGGGTGAGTAATTCTTTATTTCACACCTTAATAAAAAAGTATTTTCCCAAGTTATGGCCTTGTCTTGGGCACAACAAGTGACAGAAACTTAGCTATTCAGCCCATGCTTACCTAACTAAGCAAAAATAAACAGCAATCACTTACCTAAGCTCCTAACTACTGAGAACGGGAGGAAAACAGTTCAACCCCTCCCAAATTAAGCTGTGTGTTCTGCAAAAATGGCAGTAAACAGCTCTGTGACGTTGCTAGAAGCTTTAGTTATGGAATATTTTGACCCAAACATCTGTTTCACAATATGGAAGTGAAGGCTCAGACATGCTGGTGATTAATAGCTGGCAAGCTCGATACTGAATGCAGCTAATTTTCCCACACTGTAATTTTCCATCAATAGCTGTGTTTACATGACATGAGCCATTTTCCCCAAATTAAAATCAACTGACAATTCCCATTAAAGTCAGTGCTACATAAGGTAGAAATATAAAAATGTGCTGTTAATAGCTCACAGTAAGTAACAAATAAAAGACAGAATGATATGTCTGGCACAGTATGAATCCAGTAACAAATCTCTGTTCCTGATTTTGTTTTGATTTATCATTTTGCCCACTGAAGTAACACAAATAGAACCACGATTGCTGTGATTATTGCTCCCATGTGACCAAACAAAAGCCCCTTGTTTCAGCAAGAACACTGAAAATGTTGGGTTGAACCTGCTGTTGATTTATATGCATGTTAATGATGCTTTTGTGTTGCTGCACTCTAAGCTTTAAATAACTGCCACTCCAGAGAAAGAACCACACTGCTGAAATTCCCATTCTCTGCCTTCCAGCTCCTAGAATAGGATTTGCTGCTGAGAATTTTTTGTTCCATTTCATCTTCAGGACAGTTTTTTGGCATTGACACAAAGCAAAAAGCAAACACAAGACTGTGCGTTTTAAAGATGAGCGTTTGATGGTACTTTCACCTTTTGTTCTATGTTCAAAAATAGAAAGAGTCAGGAAATAGAACGACAGAGCAAGATAAATGATGTGAAAATCAAATGTGGCCAGTTTTGATCCCAGGATGTTGTGGTTACTCAGTCGGGGTCTTGGGGACAATGTTTATACACTCTTTCCTCCCGCTTACTCCCATTTCACATGTCGAGTTCCCTCTGAACTGTAGACCAGTCACTGCTATCTACTGTTGTCCAGTGTGAGATGCAAACACATGTATACCTGTGAAAGTTAAGGCAATAACTTTCATTTAGGTGAAATCCATGGGATGTTTGCATTGTCCTCCTCAGTTCCACAACCTGGAGGTGCATTAACTAAACAGTAGGACTCACTAGTGCCATTTGTACCACCTGAGCTGAAGATTATTTGATTCCAGTTGCAGCTCCTCTGCTGCTGAAGAAGGAATTTTGCATTGTGCTGTATTTTATATTTCTGTATGAGCCAGTTAACTTTTATTATCGTAGTTAGCCCTTGATATATTAATCTTTTTTAGGTGCTAGATGATATATTCAGATACTTTCATCAAGTGATTTCTAGTGGAACACCATCCTGATAGCATGGCCAATACTGGGGAAAATTAAAAGTTTTATTACATTTTTATTAAAGTTTTATTAAAAATAAATTCTGCTTGAACTTTGATCATCATCCCTTCACCTTGATGAGGAAACTAACTCTTACTTCACCTGCCTCACTCAAAGAAAACTTTGTGGTAAGATTGCACCCTTCCTATTGATAAGCTATGGTTTATATGAATGTATCTTAGTTAGTTTTTTCTGACAAACTTAGTTTTTATCTGACAAACTTTAGATATCCATCTTTTATTCCAAATGCGCAAGATAAATTGTCTTATTTTGGTGCCTACTGGCAAAAATCAAGTCATACTTTATTTGTCATCTAGTGTGCTGTGGCTGTATTTATTCTGTTGTGTAGTGTGCTCTTTCTGGCAAGCAAGACTAAAAAAAATTGAGTGTGTGTGATGATGGAAATCAGTTGTTGTTTGCTATGGTAGGTTGTGTGTAGATTTGAGCTCGTCTTCGTGTCTGTCCCCACAACTGCTGGTGGATGTGGAAAATCATGGTGTGTGTTTTAGTAAAATATAGTACAAATACAGAATTTCTTTTAAGAGGTTGTCTTGATTGTGTGCATGTTAGTAGTACTGCTAGTTGGTCGTTACATACCGTCCTGTATTTCTGGGTGCAAATGAGCAGATTAGTCCTGTGTGTGTGCACATGCATTTTTATGTACTGTGTTCACTGGACATGTTATGTAACAGTTGACTCTTGGGGATAATTAAGTCAGGGAAGCAGAATGTACAGTACAGTGTGCACATTCACAAACTAAAGCATGCCATTTAGAAGAGTCATGTTAAAAAATGCACACACAATTTAAACAATATAATGTGTAGAAATAAGGTGAAATACTTATAAATGAACTGTATGTCATACACAAACGTACAGTGCCTATATAATGTATTAATCTCTCTTGGAAATTTTCACCTTCTATTTATTTAGTTTTTTGAGTCATGGTTGATTTAATTATGCTTTTTTGACAAAAAATTATAAAAAAACAAACTCCTTACTATAAACTCCATACTATATTCTATAAACATCCCCAATTCCCAAAAAGTTGGAATGCTGTGTAAAATGATTGGATTTCATGCACAATAGAACACATGAAACATCTTAAGTGTTTAAACTGAATACTCACTACACTTTTTAGGCATCATACACACTTTAGTTGAGATGCACACAGCACAATTGTGGTTCAATTTTATTTTGCTTTGATAACAGCTTTGCACACTCTTCTCAACCAGCTTCTTGAGGCAGTCACCTGCAATGCTTTTCTAACAATCCTGACAGAGTCCTGGCATATGCTGAGCACTTGTCGGCTGCTTTTCTGCTGTGTGGTCCAACTCATTCCTAACCATCAAAGCTGGGTTTAGATCAGGTGATTGTGGAGGCCAGGTCATCTGAGGCATTACTCTGCTTTTAGGTAGTGATGTGCACTGATTTGCTTCCAAAAACAAACAAGGGAAATGGGTCCAGACAACAGAGTTATGGAGAAGAGCAGACACAGTATTTTTTATTAACCACAAATGGTGCCTGTACATCATAATAAATAAAATCTATTTCACTGGCATATTTAGCCTATTTATATAAGTTTGAATAAAACTGCACTCTGTATCTTTAAGGTTGTGGGGAACTCTTGTTAGAAAATGAATATACAAACTGAGGTCAAAGTAGACGTGAATCACTTTCCCACGGTCAGGGATAAATGCCTGCCACCGCCAAAGGACTCACTGATTAAGTCTGTCTGGCTCTAGCAGCACCTTCTTCATGACCTCTACAGAATGGCAACACTTATGTCAGAGGCTCACGCGCTTAGACAGCTGTAGTTCACATTTGACTATGACAGGCGAAAAAGAAAAGTAGTTCCTTTCAGTTGGGTATTATTTAAGCTATCCAGCATAGTTACTTATACTGTGTCCTTTGCTTGATTGGAAGTATTGATATATTGGAGGTGTTAAGAGCCTGGAGACTTCCCCACTGTCAGTATCTCACAAACCAGGTGGAATTGTGTGTTGCTGCAGGATGTTGTTGTAGTGCTTGTTAAGTGAGGCTGGAATTCTGAATAAACGACAGCAACATACCCCAACACCATCGTCTCTCCTCCTCTGTACAGGAACTATGCGTTCCCACAATGGTGGGAACCAAAAGTTTCAAATTTTAACTACTTTCCACTGGTCTAAGGCCCATTCTGTGTGTGTCTTGGCCCAATTCTCATCTACCTCACTGGTGGTTTCTCTGCAGTGACTGAACCCTTTCCCACTATGAAGGCCTGATTCACACAGTTTCCTCTGAACAATTGATGCTTAGATGATTCTGTTACTTGAACTGAAGCACTGATGTGGGCTCTAATCTGAGGTGCCATTAATCTGCAATTCCTGAGGCATGTATCTCTAATTAACCTAACTAAATCCTCTGCAGCAGAACTCTCGGTCGTCCTTTAGTGTTTGATGGTTTTTCCAGCTGCACTTGAAGAAACTCTTAAAATCTCCTGGATGGACTTTACATATCTTAAAGATGGACTGTCATTACTCTTTGCTCATAACATGGATTGTTAAAGTAGTCAAATAGGGCTAGTTTCTGTATTCCTATACTACTTTGGCACAATCAGTGGTCTCAGTTAAGAGACGGCGAGAGATTCCATCAGCTGATCTTTGATAAAGCATGTGTTAACTGAAAACCATTTCAGATGGCTACCTCAAAAAGCTGGTTAAAACTAAGCCAATCGCAGAATTGCCATCAAGGCAAGTTGTACTTTGAAGAATGCAATATATGAAACAGGAATTTTTTTGTTCACTACATTATTCTATATGTGTGCTTATTTTGGATGTAGTCAGTATCTACAATGTACAAAATAATAGAAACAAATACCGTAAATACTTTGAATCAGAAGTGACCAAACTTCGACAATGAAGGTCGCTTCAAAGTTCACAAAGACGCACCAAAATAATGTCAGACCAGACACTCAACATAAAATTAGAGATTTTATTTTTACTTACTTTCGTTCTTTTCTCATGTTCTTCTCGAAAAGAGAAGTATAACAGTACACTCTTTGTTTCATAGAAAATGAGAAAAAAAAGTAAATAAAATGACGACGACAACAACAACAAAGTTATACATTTTATTTTCCCTTTCGTCAGTTTTGTTTTGTCTTTTCCTCCCATTTTACGGAAGAGTAATATCGTCATAGAAAAATACTATATTACATAGAATAGAACTTTACACAATCTGAAAAAAATACACAATATCAACGCATACACTTATTAATGGCCCAATCCGGAAACGCAATAAGGTATGATCCCACTTGTCAACACATCTTTTTATAAAAATATTTAGTGTTAAAATTAAATTTAGAAAAACAAATGTCACAGGCCTTTATGAAAAAGTGATTATTATATATGTGACACAAAAGATTGGAGATGCTCTCACAGCCAACAGATTACAATGAAATTTGCTAGTATGAAAATATGCTCAAGATAATTTTTACATTTGTAGAATCACACAGCCACAATTGTCTTTTAGTCAAATAAAAAAAATGTAATTTCTTATTTACAGTAATGGCAGCAGGTTGTTTTTCTGATCTCAATACTCTGTTAACTTTAATTTTGTTGGCAAAAACCTATGTTGAGATGCTGAGACCAAATAATGGTTGTCTACTTAACTGCTGTTTTGGGGGGGTAAAATGCTATTGGTTAGCTGCATCAGATACTACAGTTAACTGTAGTTTTCTGTATGGCCTAGAGCTAGATGAAATGGTACAATGGTTTTCTAGCAAACACGAAAAATCGAATCAGTTGATCAGACACAGTTATGTGCAGAGGTCGTGTCTGAATTGTGCCACAGCCACACTATGCAATCAGCTTTTGCAATCCCCCGGTATGGCCACTGCAGGGTAAATAAAACACAAACCCTGCTCTTAATTCCTGCTGCTCCTCCTTACGCAGCAGAAACCCCAGCACATGCTCAATCCCCATGGATGCATTATGAGACCTGAATATTGAATTCAAGCATGATGCTCAGTCACTTGACTGAAAATTGCTCACCTGCCACATAAGCCAAAAAGGTTTTCTGGTTTCTGGGTTTGCTTTCTATGGAGCCCCTAAAGGTCATGGTGGTGAGTTGTTTTTTCTTGAATACTTTTGCGTTGCCTCTGATTTGTGACGTAATGCCAGTTCCCATCTAGCTACAGCGCTACTCACTCTGTGGCCACGGTCAGCAGTGGCTGCTGACACAGGCTACTCTTAGGATAGAGATCGGTCTTCCGTCATGGATCAAAGGCAGCACACAAGTGGCGCAGAACAAAACTCACCACCATGACCCTTAAGGATCTCTGTAGCTTCCACGTTGAAACAGTGCAAGTTACTTTTATAGGCTCTAGGAAAGCATCACATATATAAAACCGGCATGGATTAAAATTAAATAATAGTTTTACAGACATCTCTAACCATTCCTTTCAATGGAGAAAATGCTTTGTGGGCTGCAAAGGGGTTTATCACTGCAGTACAGCAGGTGGCCAGTGGAAAAATCCAGCTCACTTAATACATCCATTAGAGACACAATAATAATCTGCTATCAAAGTTGACATTAAGAAACAAGAAGATATATTTCACAGCCTGGGTTTCCTTACTGCTCAGGGATTTGAACTAGAATCCGCCAGGTCAGAAATTGGGGCCTTTTGAAGCTTTAGGTTGAAATGAATCAAGTAACAATACATTTTGAGTGCGTGTTTGAAGGGGACAGGCAGGAACAGCAGGCATAAGGTATGAAAGCGCCTTAGTGCAGCTGATGATGTAATAAATTTCAGATTATGTAAGATGTAGTTAAGTCTAATGACATCCTTTAACAGCTTCCTGGTGACAACAGGCAATTGTTTCTTCAAACTGACATTGGAACTTTTTTTCCTGAAAATGAAATACATTAGGAATCTGTAATCTTTACTTTTTGTTTTAACAATTGCAATGTCAGTCTTACATACATAGTCACCCTAATTAAATGTTTCGTTATATTTACATTTTCAAATACTTAAGCGCAAATGTGCAAATTGTTGCATCTATTACATTATACAACTTGGGAGAATTGTTATACTTTCTTAATTTTTAACTTATGGGACCTGGGACTTTTGTTACAGTTCCGGATTGGGCTTTAAACTGACCTTTGACCCAGAAATGCATAGGGAGTATGGAGGACCACACATACATACAGTACATAAAAACCCAACAGAACAGTTTGGAAGGCTTTTCTCAGCAATTGTTATTTTTTGTTGCTTTACAAAACATTTCTTTTCCCTTTATTTTTTTTCTTCTTTTTGGCCACTTATGTTGCGTAAAAAAAACTCAGACACGTTTATTCCGCTGTACATGAAAATACTTACAGTGCATGGTATTCAACAGTGTGCTTTTTTGTAGTAAGTGCTTTATTAAGTTAATTTCCCTTTTTTGATATTTAGGAAAAACTTTCACCACTAGCTTACAAAAACTGAATTGATGCTTCTTTTTGATGCTTCTTTTTCAGTCTCATCAGTATTTTAGAACATGGATGTCTCACAGTCCTGGCAGTTATCACCAGTGAACAATGTACACCACTCATCTCTTTCTCAGTCACACACAGAAAAACACTCTAGGCTTCTAAACGCCTCAAACATGCTCAAAAGGGAAAAAAACCCCACTCAGATACAATACAATGTACAATGGCTTCAGAAAATCTTAGTTTTGTTGTGTTTCTGGGTAATTTTAAATAATTAAAATTACAATTTTGTCAATCATGTCATTTGCACCCAGAAAACCCATAATGTTGACAAGCATGAAAACATTTTTAGAATTTAATTGATCAAAAACTCAAATTTTTCATTTAGAACCTCTAAAACAGCTTTTCCTCAAGTACTTAATTTGGTTGCATCTATCCCTCCCTCAATTCTGGCCAGTTTTCTTGTCCCTGTCCCTGTAAGGCAACCATGGCGCTGGAGTTCTGACTAAAGATTTCAATTTTTGTCTCATCAGATGACTGAATTTCCTTAATGCTATCAGAGCCCTCTAAAAGTTGTTTGGCAAAGTCCAAACGGGCTGTCATATGCACTTTTACTCAAGTCTTCTTACTCTACCCTAAAGGCCTGATTAATGGAGTGCTGCTTAGATGGTCATCCTGTTAGCTGGTCTGGTTGTCCTATCTCTGCATGGAAGCCTTGTCAGTGACCACTGGGTTCCTGATGGCACCTTCTCATCTGGTCACTCTCAGCTCGATGGCCAACTCTAGGAAAGGTCAAGTTCTAAAATCGTCAAAGTCAATTAAAGCAAACATAATGCACTTTGCCATCATCTGAGAGCAAATGGTCCGAATACTTTTGCAAATTAAAGATTTAATTTAAATTTTTCACTTTGCCATTATGGGTTACTGAATGTAGACTGATATGTACAAATAGTAAACAGATCCAGTTATAATTGCAGCTACAACACAAAGTGAGCAAAAGTGAAGGGATCTGAATACGTTCTGAAGCCACTGTATACTGTGCACACAGAAACCTCGACCCAGAAGCACACAGCTTCACTCACTGACACACACGCAGCGCAACACACATGGATGTTCTCTAAGGGGGCAGCTGGATTCTAACTGTGTTACGTAAGGACATGAGGAAAGAGTGAAGGGCAAATGGAGTGAAAGAGAGAGCGAGAGAGAGAAGATTCAAACAAAAAAAACAACAGAGGTTATGATTGTTCCTGTTGAAACATTTTCCAGTCCTTCAGAGGACAAAGGCTATTCTGTCCTCTCTGTCACACATACACTCATATACATAGTATTATTCCTGTAGTGTATGCACTGTTCTCTCAGTTTTGTAACATATTATTAGCTCTCTATTGTCTCATATGAACGTGCATATAAAATTGTTACCTCTAGTAACTAGTTGTTAGTCCTGTATACACTTTCTGTCACACACACACACACACACTACCAAGTGTGGCAGGAGGTGAGCAGCAGCCAGTTTCATTCGTTACTTCACAGACAATTGGAACAAAGGAAATCCTTGCAGAGAGAAATCAATGGAAAAAACTGTTTTCCAGCTCCAGCTCCACAAGTCTCCTAGGTAAACAACGATGTTGGGAAAACTATGTTATGGTTCTTTGATTGAAAAGTTGAAACAACAGGCTTGTGTACATACTGTAAAAACCATAATATGAAAAATTGACTGCCAAGGTGCACACTCTTACGAAATGTCTAATGACAAAGATTCAAATTTTGTCCTGGTAAGATTATCCAATCTGCAGACTAAATCAATTAATTTTTGTCAATTTTGCATGCAACTCTGATGCCATATTTTGTTCTCAACTGCAACAACGAAGCATTTGATTCTGTATAGCTGTAATTCACATCTCTAACAGGCTTCCCTTCCACAGCAATAGCAGCCAACACTTCAAGTACCAGCAGCCCCTTCAATTTAACTTAATATATATGTTAAAATCCCAAAATACATTCCAGAGTTTCCATTTAAAGCTACTTTGAAGCTTCAGCAGTTTTAGATGGTCAAATTGAATGGGTAACAGCATGTATGCACACATACAGACATAGAAAGAAATGTACTGACATCTATATGCAGAGAACACCAAAAACTCAGAAACGTGAACAAAGGTTAGGACAGATATATAATGACACACACACCACGCGCATACTCACACGCACAAAGTGCATTGTTCCTTGTCCTTATCTGTGCCTGCTGGCCCAGTTATGGGATGTGACTTGTACCCCAAACAGTCTGTTACTTTAACAGCATCCTGACTGTCTGAACCTCCGTTTGCCAAATTTGCCTGTTAACTTTGTTCATGATCTTGGTGCCACAGAAGGACCGGTATTCCCTGCAAAGCCAAACAGCAGTAACACTTAAGACTCATAAACATCATTTGAAGGTGCTGTGTGTAGTATTTTGAACATCAGTTGTCAAATTAGTTGTGATTAATGAGGTGTGCTTGTGGTGATTAGAACTGTAGCACCTGTTCCAAAAAGGTGGTGCTGTTTAATTAAGACTGGATTGCCCATGATCCTTGTTTCCTATAGCAAATAGGATTTTAGTCATTGTTGAGTTTGCTTTGCTTCAGGGGAAGCGCTAGCCATCTATGTACCATATTTAGACATAGAACAATGTATACCTTATACCAATAATGCTAAATATGTGGTGTAGCCTTATGCCCACATGGATAGTGAAGCATTAATGCTAAATGCCATATCTGCTACTGTATTAGGTCTCTCTCCAAGTAACTCTTTGCTTTTACTGTACCTACAGTGCTTTAGTTTTGTAGTTTTGTTTATTAAATCTGCCTGCCAGCCAAATTTGGACATATGCCATTGAAATTTACAGATGGAACCAATATTACATCTGTTTATTATAAAGAATAATTATATTGGATAAACATGTTTCATTTTCCATTTCTTCTGCCATTTGTTTCCTCCAGAGATTCACAAGCTTTGGCTTGGTTCATTGTTGAACAAAACTGCCTTGTTTTATAATCACAAAGCAATTTCGCCCCAAGCCTGCCCTAGTGGCTCTCAGGGAAAATGCAATTTTGAGGCTGTTACAATCTGTAATGTGTCAAAATGAATGTGGTGCTGAATTCCCCTAAATGCTACACACAGCACTTATACGGCACACGAATGTATTCTTTCTGATCATGCTGAACCTTAACCACAATCGCTATTTAAAATGTGTATATATGTATAGTAGCTACCACTTTTATTTTGCAAGCCAGCAATAAGCTGAGCCAATGCTCTCAGACAACTAGAGTGACGAACTGGACCATGTAGTTGGGCAACTGTTGAGAGGGGGGGACAAGAAATATATAGAAAAGGGTCAACAATCTCTCAAAATGTCTACAGGAAGATGTTCTTCTGTTGGCAACACAGTTTTGTCCAGGGCATCTCCACAAACACAGCTGGCCAGTTGTGTTGCAGAAAAAGGTACATATATCAATAACCTCCATTTAAGATGCCATGTTTTATTAGGAAAGGACAACAGTACCTTTCCTTCTTCTCTTCCATTCAACTCTGGATTTGAACAGAAAAAACCATTTGGCAGTTTTGACAATATAACCATCTTTGACTTTTTTTCTTAGATTTTTTTTTTCCTATTCCTACTGTATCACTGACCTCATTACATGCAGCAGTATCCAATATAGAAGTGGAAAAAACGCTAAATTTGACCCTTCCAGAAAATTACTTGTTGAAATTGCATTTGAGCAACAGTGTTTGAGCAGACTCTTCATCAGCTAAATTTAATCAGCCACAGACAAACGGTTCCTTCATAAACAGTTTGCTGGATCATCTAATAGGCTTTTCTTAAAACAAATGAAATCTGCAGACTTAATTTCTCTCATTATCTCACTAGAAATTTCTTAAATGAACAATACTGTGTAATAAGGCAGATTTCTCTGGTGCCCTCAGCACTGGAAATGTCTATAAATCTGTGGCCTGGCAATAAAACAGCTCAACCAAAATGCATTTTTTTAATCATTTGTTTTAAGCAAAGAACATTTTAAGGAGTCAGAATTGGTTAAAGTGCCAAGGTAGTGGCTGTTTATGCTGGACCAACACTGAAAGGAGCAGTCAGTAGAACCTCCAGTGAACCTCCAGCCACTGCATTGTGGCAGATTTCTCATAGACTGTATCACAGCTTCTATCACAGTTCAACCCATTGTGAATGGGAGGGGGCAGCTATGAGCATGCAAGTGTGTGTGTGTGTCTCTGTGTTATGTAGAATTATTGCAAGCCGCTGGAGTGTGTGTGTGTGTGTGTGTGTTTGGGCGAGTTCCAGAAGATATAGATTTACACTTCACCAGGTTTAGTATGTCTCCTGACGGAATGAATGCCTGTATGTCTACAAATTTATTTGTGTATCTTTTCGTGTCCGTCTGTTACAAATCCAGTGGGTGGTCTAAAGTGTTGTTATTGTCCTCTGGGTCACCGTCAGCCAGTGGATTCCGGCTGATGACCAGTTCCAGTCTGTCTCCGGCCTCTGTGATGAGAGGTACTGCCAGGCAGCAGTCAAAGTCCCTCGTCCTCACGTGGTTCACCTGGACAAAGACAGAGATGCAGTTGATGCTTTGGTAAGTTGTACTGCATCAGGTTCATTATCACACTGATAACATGTTTATAATTGCAGTATGTTAGTAGTAATATGATGTAGCTGTGTTTGTTCTGAATTCCTTCACACTAGATTTAATGAAACAATGACTACGTGGTTAAAATGGAGATTTTTAGGCTTCAACTTCAGGGTGTTTAAATGAACCATGTAGGCCTTTCCAGACTTTGTTGGAGGCTTTTTGGACATCAGTCTGGTGGTCTTTATTTAAAGTAAACCATTGGCTATAAGTCAAGGTGATTAAGTGCAACTGTCGAGAAAATCCCACTGTTAAGCCATAAAACATCTCCTACTACCTCCGAGCCGGCTCTTGGCATAGTCGAACTAGGTGGTCACCTAGGGCGCCACTTGCTGGAGGGGGCGCAGCTGTAAGCCCTCCAAAAAAAAAAGAAGTTGATTGCAATTATTGTCAGCCGCGGGTTTTTGAGCTCGTTTTCTAAAGTGTAGTTACTTATTTGAGCTTTGTATGAATCCCTCATGATTCTCTCCCAGATCTCCACAATAAAGTGCAACGCAATAGTTAGTCCTTTTCCAGCCAGGATCCAGATCCTCGGTAACTGTGCCCCCCCGAGCTGAATATGTATGAAAGGGCTTCAAATTTTATACTATTGCTCATATGTAGATGTGAACAACCTTTTTTTCATTACCTGAAGGATTCTGTCATAGGGTTTGAGCCCGGCTCGGTCAGCTGGCCCATCAGGTCTGATCATGTTGACGTAAACCCCTTTCTCCAAGAAGCCATCTGACACGCTGAAACCAAAGTCATCGCTCTCTGGGTCCTTTATCACTGTAACCTACACACGACAGCACAAGCATGCAAGGTTGGTCAATTGGAATCTGTTAACTCAGTTTAGTCTATAAGTAAGTTTAAAACCCATATTCATAAAAGTGATCAGCAGAGGTTGCCTTCAAGGGCCCCCGGTGAACACAAAGAGTTAGTACTAAATAACAGCTAGTGCTTTGTCACATGATTTAATGTTCTGTTAAAATTTGAACTTTAACAGACCACAAAGACAACAGCTGATGGTCAGCTGATAACCAATGTAAAATTCAGAAAACAAACCAAATGAGCCGGCTATTTTTAGGGGGCCCCTGAGGGGTCACATGGTTTAAAAAAAAAGGAAAAAAACAAAAACAAAAGCCAAATACTGCATCCACAAGGACTGGACTTTATGTACTTTACTCAGGAACCGTTTCACTAACAGTCATTAGCATCGCTTGGCTAGTAAAATATAATTTGCGAGCCAAACATAAATTAACCATATAACTACATGTTTGGCTAATAAATTAATCAGAAGGTGGTGACAAAGACCACTCTATTACAGTAACTGTCTGAAATGCTAGGTTTTAAATGCACATAAAGCAACAGAGACCAGGCATGGTAATGACTTCCAAAGCAATGTAAACGACAAATAATCATATGTATAATATATGAACATTTAGAGTCATTAGTGTTTTAGAGGAAACATTTTCTTGATATAATTGGTTTATTGTCAAATCTATCTCTGGAAGAAAACACTTTGGTCTTCTTTATCTGTGTGTTTTTAAGCAGTGGTAGAAGTACTCCGATACTTAACGTGAAAATACTAACCTCACCAATAATGTAAAACTACTTCATTACAAGACAGTAACCACTTATGTATTAATGTGAGGGCATTTTATTTCTCTAGTTTGTTCAGGTAAATCTCATTTAACCTGTCACATAGTATAAAGTTTGTTTTAATCATTTGCATTATGGATTTTTGAAGTATTATTTGGTCTTAATTATTAGAAGGAAAAACAAAGTAAATTATATTTGAGAAGTTGGAGCCATGACATGTCACTTACGTGATTACTTTGTACGTTTTTGAAAAATCGGTAAACTGTAGCTAATGCAGTCAACCGTTGTTGTAGCATAGCAGTGTTAATAACTTTCTCTCTGTCTGTGTCAGTGCCACAGTAAAGCCGATCACTATAGCCTATTACAGTTTAAATTAAGTGTGATGAGGAGTAAATATCAAGAATTCCTTCTAATTTACTGTAAGTGTGGATGCATCATTTGGCGGAAGTAACTCTAGTTTGGTTTGCCAATCTGAGAGCACAGTTTAGTAATCCAAACGCACTATTAAGTAAACCGTACTCTCAGTTTAGTGCACAAACTGACACTTAAATATTTTTTCAGTCAATCTGATTAAACAGCCTCATCATAGCGCAAACTGAGATTGTCTGACAAAATGTCAGAACAAAGGCAGTTCTGCTTCATTTGCTCTCACTTGGAGGTAGAAAGAGCAGAGGAATAAATTAACTCTTTTAGCAGGCTTAACAGCTAGTCAGACAGTTTGTCCCCCCACTAATGCCATATTTAACATTGTAAACTTGCTAAAATTGCTCCTGATGCACAGGTGCCGAATGCTGGTTTGGTGTGTCAGGGAACTTGAAATTAAACCAAAAAATGGAACTAAATTGAATATGATGCAGAGGTCACCATATTACATTTAGTGTTTCCCTGCAGCATATACAGTAACAATTTGGAATTAATGAGAGTTTCAGATTTGCAAACATTATTTACATTACAACATTTAATTTACTGTATAAATGAATTGTAAGATTTAATCCTTTTTAATGTATTGTTTGAGGAAGTAAAATTCCATGCAAAGCACAGCTTTTCAGGACGTGCAGTAAAAGGCTTGTGGGGTGTCTGGTTGGATGCTTTTAAATCAGCTAATATCCTTAAATTTACTGTCTGGCGAAAGACAGTGTTACAATGTAGTTCTATCTTACAGGATATAGTACTGTATTTCCCTGCTACATGCTTTACTGGGACATAACTAACTGCAAGGTAACCAAACAGCCAAAGCTCAATACAGGTAAGTATTCCATCTGGAAGTTTTGATGCGGTAATACAGACCAGATGGTCTTCCAAGAACTGCAGTGGTATGGTATATGCATATTGTATGATCATTTAACAAAGCACCATTGCAAGGCAGTAATAGTTTGGCTGACGACCAATGAGCCCGTCAGTAAAACAGCTAATGATTTAGAGGAGTGTGACCAACCAACCTGCCCAGTGTTTCATCTGCTGCTTGTTGTTCTTTTGCCGCCTACTGTTCTTTTCTTTCCACTCACCCCAACCAGTCGAGGCAGATGGCCACACACCCTGAGCCTGGTTCTGCTGGAGGTTTCTTCCGTTAAAGACTGTTGGGTTTTCTGTATAATTCTATATATATATAGTTTTATTCTGTAAGGTCTTAAACGTTTAACACTGTAAAGTGCCTTAGACTTTTGTTGTGATTTGGTGCTATAGAAATAAACTGAATTGAAATTGAATTAAACTCAAGACCTCAATTAACCTAATCCTATCAAGATCTAAGGTCAAGACCAGAACAAATCCCCATCGTAAGTGTTTTCAGATAGAGCTTTGAACTCACTTTGTGCAGCTCCAGAGGTGTTGGAGACAAAATCCCCTGCATCTCCTCTTTGATCCGGCGAGACTCCCACGTCCTCTCTGACACCCTCAATGAGGCCTTTGGCTTGGGATCATGGTGCAAGAGAGGGGATTGGTTGTCTCGGTGGATATGGGATCCCTGGAGTAAGTGAGCCTCCTGGTTGAAAATGGCCTCCTGGTGCAGGAGTGTGTCTGGAAAGAAACACAGTTTAGTTTTTTATTACTTTTGTATATCAGGAGCTTGGAGATAACAACTGCCTTTTCATATGTCACTAACCTTGGTGCAGTTGGGCCTCTTCATGCAGATGGGCCTCCTCGTGCAGATGGCCCCCCTGGTGGAGATGTGCACCCTGATGGAGCAAGTTCCCCTGGTGCAGGAGAGAATTTCTCCGCAATGGGCTCATCCGGCTGTGACTCAGTATGGGTTCAGCTGCAGGCTTGTTGACACCATCTACACCCAGACTGATGGCAGTGCCTGTCATGATAGATGCCTACACAAACAAACAAATGCTAACAACACTGCATTAACAGTGTTTATACGTCTTATTATATGTGCATTGTTGGTAATATCTTATTGTAAAAGCACTACCGTACGATGATGTCTAATGAAGTTTAGTACCAACACTACTGGTGTTAATAGTTCAAATCTTCACTGGCTGAAGACAATGTGTTGATGTTTTTAATATATTTTTTACATTATGTTAAATGAATGGTTAAAAAGTTATGGCTTTTCAGTTGGAGGCGAGTATCAACATACTACCTGACCTCTATCTCTCTGAGGAGTTCTGATTGGCCACAGGTCTCAAGATCCTCGAGCGCCTGACACCAGAAACTGTCCTCTGGATCCAACAGAATCCCGTCAGGTTGTTGTCCAATGAATCTGTCACAAACACAATCAATATAACGAAGCTGCTTTGAAAACGAGTCATGGCAACTGTTTCAGTATTAATAGATGCTAGAAAAACATTAGTTAAATTAACATGAAATCAAGTTCAGACACAAACGTTTTAGGTTGCATGGTGGTAGATCAGCCTTGTGGTCAGGAGTTATTATGTAAACTGTGATTTTCATTTATAAGATGAAACACTCCTTTACTGTTAAACTGTTACCTGACTGATCACAAGTCACTGTATTGAGAATAAATGGGTATTGTAGAATTGAGTCTGTCTATCAGGACAGAAATTCCTCATTTTTCTTTACAGTATGTATTGGTAATGAAGAAATCATCAACATAAACACAGAGCAATATGGGTACACTACAAGGCTGTTCATTCTGATTAATTCCAGTGTGAGTCATCTTTAAACACTGAACACTGTTTGACAAAATTAATTCACTTTAAACGTGGGGCCCCCCACCCCACCCCACAATAAATCCTCCTTTTCTCTCCACCCCCAGCAGTGTTACATAACCTCAGTGACTGTTGCTATCCTCATAAAGCTTAATCTCCTGTGTACATCACTGCACACAGACACAAATACACAGATACTCCTTCATGAGTCAACCTCCACACTGAAATGTCCACTTCACCACAAACATGAACAATGTAGAATATTAGAATATTGCATAAAAATATTAAAAATAAAATTAGGTCAAAGCTAACAATTGAGAAAACTAAACAGTAGTGTTTTAAACATCAATTTCCATTTATTTTGATGATGTTCAAAATACTAAGGCTCTTGCAAGGTAAACCGGTGTGCAGTGTTCTTGATACTTTGCAATACTGATTAGACAAATGAAGCAAGTCTGCGTTATCAGATTTGCTTGTTGTACAAATATGGATGGAAAACAGTGGCTGCTGGTATTAAAGAGAGAGAGCTAAAACTCTAACGCAAACATTCAAAAACAGTCAGCAAAACTATATAGGATACATGATTGAACTAAGTTCAGCCCTACCCTGGTGGTTTGTCCCATTCATCTTCACTGAAGCCTCCATCACTGAAGGGGTAGTTCTTCCGGCGTCCAGGTGGAGGTGTGGTGCTACGCTGCTGCTTGGCACTTCTCCACTCGTGTGGATGAAGGGCAATACCAGCTGCTTGATGGCTGTAGTTACCTGCAAAAGGAGAGAGGGGCTCATTTTCAGAAAGCTGCTGAACATGGATTTACAAATTTTATCAAAATAAGTGCTGAATCTCTTCATCCAGTGCTTTATAAAATCTCTTTTTAGGTACAGCTGTTTTTTGGCAAAGGTAACCCTGAATATGCCTCATTCATCCAAGACTTACCCTGACTGCAGTAGCCTGCATCCAGCCCTGAGCCATCCCATGATTCCATGGCGGAGTCCACACTGGGTATGGTTGTGGAGTAGAGCTCAGAAAGCTTATTGGTCTGTTGGCTGTCCGTCAAATCATCCTCCTCTGGGTCACTGAGCTCATTCTCTGTTGTGTCCTCTACCTCTGCTGCCTTCCTCTCCTCTAAATCTGAGAGGATAAAAGCAAGAATTAGGTTAAATAAGATATTGACAGGTTTAAGAAGTATCTCTGGAGTTCAGGACAGCAGCTTGGTCATCTTTGTGAAGTTGTGTTAAGAAATTTGTGATGCAATTCAAGTTTTCATACTTACTGTCAAGCTGTTTTTTTATCTTGAGCGTGACTGTCTCTCCAGCCATTTGGAGCAGGTGGATCGCTTCACTCAGCGGCTTCCCTTTAAGACTGACACTGTTGATAGCTAAGATCCGATCACCTACATGGATTGCCCCTGTCCTGGACACACAGGAGAACATATGCATTCACACACATGAACAGATACACAGAACAAGATACAACTATATACACAAAAGGCACTGATCAATAATTTTATGTGCACAAATCTAATTGGTGGGTACAGGGCTAGATCTGGAGCAGCAATAACATAGTGACTGTTTCCATATCTGATTTGGTTTAAGGACTTTAATTTAAAGGCATTTGTGTTTAAACAAAAATAAAAAAAATCACATGGATATGTCTTAACAAGGTGACTCTGGAATAAAGAGCACCAACTCCCTTCAATCCCACTATCACTACTGTATTAAACCTAGTGTAAACTCTTGTGGCCTACTCTTGTGGCCTACTTTGACAGAGATATCATTCATTTGAGCTCTTATCGCTCTCTCTCACACGCACCCACACACACCCAGGTACACATACTGTACCTTAAATGTACATGCATGATTAAAGTGTGATAAGTCTGTGTTTTATGATTCTATATGTTTAGTTTCCATTCATCCGGGGCTCAAAGTAAAACTGGGTCAGTGCGAACACTTTCCACCGGCCACACAGATGTGGCGGCGTCGATATCATCTGCGTCCCTGCACTTTGTTCTGTGTCAAGCTGAGCCAAGTTTATTTATAGAGTGCTATTAGCCAGCAGATCTGAGGTAAAGTGCTTTATCGACAACAGTTCAGAACAGGAAATAGAACATTTGCATCCCAAAATGGGGTCACAGAGTGCTTGTGTGTGGAGGTGCAGCAGGGTAAGGAGTAAGCTGCCTCCTTAGGTGTGTTTTGGTGGAATGACACGTGACCTGGTTATTAAAAGCTGACATTATTTTGTGAATATGTGTGTGGTGGACTGGAAGTAAGCTTAATTTACCATTATGTCATTTTTTTATTCAGTCGTGTTGATGTGGACACTAGCAGCTTTCCAATCTCTCCACCTCACCTCACTGTGTTCCTGTCATCACTCCATGTCACACGGCACCTGCTGCACACTCAGCTGCTGGTGGGGAATCCCTCTGTGTATTGCCAAAGTCTTCTTCTATTATTTCTCCTAATAAGGCTTTTACCCCACTGATGAGGACGACTAAATAAAGCAACATCAGTGGATTCCTTCATTGGCCTCAGTTTGCTTTATGTTTCTGTGTGTTACCATGAAAGGACTAAAAGATGATATCTACATATTTTTTATGCTGATACAAATAGAAAATAATTACGTCTTTTAGGAAAAGCGTCACATTTTAAGACCATGTATTTCTCTTGTTCTCATAAGACCTTTTCTATAGCTGTTTAAAACTTACATAGGAAGCTATGTATACTGATGTGCTTGTGTAGTGGTCAAAAACTTTATGGGGAAAATTGTACGATTGTGTCATCTGTATGAGAAATTAATTTTAAGATATTAAAATTGATTTTTTCATGTGCAGTGCTACATCCTTTCTACATCTGTGTGAATATGAACTAAAATTGGTTCCGATTTCTGTGCAACTATATAATTAAACAAGACAAAAGCATGACGGATTTATTTACTGTGCAAAATTACTCAATCTTAAAATGTAGTTTTTCAGGAAGTGGTGTGACCCCCTCTTGCAGCTAAAACTTCAACTAAGCACTTCTGGCAACTGTTTTCCAGCCCTGCATGAAGGCATTTTAGCCAACAACTTCAGCTCAGTGATGTGGCTTCCTTGCAGTATCTAACCGTGATACTGCCACCACTGTGTTTCATATCCCAGAATGCAGAGTTTGGTCTTTGCCAAACATAAAGCTTCCCATTCTAAGCCGTGTTGGTCTGTGAACAAATGGTCTCATTTGTCCATGTTGGATGTTCTTCAAACTCTTCAAAACAGAAATTCTTTTGCAACCATTTCCAGTCTGTTGAGCAGCAACAACTCTCCTTCTAAGGTCTCCAGTTATCCGCTTTGTTCGCGCTATGACACACTTTAACAAACCTGTGTTGTCAAGACCACACTTTGAGAGCGAAGACCCAGATTTCTCTTCTTAAAATAAGGTTACACTGGTACTAAAACAAAATACTGAAATATATAGAAACCAAAAAATCTAAACTTCTTCTCTAATATTTCACAGTTCAAACTGCAAATGAAGTTTTTAAAAAAGTGTGTGTGAGTGTGTACCTCTCAGCCAAGCCTCTTTTGGTTAGGCCAGATATAGTGATGGGGTCAAAAGGCTCCTCAGTGCCTGAGATGGTGATACCTAGAGGGCCTCCGTACCGCTTCAGCTCCACTGTGTAGATGATGCTGCCTGATGTCTCCTGCTCATCTGATACACACAGGCACAGACGCATGCACGCGTTATTCTACTGTTTCAGCTCCAAGGAGTGGATGACACTGCGTGATGTACGCTGGTCACCTGAGACACACACTAACACCACTTTAAGTTCACCTGGTGATATTGCCTCACGTTACGTGTTCATTTGATATGTACACACACACACACACACATTTCAAAAGTAGGTCAAAACTCTTCTCAAGAAAACACAGAGGAAAACACAGTTTCCATGGCAACCAAGGAGAAGACTGCCTCGTCATCATGTCGCTTAACATGAGCAAATAATATCTGTTTGTTGTATGTCTGTGTGCATGTCTAGAGTATGTGGATGTGATTATACCCTCTCTAGTAGGGTAGGATAATCTAGTATCGTAACACATAACCAACCTATGTTTATCAGCTTTTTACAACATGTCAAAACACAGGGTGACATCTATTTGCAGCTGCTTTGACGCATTTATTTAATTCATTACACAAAACGGTAGATCGGTAGCATGTTACCAAGTTTACCACGCACAAACATGTTTATTTGCATTAAGGCTGTGGGCTAAGGCAACATGTTGTTCACAGTAAACACACTGGACCAATATCAGTGTATGATACCACTTCTCTATGTGTTTACTTACTCTAAACCATATACTTATTCACTTGCTGTTTAATGTTTTGTGAAGTAACTTGTTCTTTATGTTTTACTTGGGTTTTAATTGTTCTGATTCCTCATAGAAAGATAAGATAAAAAAAGAAAGATGCATCTTACAGCATCATAGATAATGATTTTACAGTCACTGAGCAGCAGACTATAGCATCACCTGGTGGTCAAATGTGGTTATTGCGCCTCTTCAATCTGATGCATGAATTCGACTTTTCTTTAATGTGATGGCCAACATTCACAGACTCATCTTAACCATATGCATATGGACACACGTACCTGAGTTGTCTTCGTCTTTGCGTATCTTTAGTTTGACCAGTTCCTCACACTGCTGGAGGATCTGCTCTGCATCTTCTTTGGAACAGTTCTCCAGCCTGATGTTGTCAATGGCCAGCAGCTTATCACCAGGTTCCAATGTTCCTGTTCTGAAGGAGAGAAATGTAGAAACAGTTGCTGCAATTAGTAAATATACTCTGTACAGAGTAATCGTTGTAAATTGAATATTGTTGTACATAATATAAAACACTTTCTTAACTACATAGTTGTTCTGTAATTGCATTAAAAGAGAGAGGTAAAATGAAGGAAGCAAACAAAGCTACTAAAAGAGCAGCTGCCTCCTTGCAAGTAGTTCTGCTTACGTATACTCTCATTGACACAGTTACACCTGTACAATCTAATGCAATCCAATACAGCCTCTCTGGAATGAACTCTACTTTTATAAGGTTATAATTACAATATGATTATAACTTTCACAAGATGATAGTTTAGTTGAAACTCTCAGAAAGGTGATAATTCTACTATATGTTTATTATTGAGGTGATAGTGGGCAGTGGAGCTCTATATTAAGAGGTGTCCCTATAGTTTTCGCCGCCCTATTTAAAATGAATGAAGGGGACAAAACATTAGAAACACCTCTTCATATAATGTACTCCAGCGCGACTCCACCACCCACTATGACCTCAATATGCAAATGTAGTCATGAGAGGAATACACACTGTTTATTAGACATACGGGAGGATATAACAGAATAGACTGTGTGATACCTGTGGGCCATACTGCCCTTCTTTATGTCAGAAATGATGAGAGGTTCTCCTGGCTTCTTACTGGCTGTGGAGGAAGATGATGCCACAATAAGACAGCAGCAACAAAAACAATCAAGTATAACATCCCTAGCCATTACTTAAATTACTTTTACTACAGCTACTGAAAAGACTACTACCACTACTACTATTCATAGTTCTAATAACACTAATGATAATAAAGAAACCAATCACCAGCAACATATAGTGCTACATCAGGAATAATGTAATTTACTTCACTATCACTTTGAGTTAATGTTTGAGATAATGAGGTAATGAATAGGGACTGAGAGGGCCTGAGAATGTTTTCATACATAATAAGAATGAACTGATCATTTGGAAAGTGATCTCTATCGTGCTCTTATTGGGGTAAAAATGCCAAAGTCGGCTGGTAAATTTTTGCTAAAATTATCCAGTGTTTTCTGCCTCTGTCAACTGTGGAGATTTTCATTCACCAGATGGCGCCATTCCACCATTCTTGGTGTACAACCACAGTCCAGCCTGACAGTCCCGCCACAGCGGCGTTTATTCACCAGTGCCATTTTTAATCTAAATATCAGGTCAGAAATGAGTTTTGTCTAATATACATCACAACTACACCATCAAAGCCACCACATAACCAGAAAATTCCAGAGAAAATTCAATTCAGGGCAAGTTGTCTGCACCATTGCTGAAAACAGTCAGGGGTAAGAGGATTGGTCACATTATTGTGTGAATTCTATGCAGTTACTTGATCTTCTGCTTAACCTAACTTACTGTATGTCATTAATGACTTGGTCTCACTTTTACCTGGCAGGACTGTGCCTGGCTTTGTGCATACAGTTATCTGACAACGGCAAAGTGGTTTCTCCAACTGCTGCTTTAAAGTTGGAAGTATACTGCATAGTTTTCTGGAAATATAATACTTAGCATTGAGATCCATCTTAACTGCACCTAACCACTTACTTTTGGCCCTACAGTATAAAGCAACCAGGGTCTGATATTAGTGTGTTCACAAAAGTGCAGGGTGGTCTTTAAACATTCTGCCAGCATCCTTCAAAATAAAACAAACGCAAAAAAATGAATATGAATGAATGAATGAATGTTTTGAACAATGTTTTGTGTGTATGTGTTTCTACCACTGATGGTGAGCCCCAGTTCCACTCCTCTTTTCTTCGGCAGCTTGACATGGAAAGTACCGCTGCTAGGCACCACTGACTCTGTAACCCACACACACACACACAGACAGTCTTAAAAGAAAAATGCAGAAAAGCCATTAATATAAACAAGGAAATAATTCTTCTCATCCCGCTTAACATTTGTAATTACAAGGCATTTAGCTCTTGCTCTTATCTCCTCTGAATTGCTCTTCTCCGGGGCAAATAGTGACTTCAAATCCTCACTGTTTGCTTGCATGAGTCATCATAATAATTCCACCAGTTAAACAATTCTACATTCAGGCATAAACATGACAAATGCACGTTGTGAGCAGAGCAACCACTTAAGACTTTTTAACAAGTAATTAGGACCAGCCTCACTTTAGAGTACTCCATAGTCTTCTCATTCATTCACACTGCAAACATGATCAACAAGTCTGTTTATTTCCTGCAGAACTGAGAAGGGAACGACTGCCAATCTCCACTGCAGAAATGTCAAGAAGTTCAAGCTTTATTACACTTTCAGACTGGCTACATCCATGTCTGGCATCCTGGTAGGATCTAAAATCGAATGTATTTCTGAATAAACATGATACTTTGTTGGCTTTAAAGTAATTTAAATAAGGCAAGAGCAATCAAGTGGAAAAACAACAAGAATGTAATATACTGTACAGAAACCTCCGCAGCTACAGCTACACAGCTTAAATGAAGTCAAATCAAAGCTCAAGTCTCTTATAGTGTCATCACTGGGTAAAAACAAAGCAATAGCTGCAATTTTCAAACTACAGAATGTAGAAAAAATATGGGTGTGTGTAGTTTGCATATTGTTAGAACCAATATAATAATTTTAATCAGACAGAGCACAGCTGTTTCATTTTTGTGTGCAAAGTGTATTAGGAGAGACTATTTAATATAATTGATATACAGCACATATTATTTTTTGCACCTTGAGTTGATGAGATTTAAACTGTCTCACAGTTTGTTTTGCGGTGCATATAACTGTATAGAGCCACATCCATGTAGGGGATGTTTCTAAAATCTACTCTGTCCAACACTGAGCCTCATTCAAGTCGACTTGAGTGAAGTCAGTTTTCTCACTCTTGATGAAAAGCAGCAGACTGCTTCTCCCCACAAATCGCATCCATTAATGAAATATTAACCGCTCTCTTAGCTTCAGTACAAACAACAATCTTCAATCAACTTTACCTTTCAAAACCTGCTTTAAGTAAATCTTCATTTGTTTGAAAGTTCAGAAAATTATTTCCAAATGCAATTTGTTGTGACTTTTCTTCTACACAGAAATCAGAAATAAGGATAATTATATACTGCCTCATATCCTGAGTGTATCTGTGCAATTTTACTTTTTCATGGGGTTAAAAGCATGTTGGTGTGACTATGCCCTGCAGTGAAGAGCTGTAATTAATCTGTCCTCCCCTGCCAGTATGAACTCAAAAGCTCTTAGCAGCTGAGCTTGACCAGTTCATCCTCTGTGTGCTAATGTGTCTATTTGTGTACCCTCCAGCACAACTCCTGAATGCTTGGTAATGAAGAACATACAGTGTGTAACAGGTGCTTTGTTCTCTTTGATTATAAGAAAATGTTTTAAACACTCATGGATGAGCGAAGAATTGGCACAGACCTGCTACATCGAACTCTATCTCCAGTGTGACCTTATTGGTCAACGCTGCGTCACGAAGAAGCTGATTGGCTTCCTCTAGCGTTCCATCTTCTGTGGGAATTCCGTTGATTGACAAAAGGCGGTCTCCAACTTGCAGCAGGCCACACCTACAACAAAAGTTACCATGCTGATGTCAGAAAAAGTAGAAAAAAATAGATATCAAATTTTTTCCTGCAAAACTGAATTAGATAATACAGTTTCTGTCCTTTGAACCCCCTCCCCCAGGCTCACTTCATAATTTTATTTTGAATATGATTTTCTTACTTGTGGAACAGAACCCTGAATTTCTGGGATGGTTTTATTAAACCAAACATATTTTCTGGCTGTGGTTTTGGGCCTAAAGTCTGGGTTCTTTCAGTCACCTAGACACTTTTTAAAACCACTTCAGGCATTTCCATTGGGGATGATATTCCTGCATATGCCTCTATTTAATAGACACTGGGAAAAGTAAACTGGGTTAAAACTGGTATTGTTGGGTTTCTGAAGCCATTGTGAAGGGCTTTAATGTGAACACTATGAGGTTCACTATTTATTTCATTCTGAATGACTCAAAGGTTCTTCAAAGCAAACAGAGACAGAGGCCTCCAAAAAACATATCAATTTCCCTTCTGACCTACATTTCTGTCTAACAGAAAAAATGCTTGTGCAGTTATTTCGTACCCATTTAGACAGGATTACCCTCTAGAGTCAAAATTCCCCCAAGAGGGAACAAAAAGATATATTAGATAGATATATAAGAAAGATATATAAGATATTCTAAACTCATAACTGTTATGGAAAAGTGGCCAGGGTGCTCATTCAGACATGAAGCCGACACGTTCAGATGCCGTCAGATTAATGGGAAGTACTTTATGTCTGAAAGGGGCTTATGTCTCAGACATTTATTAACTTGTGAAACCAAGTGAAGAGTCACCTGACAGACAAACAGTACTGTTTAATGAGCTTTTCCTTTCAAAGTTAGCACTAATGTTAGCTAATGATGTGTGGTCCTCCAATTAACACAAAATGCAACTTCCCTTGATGGTTTAATTAAGGATCTTCACTTGAAAACTGTTTCAGAAGCACAAATTTATAACAAATATTTAACAAGTAACTATTACAATACACAGAAAGCTACGTGATGTCCTACCTTGTAGATATAGAAAATTCCCGCTCATATGGCAAACAGTGCTAATTGTTAGCTACAGCATAACCTGCAGCAAAACAAAAATGCAGCAATTCTGCATACAGCATCTGAAACTTACAAATAATGTAAAAGATGGCAACATAAGATCAAGTTGCTAATGATGCGCAACGCTTCAAAACGGTGAATGCACAAAGGTCAACAACTATATAAATGTTCTACAGTAAATCAAAGTGTAATCATTTTGGTTTATGCAGATCATATAAAGATCACCACTGTTTCTTCTTGTTTTTCATATTTTTTCCACATATTACTTCACTAATGCTTGCTTTTATGAACTGCATTTACAGTTGTTCATTAGGTATGTATCTGGTGAAAGTTATGTACAAACTAAATATGCTTGCACATAAGAAAGTCAAACATTTTGTGGTTTGACTTGCTTAGGAGCAAACATCACAATAGTAGTGCTACTCAGAGTTCAAAGAGATGGATGAGAAACCCACAAAACCACATTGTAATCTTTACCTTGGCAGGAAGACTATAGCATTGTGAGAAATCGGCCAGACTGGGATACCTGGCACAAGATAACGTAAACCTCTGCTAAACCAACCTAAGAAGACGAGCTGCCTCATGTGACCTTCGAGTCAATAACAAGCTAATAAAATCTGTGGTAAAGTTGAGCAGTGGGTTTGACTTTTGATATTTATCAAAGCGATCAGAGCTAAAAAATTAAGAAATCCCTATATTTCTGTACCTTTCTATGGGTACACAAAAGCAATACTTGGTTTAATCACAAAGGCAGAAACATGTTATTTTATGTTTCAAATATCAAAAGTCATACGGTATAGAACATAACTCAAATAAGAGCCGCATTACTAAATGCTACTTCTCCTTCTGCATAAAGACGACTTTTGACAGGGGAAAATGAAGATGTAGTGAATTGTCTTTCTTTAACTTGGCCTCACCTTCATGCAGTCACTGCCCTTTGGTTTTGCAGGGCAGTTGGGATATGAACTTGTCTAAATTGAAACACACCAAATGATGTATCCTCCATTAAACCATGAGTAGGTGACCTGCACTAATACACTATCAGCCATCTTCATTATGATCTACTGAGGATTAAATGGCCCCGTCTCACTGCCCTTCTACTTCTTCATTTTTGTCCATTTAATATTTTTTTACATTTTCAGTTTAAATAGGTGCAATGTCGTTCTCACTCTTCCATTCCTCTCATCCTCTAATTTCATAGTTACTTTTTAGTATTTAGTTTCCATAACCCTGCCTTAATCAGAAGTTTGTACAACACAATACTTCAATTCCTTGGTGTATTTTACTATACCCCGGTGGTGCAGACCTGATGCATAGGGTTAAGTCAGGATGAGGACGTGGCTGTGTGTGAGGTTCACAATCACACGCTTAAAATAATCCAGTCTAATAAATCCTCACTTCTATAAAATACATATACATTACATACATATATACATTAAGAATTGAGTGAAGTATAAAAATGAAATTAAATATATATAATATAAATAAAGTACACAGAAATAAGTTATTATTGCTTACTGATGCTCCTCTCTACGACTGCTGAGCAGGTAACCTACACCTGGCAGAGGGAGGGGCTGAATCGAGTGTCATACACAGTCCACCAGCTTTTGCATGCTCATAGCAATTAGCAAACAAGCTCGATGTGGTTAAGACTGCGGTGGATGGGGACAGGTACCAGAGCTGAGGGTACCGTTATTCTGAGAGTTTAACAGGTGTTTCAATTTACTACTTTTAAAGTCTCAGCTCTCCTGGGCTCCATGTTTTCTCCTAACTGTTGTCTGCTCTGTGTGGAGGAGCTGAGCTCCACCTTCAGTCACAGAGAGCAGGGGCCCAAACACGTGTGCCAAACCATGGAGGGTGATTCGAACGGATCGTGGATCAACTGCGGTCCATTACACCACCAATAATTTGTGTGTTCCATTAGTGCTGTTTCCAGCAGCAGTGATGCGGGATAATTATGGCTAAAATCTTAAAGGAATATGTCATCATTGCACGAGACCTTTGGTTTCAAACACTGCTCCCTAAACCACAAGTTGTGGTTAAGTGTAATTCAGGGTGGTGTGAAGGAGTTTGTTTGGATTCACCCTGCCAAGCGGAAAGGAAGCTACTTATTGATTCCTCCTGTGTGGGTGAGGGGAAGCTGCCTAATTAGTGTTGTTAGTGTGGGCTGCTAATGGGAAAAGAGTGTGGCCTTGGGGTGCAGAAACACACCCAGCACAGAGAAGTTGTTAACGCAACAGGAACATAAATCAGTTGACATAAAGATACACACAACAAAAACATAAGTGAGAATAAATACAGAGAAACTAACATGAAATTGTGAACACATGCAAAAATTAAAGTGCAACAATGCTAAAAACAATTGTGAACCTACACAGTATCTGAAAAACCCCACCTACACTAGTGCATAAATGATTGAAAACATATTTATACACCCACACGTAACACAGAGCCAGACAGAGCTCTTAATACGCCACCAACATCAGATCACACACAAACACATTCAAAAACATAAAAGGAAGCTAAGAAAAGCTGTTACTGCAGCATTAAAATGAGCACATGGCCGCATACACATATTTCATATCATAACACAAATACAAACATGCGTTTACAATGCTGTAACATACACACACACACATATATACTACCAGTCAAAAGTTTGGACACACATGGAAATGACCATGTTTGTGAGAGAAAAGCAGATTTTATAACAGCACATTGATCAGAAATACAGTGTAGACATTATTAACATTGCAAATGACTATTGTA
>JAUMHL010000025.1:24677092-24699951 GCA_032362345.1 Sandelia bainsii
AACACAGCTGAAGACATGTATCTTTTCATGAACAACATGGTGATTCCTATGTGTGTCCAAACTTTTGACTGGTAGTATATATATATATATATATATATATACACACACACACACACACACACACACACACACACACACACACAAAAGCACTAATTATATTTAAATAAATATTAAATATTATTTATTAAATATGTTTTCCTGTGCTCTACAATTAAAATAAACCGGGCTCTTTCAGGAAGGTTCCCTTCAGAACTCATATGATCATTCATCCATAAGGACATCAGAAATTAAGGTCACTTTACCAAATAGTGTAGCCCTTCAAGTACAAAACATTGCCTTTGGCTTCAGTCTCACTTAAATCACTTAACACATAATATATTTTCTCTTCAGTGAGACCAGTAAACATCCTGGTTCTATAACTAATGTAATGTACCACTGTTGTCTCTTTTAATATGGTATTAATGCTTTACATTACAGAGCATACATAGGTTAACAACATTAGCGTGCTATGCAAAGGGTGTTTTCATGCTACCAGTGAGTCAACGTGTGCAGGCTCACCTCTCTGCAGAACTGTCAGGCTCTATGAATCGAATTAGTGGGGGCGCAGACAGTGTTTCAGTGGCAAATATTCCTCCTTGCAGCTGGACACCAAAGCCATTCAGTGGGTCACCTGTTAAGACGACCTCACTGGTCTCTACGTGAACCACCTGACCACCTGGACCCACCGAACTAGATGCCAGGGACACTAAATACAGAAATAAAAACACATTAGACAGATTTTTAACCGAGTTTACATCAGAAAAATCATGTTATAGTATAGACAGTAAGATGGAGCTTACAGGAGCTCTTGTGCTCTTTCTTTCTCTGTCGTCGTTTGAGCAGCGAGTTGCGTGGACTCATGGGAACTGTAGGCCTGGGCAGGGTGCTGGAGCTCTGGCTACTGGGACCGGATGTGGTCGTGGAACCAGGAGAGAAACTGGCAGACACCAGAGCTGCAAGAAAAGAGAGAGAAACAAAAAAAAGTCAATTGTTCCCTTACTGTGAGGCATGGGCAAGAAGATAGGGATTAATCTCAAAAGCAGACAGAAAAAAAAGATTTATGTTACTGCAGGCGTGGACAAAAAGAAGAACAAGCAGCCAGGCTATGCATGAAGAGAAGTCACCTTTTGCCACAGGTCCTTTGTTACTATAGGTAGGATGAAAGTGTAATTATTTATTCTTTGCTCAGATCATCTTATTAAAGTAACAGAACCAGAAAGAATCAATAAACAAACAGATGAACAAGAAGAGAGAGAAAGAGTCTGACACAGAGCTGTGTGTTGTCACAGTGTATTTGTGTGCTTACACTTGCAGTAGTCGAGGCTGTTAATGGTGTTATTATTCGAGGCTGTCCATGGCTTGTTGAGGGTGGAGCTTGTGTTACTGAGGGTTGAGTTTGGAGGATGACAGTAGTTCACACATGGGTCCCAGGAATGCGGGTGGTCTGACTTCTGAACCTTCACTGAAACATACACAGACATGGTTTTGTTACTTGTGAGGCCACTGGACTGACTCATTCCATCAAACCAAATCCAAATCCTAAGAGAACTGACTGCTTTTTTGAAAATGCTGTTGCTCATCAATTCATCAAAATAAATCCAGCTCAGACTTTACTAGTCAGAGGGTGTAAATGAAACTGTGACAACACACTGTATATAGAGCCTCTTTATTATAATTATACTATGTACGGTATATCAGAAAATAGAGAATGTATAGTGAGTATACTGCAGCATGTTAGAACACATGACCCTGGAAGCCATTACCAGTTTAGTGAAGCTTTTTTCTAATAAATTTCAATGCATTTGAAGTGTTATGTCCATCTGTTTTATCCACTTGGCACATTTTCATGTTTATGAATGAGCTCTTGTGTTGACTCATACATTTGTTTATGAATTAAAATATGTCCCTGTGCTTATCACTGTTTGTCAACCCACAGATTTCAGAAAGGTTTTGAACACCATAGCTGTTAAGATGTGTTATGCAGTGCAAGATAACCTGAGTAAATACAAAATGCAGTTCTTAAATGATGATTTCATTAAGAGAAGAAAGCTGTCCAAACCTGCTTGCTGTCCAAAAGTAACTGCCCTCTAAACCTAATAACTGGTTGGGCCACCCTTGATGGCAACAACTGCAACCAAGCATTTGCAATAACTGGCAATGACTCTCTCACATCACTATGGAGGAATTTTGGCCCACTCTTCTTTGCAGAATTGTTTTCCTTCAGACACACTGGAAAGTTTTCGAGCATGAACGGCCTGCTTAAGGTCATGCTACAGCATCCCATCAGATTTCCATCCCATCCAGATTTTGACTCGGCCACTCCAAAACCATTATTTTGTTCTTTTGAGCCATTCAGAGATGGACTTGTTGGTGTGTTTTGGATCATTATCCTGCTGCAGAACCGCTTTAGCTTGAGGTCACAAACTAATGGCCTGATATTCTCCGTCAGGATTTCTCTGGTAGAGGGCAGAATTTATGGTTCCAGCAAGTGGTCCAGGTCCTGAAGTTACAAAGCATCACCAGACCATCACACTACCACCACCATGTTTGACTGATGGTATGATGTTCTTTTTATGAAATGCTGTGTGACTTTTACACCAGATGTAACGGGACACACAACTTCCAAAAGGTTTCAGTTGACAGAATATTCTTTCTTGGGGAAATCAAGATGTTTTTGGCAAATGTGACACGAGCCTTTGTGTTATTTTTGGTCAGCAGTGGTTTTCACTTTGGAACTCTCCCATGGATGCCATTTTTGCCCAGTTTCTTTCTTATTGTTGAATCATGAACACTGACCTTAACTGAGGCCAGTCAGGCCTGCAGTTCTTTAGATGTTATTCTAGGTTCTTGTATGAGCTCCTGGGTGACTCTTCGTTGTGCTCTTGGAGTAAATTTGGTAGGCCGGTCACTCCTGGGATTGTTCACCACTGTTGCATGTTTTCTCCATTTGTGGATGACGGCTCTCATTTTGTATTTACTCTGGTTATCTTTGTGTAATATTAAATTTGTTTGATCATCTGAAAAAGTTAAGTGTGACAAATATGCAAAAAAAACACTGCTATTCTTGTCCACTCCCTGGTCACATCCCATCTTGATTACTGTAATTCTCTTTTATTTGGTCTCCCTCTCAAGTCTTTACACTTCAGCTCGTTCAAAACTGCCCCTCATTTCATCACAAAAACCCCCTTCTCCAATCATATTACTCCCGTTTTCCAAGAATTACACTGGCTTCACATTAATTACCACATTCAATTTAAAATTTTGTTACTCACTTTTAAGGCAATACACAATCTTGCACCTCTGTATTTATCTGAGCTCATTCATATCAGTACTTCTTCCCGCACACTTAGGTCTTCCTCCTTCATTCACCTCTCGATTCCAACCTTCCGTCTCACCACTATGGGTGTCAGAGCACTTAGCTGCTCTGCGCCCCGGCTTTGGAACTCTCTTCCACCAGATATTCGTAAGATAGACTCCTTAGGCACTTTTAAATTTCATCTTAAAACACATTTATTTAGACTCACATATGCTTTATGATTCTTCTTTTAATACCTTGTATTTTATTGCTTGCTGACCTTATTGTTTTATCCAGTGTTTTAATGTATTTTACTTTTAAGTACTTTTATTGTATCATGTTCGTAAAGTGACCTTGGGTGTCTTGAAATGCGCTTATAAATTAAATGCATTATTATTATATTTAAATACTTTTTCCTCCTCACTGTATGAAAGTGATACAGAATGTGTTGTAGTATTTGCTCTGCTGCCTCAAAAAGGCACCCAAATTATAACAGAGGCAAAAATAGAACCTCTGTGTGTTTATAGTGTTTAACCAGCGTTTCTATTTCAGCACCGATTTAAATAGCAACGTGTCATGAAGTACAATGAGAGTCAGTGTGGTTACTTGAAGTTCAGTTTAACTTGCATACTGATTTGCAAAACTGACAAGATGTAAGACTCCCTACCAGCCAATCAGACACAAAAACACTAATTATACAGGAGACTGCTATTCATTTGCATATGACATGACATTCCATTGTCACTTTGCTAGAAACTACAACACAGTCGCTACAAATGCAATGATTAATGACATTCAATATAATGATTAAAAGCAGAAATGCTGGTTTGACTGTGCTTCCACATTTCTTCAGATTTTATAGAGAACCTCTTCTGGGGAAATCCCAGCTGAGACCATCAGCATACAGTCAAGCCTAAAGTCTGACAACCTATGCATCTGAATGTGTAATCCCTCACTATACAAACTTATCTCGACTCTGAAGCTGATCCTAAGCTGCCCTGTACTGTTACATCCATCCAGCAGAGCTGTTCTTTCCTGGACATGTGAGTCAGCTTATCTTAACTGCTCTATTCGCAGGAGGTCTGAAGAACAGAGATGTTGGGCAGCCCGTTCTGAGGAGTCTGGAAGCATTTTCTCATCTAACCCTCCCTGAGAAAAATAAAGCCAATGCATCAAAAGAAAACACACTGGTGAGACAAATCTGCTGACAGGAAGTGTCAAACACAGGTAGCGCACAGGATAAAGAGACATTACAGATACCCACGTATGCTCACTTACACCCCTTAAGACACATAAAGCAAATAGTGCGTGTTCACACATACTTTTGTCCCAGCAACACTGCAGCAATGCACACTGCTGCAGTAACACACAACCAAAGTCATACACACACCCAGCAAATTTCAGAACCTTTAATCAAAGTGTCTATTAATAAAGCTGAGGCAAGCCAGCCGAAAGGTTTGCAGCAAGGCCATCAGTATCCTAATAAGCTGTGTTCACTTCCTGAAGCACAAATACACACAGTCATGATTAAAAGAAGGAAAGAATGAATTTTGCCTGGCTGAAACAAATGAAGGAGATACAAGATGAGACGGTGACCTTTCGAGTGTGTTTGTGTGTAGTGTTCATGTGTAACTGCCATGACTTTCTCATAAAATGGGTTTTACAGTTTTTTTGCCTCTTCAAAATAAAATACAATGGGATGTTTTGGAGAGAAAATAGGGAAGAAGAACAAAAAAAACAAAGGGATAAAAGATAAGAAAGGAGTGACATGTGGAATGTGGTGCGTACATAATATAGTGGAGAGAGGAGGTAGAAGGAGAATCAGGAGAAGTGAGAGGAGGAAAATGATTGAGAGGAAGAGGTGTCAAACTGTAAGCAGCTTCTGACAGCTGCAAAAGAGGTGTGGTGACTTTAATTAAATACCATCCTGCCTTTGAATTCTCTGTGACTCTTATTTTCTCTTTCTTCCATCTTTTGAATTTTTTCTCTTTCTGTACTTTTCATACTGAGCTGGAACTCCCATCCCACACAAATTCCATATAGCAAAGTAGAATAGAGGCTCTAGTCTAGATAGTCTGTAATTTCTAGTCTTTATCATCAGTCTTTCAATGATCCTAACACATTATCCCACCAACGAGAAAAAAAGTAAAATGAATAAATAAACGAGTGAAATAAATTGAATCTGGACAGCTTTACTACACGTTCTGCAGATGTGTGAACCTTTCCTTCTACGTGCATGAATGTGTCATTGTATTACTGTGATGTGTCTGTACACTTGTCTTTCTTAAACCCCTCAGCTGTGGGCATTAACCTGGGATAATGAAACAGCCACTGGAATCAGCATTCCCCCTGTAAATCCACTGGCACTAATTCTCCAGCAGATGATGTGCTGTTGCTTAGCTTTGGGTGAAGAAACACTCCTTGAGCTAATTAAGCACAAATATGCCATCGCAGCCAAATTATTCCTCAATCTGTGTTCTGCGAGAGAGGGCGGCAGGTGGAAAGACACCGGGATGAGACTGATTTTCTTTTGCTCTAATCTGCTAAATGTGCATGAAGCAACTTAATTAGGGCTGAATCTTAATAATATCTTGTGTTTTTTTATTCTGCACTATTTAGGCAAAATGACAAGAGGAATTGAAAGCACATACATTATATTACTATACATTTGTAACTATACTGCCCTTAACTAGTGTTAGCATTTATAATGTTGATTAACTTCCATAGTGTGCTCTGGGCAGCTTGCAAACATAATTTACCTTTTCAACTTGCTGAGCAGGTGTAAGATATAGGGATTAAAATTAAAATAAAAAATCAATTATATTGTGATATGATGTTTTGTGATCCTGTATTGATTCTCATAAACACTATTTAATAAACATTTTACATGCAAAGATTTGTGGCAGACAATGATTCATTTTGCATTGTGTCTGATTGCATAAGAAAGACAAAACTTTTCCAGCACTGCATATTATAGGGGATTCTTTACAAGCCCTAGTTATCTATAATATGTCATCAGTTTTAATATTATCATGCCATTGAATGTATGTTAAATTAAATTAATACATGTAGAACACGAGGAACAAAATCAGCTTTGTTAGGTTTAGGCACAAAAACTATGTAGTAGTTTGGATAAGGGACAGAAATTACTTTACTAGGTTGTTAACTAAGATTGTTAACATTATAACTTTATAACTAAAGAAGGAGAACCAACTTTTGGGTTGAAACCATTTCAAAGTTTGTCTTTTGTTGTTCACCCATTTCCCCCCAACATTTCTGGACTTTGGAGGAGTCGCTCTATGATGTCATCAGCTATCAAAAGCCAAAGAGGCCATGATTCATCTCCTTTTTCTTGCTGTTTGGTGTTTTATACCTTTTTTACCTGTATTAATCTTCATGAACATCAGTACTTCAGTCAGTATTTGACCTACTGTAAGATGCAGAACAGAAGTAATAAATACAAACTTCGTAGTCTCTTAATAAAGTACTTAAGGGACGTGTCATCTCAGTTTTTTTTGTTTTTTTTTTAACATCCCCCCCAGAGAGATGGATCCACAGTCAAACAAGGATTTTCGCTGTTCTGTATTTCTTTGTATGACTTTAGCAGGTCAGTAGAAACTAGATGTGGACAGAAACTCAATTGGAAAAGGGGAAACAGGAAAAAGAATTAAGGACTTGGTGGCTACAGACACCACTGTGAAGATGTGTCTTATGCACGTGGACACACACACAGACTGTGTCTGTCTTAGCGTTAGCTGTGAAAACCAGACTGACAGCCGGAAGCTTCAAACTCATCCAAAGCGTATTATTCTCATTAATTTCAAATCTCAGACACATACAGAACAGACATTTGTTGTACCTACATAGGAAATGAAGAAACAAGCAGTATATTTGAGTAAATGTACCATTGCCATTTCTCTGTTACACTAAATAAAAAATGCTACTAAAGTGATGCTATTGAATTTTCACTTTTGACACTAAGGACAGCACAATGTGTGAAAGTGAAGACACTCAAACACAAGGGAATCATCTCAATTTGATTAGAACAAATACAGAGATGCTGAATCTGCAGTCTGTGCACAACAATCAGGGTTCACGATGAAGAATAAAATGAGACAAGCTGCTGAGAGCATTAACCTTTCAAATGTAAAATGCAGGAAGAAATGAGACCAATATGGTTTCTTCTCAACAAAGCCACCATCAAGAGATTGGACAAACCATATAATGTTATTTGGCTAATGGCTAATCAGAAATTCCATTAATTTGCATGTGAGTGGTACCATACATTCAAGAACAATATTATATTGTTGTTGTTATATACCTTGTTTATATCAAGGTCAAATTCACGTACAAATAGATGTTTTATAAAATTGTTATAAACACCTGTGTCCTGTTGTTTCCCCGTTAGCCTCGTTTGGTGGGAGGGGAGGATTTCTAATTTGACCAGTTCTGTTGTGCTCGCTAGTAGCTGCGTCGCCTCCAGGACCGTACAGTGTTCTGTTGACGTCCCGTCTATGGACAGAAGGTGATCCCCAGTGTGCAGCGCTCCACATCTGGTAAAAACAAAAGCAGATAAAAACTGTTCCATACAATTTTGGTCTTGTTTTTGGTCTCTTGGAAAACAAGCATGGAGGCTATGCAGGCCTGATTAGCTCAGATCAGCATGCTGCAGAGTTGGTCAGCGTGATGTCTCTGCTCTTTTTACTGTGGTCGAAATTTTAAAAATGAACTTGCAAACATATGGAAATGAATAGTGACAGGACACTGACCTCCACAGTCAACCTGTCCAGTTGAGTGAGGTTATTTTAGTGCTCGTTTCAGGCTTGACATAAAGTTCAAGTGCTTCATGTATATTTCAGAGCCAGACTGAGGCTCGGGGCAATATCCTGCCTGCTGCTTTCTTTGAATCTGTGTGTCTATGAGTGTGTTGGGAAGAGAGGATTTATTCTGTGTGTAAATTTGCAACCACAGCACATCTGTAACCCAACCCTAACGTTTGGATTTGGTATTGGAGAGACACTCAGTGATATCAAAGAAAATGAATGCATGTAAGTGCTGTTCACAGACATAGTAATCTAGCAAATAGCTTATTTTGTATTACCTAATTACCTATATATTACCTTGATTATTGAGGTTCACGCAAATATTGCCTAACAATAAAATAAATAAGTAAAATAAAAATTTAGATTTGGTACATTTAATAACTACTAACCCTTTCAGTGCCACTGCAATGCATGACATCCACATACTTCTTTACTAAAAAGAGAACTGTCCTTTTTGCAAATGTTTAATTCAAGTGTTATTTTAGGAGAATATTACAATACCATTTTGTCAGCAGTGACAATATTAATACATATTTTTTTTCCTGAAAGAGTATATGATGTTTATTTATTTCACCTTGTGTAGTGACTGAAGTCTTCTCAGGCTGTGTAGGTGCCAACAAGTTCCAGCAACTATAGGTTACCAGCTATTTTAAACCTTATGATGTAGCTATGAATGTACCAAAACTTTTATTAATGTAGCACTTTTTACTGTTCATTGGAAATGTGTTAGCTGGCCTGCGTGAGGGCACTGTTCACAGGCATTTCACAAAATAAATCAAGGTGACACTGCGAGTGTGTACCTGTCCACCACGCTGCCAGGTTTTACCCGGTCGATGACAATGACCTGCTTATTTCGATGACTGGCTGATGTCAGCGTGATACCAAGTGTTGCTCCTGGCGATTTGGCGATTTCCACTAATAGTGGACCAGAGGCATTCGTTACTGTGTCTGATGGATGAAAAAAGGATTTTTATTTTAATCATTCAGCTTTATGCTCCTGTGTATGATGAACTGACAACACGGGAATAGCTGAATACCTTTCAATTTCTGCATCTCCAACATTAAGTAGCATAGTAAATGAGCTTGAAAAAAAAATCCTTAAAACTATAAAATACCAGATGTGATGGCCGGGGGATTATTTGCAATGCATTCTGGGAGAGTTAAATTGAGCAAATTATGCCCCAAAACGGCAGAGCTCAGCCTGAGGCAGAAAATGCCAACACATCAACAAACAACAACAAACCAATTTCAGTGGTTTTGTGTGTGTGCCCCAAGCTTTACTTCATGTGAGTCTGAAGTGCGTGTGTGGTCTCTCACCCATAATAGTGACATCATACTCTATCTGGAACAGGGCTTCTTGGCCACACTGAGCCAAGACACTGAGGGCGTCGCTGTGGATGGCGTTGTGCAGCGGCACGCCGTCCACACTGAGGAGGCGATCACCAGGACGCAGCGTGCCCTCTCTAAACACACACATACATACACACACACACACACACAGACACACACAAACAAGAATCAAGATAATTCAGAAACACAACCTAAAAATTCCAAAGGATCCATCTCAGAGGAAATGATTTAACAGTTTGTCTAGAATCAGGTTGGAATTTTGTATTTATGTTTATTTCCACCCTCTTTTTCTTCAACATTTCCTTTACCTCCTTTTTTCTCTTTATTTCCCATCACTCCTTCCCATCTTCACATGTGCAGATGTGCTTCTTTTGCATGATTGGGGAATGATTATTGTTGCAAAAGCAAGTGAATATTAACACATACTGTAAAAAAAAATGTCTGGATTTTACAGAAATCATGACGAACATTCATAAAAAGGCAAAAATCATAGCAAGATGCTTTTTCTCTTTCTCACTCTCTCCTTTCTTTTAATAACCATATTGCTTTTAATGTTGCTCTTTTATTATCTAACTCATGTCTTTGTGTGCTACTTTTTTCAGCTCTCTATCTACTCATTTTACCCCTACTACTCAACTGAACTCATTCTCATATTATAATTTTTCCACAAGTCCAGATCAAGACATTAATTGTTATTTTGAGTTCTTGATTGACAAAAACATGTTTGAAAGCTGAATGTTCAATATCATAGAGATTGTTAATGGCACGTATTAAGCAACAATATATTTCCCCAAAAATGGAAATGCAGCATTTTAAATTTTTCATGGAGAGGACTGCATTAAAGAGCTGGTAGATGCTTTATGCGTGATGCTAGAGTGTGACTAATACAGAGCTGTCATCATACCAGCCAGAAGTTGTAAAGTATGATGCTGATAGCCCTGAAGCTTTTTAACAACATGATAAAAGCTAAGTTGAGACCAAAAATAAAAAGTTTTATTGCAGCTGGAATTAGTTTACATGATGGACGTGTCTTAGGGATGAAGTTTCATAAGAAATGTGTGGAGTCAAATAAAATTCTTTTGATTAGTACAAAACTGAAAGTGCTCTTCAGTCTATCTGGGAAACAGGAAGATGAGTGATAGCACTGGTTTCTTTACCAGTAATACATACTCCCTCCTTTAAAGAAGCCTAAGCTGTTGAAAAAATGAAAGACCTTAAGGACTTGATTGACATTTAGCCTGGTTTTAGACTCTCTCCATCTCTATTGCTCTCCAAATAATGATACAGGGAGTATCTTTGCGGTCCTGCAAAAACAGAAAATAAAACACTTCAATTTTGACAGGGTAATACTAAAAATGTAGGAAGTCCTGGACTGTACGGCATTGTGGATTAAGTCTCCTCGAACTGGCAGATAAATGGGATATAAAGCAGCATGAATATCTCATTCGTCTCCCCTGGACTGACCCACATTTTTAGGATGATTTTCTTTAGAATGCTGTTAGATGAGCTTGAGGGAGAAATAACTCAATACCATGATAGAATTTAAGCTTGCTCTTGTCCCAGTCTATCAATCTAATGTATGTGGGGAACAGCAGAAGTTTATAAAATGTGTGCTTTAAAATGTATTTAAAATAAAATACACTGTTGTGTTTGCTTATTTGCATAATTGTCTACAAATACATGCATAAATTAATATGCAGGTTGATCAATGAGAATACGGTTGTATGGTAGTTTTAATAGATTTTGATTAAAATATATGTTGGATTGCTCGAAAAGTCATTTCACAAGCCTTAAGGATGATGTCAAGAATGTGCTTACATTCAAACAGCTATTCTGTATCTGTCGAGATTTGTTGCTTCAAGCATTTTTCCACAAAGATATGCTAGTTAGAATAAAAATAGCATCTAGCACTTCTAAAGGCTGGTATTAACTGACTGAAGCTGTTAACTGATCAGAGAAGATGGTCATATTTCATGTTTCCTGTCTTTTCTTGCTTTGGCTGAAGACAAGGGGTAAAGAAACGCTGAGTCAAGAAGCAGCTGAAAATGACTTTTGAAGCAGTGACATTCCTATGATAACAACCCTGGGTGACATATTGACTGAAAACCCATCAACATCTTAGTAAGCCGTTATTGCACCGCAAGAATGGAGAACAGCTAAAAAGCTCTTTGTCATAATTCACCAAGCATGCTGATCTAAAGACATTCCCCTATTGTAATGTTTTGTTGATTGGAGGATAGCTGTCTAAGAGATCACTCCAAAATGTCCCAACAGCAAAACAGTCACTGCTGTGGCACTTAACATTTCCAACGCTTCACAAATAAACCCCAGTTGTACAAGTTTAATTAAAGTTAGACTAGTGAGACAAAACAAAAATGTACCTGCTCTACCAAAGTGTTATAATATCACCACTGCTACTAATTCCAAGGTGTCAGATTAGGCATTTTGACAACTTTAAAAAGAAACCACTACTATCCTTTGTTGCACTTTGATGAATGAATGTTGATTGATATGCTGAACAACATTTTCATTGCTTCAGTAACCTTTTGTCTTAGTGTGCATAATGAACTGTGTATTCATTTTAGTGTAAATAAATGTCAAGATTTCTATGAGATTAGCCCCAGGATGACACAAGGTTCAATAACCTTCCTTTATATGTGAAGGCCACACAAATATGGCTATAGTTTTGTATTATTTAACTTACCCAACTAGCACAAACACATTTCTACTGGAGACATGATGCAACTGTTTGTTGTCCATGGTCCATTATTTACTGCATTTAACACATCTTGTTTTCAACGTATCATATTGGGGTGTATACAAAAAAAGACACTAAATGTCACTATAAAGATAAATGTGGCTTTTGTGTTCCAGTTAGTTATACTGAGGACTGTGGATTGAATTAAATTAACTGATCGTGTACCTCTAGAACTTATTCAAATCAACTGAAACAGTAAAATGTTGTTGTTTGTTGTGCAGAAGAGACTTTTCAAGGAGGTCTTGGTGAAGATTCTCAGTCATCCAGGTGAGGCTACCAGGAAATTGAGGCAATTGGACTTCTCTCTTGTTAGGTCGAAACGTTTCACTACTCATCCTTCAGTCTGAGGTAGTCTGTTGGTAGGAGACCTCAATCTCAACCTCAGTCTGAAGAAATAAGAAAGAAGTCCAGTTGCCATGACTCAATTTCCAGACACTTTTTCAGAAGGATTTCAAAGACTGCAAATATGTAAAAAAACAAAACAATGTTCTGTATTTACTGAAAGTTGAATCACTGTTGCACTACATCAGTTAAACAGCAAAGCTGACATTTACATGAAAATGCCATGGATTATTACTTAAACATGAAGACTGAGGCAGACACATGCTGACAACATTAAAGGGATATGATGTGATTCATTTCACTGTAGCAATGAGTAACACATATCTGTCAACATATCAGTGATGGTCACAGGGAATGACACCATCCTTATCCTTCGGGTTTATTCGCATGAAAGGACAGACAAATTTCCCAGATTCCTGACTGGAAATGGCAGAGCTGTACTGCTGCTTGGTTTAAGTCGATGGAGGGCAGTGCTTATTTGAATTTTTTTTTTTTCTGTATTTATCACCTCTTTGGAAATCAATTAAAAGGACACAAATGATCCCTCTGTCTTGCTCCAACTGTATATGCGTATTTGATTGGATATGTCTCAGTATAACTGCAACCAGGACACATGTGCATGTGGTGTTGATGTGTGCAGTATACTGTATGTTAGTTTACGTGGTGCTACCTGTCTGCAGGACCTCCTGGCCTGACATAGGTGACCACTAGGGGCCGTGACTTGTGCCAGTCTTCATGGGTACCACCTGTAAGCAATACAGGGCAAATCTGATCACAGTAAACTCTGGACTCGTATCACCAGAAAACTAGAAGAAGTAGAAAATTAATTTAAGAAAACCTTGACATCTTTTATTTAAGGATTAGATTTGCTTGCAAGATCAACAATAACATCCTGTAGATGTGATAATGGGTTACCAATTAAAATAAGCTTCAAGGTGATTTTCACAGTAAACATTTAAAAATACTGAAATCTATAGCCTCCTAGAAGGCAGGAAATCAATGTTTCTGAATGCTTTAGAAATGGTCAGCAGAAATTAAAAGTGTATTCAATGTATTGGCATAATAAAATGTGAATAAAACATTCAAGTCACTGCAGTGACATAAAAAAGGCTGCACTGTCTTGTTTATCATCGTTCTAATTTTATCTCTTGATTTTATTGTTTAATGTGCCAACAGAGAGAAATGATGCTTTGGCTAAGGTAGGGAACACAACTACAACAGTTCCTCTACATAGTGATACCATTCCAGCATAGCCCCACGTCAGTCGTAATTATTCATACATTATAGCTTTCCAAACATTTAGTGTTGGTTTTCTCTATTAATGCTTACCTCTCATAACGAAACCAAAGCTGTTCCCCTCTTTGTGCAAACAGATGTCGATTGTCTTTGATATAACCCCTGAGGTGCTATCTGGTGCTTTGAGAAGAGTAAAAGAGGGAAAGAGAAAAATAATTTATACTGTAGTTGTTAAGGATTTTTTGTAGTAATTTGGTTCTGATGTTGCCATATTCAGGCACAGTTTGCTGACATGAATGTTGCACCATGTCAATGGAGCAAAAACCAAGTAAAGAAAAATAATGAATAGCGAAAAACAATCTTTGTAATGGCATACAGCAGCACAATGGGATCTGCAGTGCAGATTTTAATTAAGGATTTTTAGGATCTTTTATTATTACTGTCAGGGTTAAAACTCAAGTTCTATTGTATTGACCTGCAGTGTAATAAAATAAAACATGAATATACATGTAGATGCAGTAATGAATCTATGAGTTTAAAGTCTTTTACTAAGAGCATTTTATCATACTATTAAACAGGGTTAATTATGAGTGGCAATGTCAGTAGCAATGCAGAAGAAGGATAAAGAATTGATTTGGGATTTTGGAAGGTGGTTAATAAAAAATTATGGTCCATATAGGTCTTGTATGCTGTAACAGCAACTGGAGATGGGGGGGACAACATGTACAGCTCTCCTTCCAGGCAAAATTCAGCTGAGACCCGTATGAAAGTGCAGTAGTTGTACTAAGCTAAATCAAGTTGATATCTTTACAGTAAGCAAGAGCAACTGGCGTAAAATCTTTGCCAAATCAAGTATGCGGAGGCAGATGATCCACTGGAGCAACCCAGAATGGGGTCAGTCAAAAGAAACTTACTCTTTATGTCTAGTCTTAATAATCTCACAGTCACCATGCACACATACTGTAGAGATTTACAAAAGCTGACATTAGATGGATAAAAAGAACAAGAATTTTTTTTTAATTACTCCTAGCAATTTTCCAAATTATCCAATATCAATCTTCCATAGTGGTAATTGATACGTACCTGTAGGCGGCAGTTCATACTCCACCTCCAGCAGAACTCTCTCTCCAACGTTCTTCAGTAAGCTGATGATCTCTTCATGCCGCAGTTTGGTCAAATTGATGCCGTTCACAGACTTGATGTAATCGCCAACGTTTAGCTGGTCACTCCTGAAAAGGAAAAGGGATCAAAGCATGTAAAAGCTTGCCTAAATTACACTGGCTTCAATCACAATTCTATTATAACATTAACATTAGATCACCATCAGACAAGTATTCACACTCACACACCTATGGGCAATTTAGAGTCACCAATTAACCTAACATGCATGTCTTTGGACAGTGGGAGAAAGTTGGAGTACCTGGAGAGAGAACATGCAAATTCCACACAGAAAGACACCCAGCTGACCCGTGGATTCAAATCCGGGTCCTTCTTGCTGTTAGGTGTGCTGTGTGCGAACCACTACACCACCCTGCCGCCCTCTGTTATTATTATCTTAACTGAAAACTCAAAATCTTAATGCATATTTTCCTTTCTCTTCTTCTTTGGTGATGACCATCACCCACCTAGCCGCCAGTCCTCCAGGCCGTAAGTTTGATACCCGTGGTTTCCCGTCCTTGTCCGTTCCTCCTGAAATGGTGAGGCCCAGTGTGCTGCCTTCTTTCTTCACCAGCTCAACCATGGTCACCCCCCGCAGAGCTTCTAAGCAAAAACATACATGCACATAAAGACAAATACACACGCACACACAAAACAGGCAAATAGAAGGACACACCCACATATATATACACACACAGATGTGTACACAGACATATAAAGACACACTCGAACACACAAATACAGCAGAGAGATTAGTGGTTAGTGGCTGACCTCTGTCCATTCTGATTCCTGGATTAAAGGGAAGTCAATAGACAAGAAAGATAAACCCAAAGATGTTTGCTGCTGTGTGCCCTTGAGTGAGACACTGATCTCTTGTCTGCTCAGTACAAGAGACTCAGCCGAAATTACTAAAATGTAAACGCGAGCATCAGCAAAGATAAACATCAGAGAATTAACAAAGCCTCATCGTTTCTAGCTGTCATTCCATTTGAAAAGTTCCTGACAGGCATGAACAGGCCTTGAAAGGTTAAGGTGCATGTACAGGACAAACAGTGTGCAGGAGACACAAAACTCTTTACTCTCAGAATAAATTATGCAAATCAAAAGAGACTGAAACAAAGATGTTACAAAAGAGCAAAACTGCACATTACACAAAAAAAATCCAAAACGCGTGAATACCTCTGTACAGGTAGCCTGACACTGAAACTCCCCATATAAACCTGACTGTGTGACTGTCCATTAAAACACAGCAAATAAATTAAACTGTATTACAGTGAATATCTCCAGAAAGCAATTACTGCATATTAGTACCTCACACGACTAATTTGAAACATCACTTTATCCAGACTGAACTCAAATTAAGCATCAGACTAAAGTAAGATACATTCAGTACTCATTCATTTGGCAATTTACAATCATCACGCCACCATTATGGCTTCATTAATGGAGTGTCTAATTGACCTTGTTTAGGATCAGATTGAAGTACAGCTTTAATACAGCTACATACTGTTTTAATCTGGTAATGATGAAAACTGAAACATAAATGTTTCAAAAACAACAACAATTTAACTCAAATTAATTGTTTTTAAAATGTATGTTTGAACCAAGCTATAACAAAAAGTATTCCAGAAGCTACTTTATTCTCCAAATAATTATTACACAACCAGGAACAATGCCTGGGGTAATTGTCTTGCTGCAAAATGAAGTTATCCCCTATCAGACTTCACCCAAGGGCAAGTCTCTTCAGTATGTAGTGGTATCCATGCTGGTTGCGGATTCCTTTTACACACTGTAGACCGCCCACTCTTCCATTGTCAAAGCATCCCCACATCGTCATGCTTCCACCTCCGTGCACCAGTGATGGTGTTAAGGAGGCATCTATAATCTTTTTATGAGCTTTGATTCTGAGATCTGTACTGTATGTTCTTCACTTGGATCCAAAGACCTTAAACTTGGACTGATCAATCACCAAGATGTGCTTCCACTTATTTAAAGTACATTGACTGTGCATCTTGGCCCACTGCAACCCTTTCTTTCACTTTGCCAAGCTTAGTAGGGGTCCTTTTCTTTGGAACTCTGTCCACAAGGCCAGCTGACCTGAGTCTCCTACAAGTACTTGTCCTTTGAACAGATATGCACTTCAGCCTTCCGCTGCATCTTCTGTCTTGTTCAGATCCAGTTGCAGCATGTCTCTGGAGACTATAGTGTACGCCTTTTAAAGAAATCTTGAATTTCTTGGCTATATCTCATAGAGAATACGCTTTCATTCTCGAAACAGGTATAGGGTGACGAGTTCCTAGGGAGAGCTGTTTTTGTTTGTCCATTTTTATTTATAATTTTAACTGAAAATGACATCGGGAAATGGAGGAAGAGCCAAACTCAAATTATTGGCTGACTGGACAAGAATTGATTTTAAAATGTTTTAACACCTGCAAGGGCAGGCATGATCAATGATAACCATACATATTAGGAAAAAAAACTGAGCCTTCAAGTTTAACACTGATTAGCAAATAGTAGTTGTTTTGTAAAAGGTCACTGTTGAAGTTTTAGATGGTTTATCTGCTGATTAAATTGTTACAGATGAATCAAGAACATGTTTTCTGTGTTTAGTATTCAATTTTTAACATTTCATTGTAAAAATACTATCATGTCTTGATGTTTCCAAAGTTTTTCTTACCCATGTGCTTTTGCTGAGACAGGTTACAGCATGCCACATTTTAGAGGCAAATAATAAAACTAAAATATGTTGCCATGGATATATGTACTACTCAACAAAATTTAATCCATGCAACACTGCATTTATCTAACAGCATTAACACTTTTCTTTAACCACCACTGATGGTGACAAATGACGCGCTACATTTATTAACGTGAAGCAATTTGCAAGGAGGTAGTTGGGGTGGATGGAGGGCATTTATTGTCCAGGACTGACATGCCGGAGACCCGAGTTCAAGACCAAAGTCCCCCGTGAGGTTGCGTTTAGGCTAGAAAAGTACTGAGGTTAGGGTTAGAAATTTTTTTTAATGTAGACGTTGTGCGTGTGAAGCGGCTGTACGAACTGACATTTCTATCCATTAACCAGCCTCCAGTCTTTCCCTGACCCTAACCCACTGCTGTGATGGCTGATCCCAACCATAAAACACTTTAATAACGCTACACTCACATGTCTGGATGAAATGTATCAATGTATTTGCGACTTAACTGTGAACATATGATCATTATGTTAACAGAAAACGTAATCGGGTCGCAGTTAAGTTTCACTACAAAAACGTAATCCGGGTTGCAGTTTCGTTGTCTACGAACGTAATTTTTAGGAGACAGGGCTGGACACATTATATTTATTAACAGAAAACCAAGACTATAGATACTACAGTACTTTAAACAATCTGTGTAAAACCCTTAAAGTGAACCCACTGAAGGAAATTGTATGGATTGTGGTAATGAGGACCAAGTAACAATGGGGAAAAAAATATTGTACAGTGCTACAATATATTCCCTAAACAATTAATTAAACTAGTGTATAAAAATGCATCATAATATTCAGAGAAATTACATATAACCTCTTTTCCAACAACTATTCCCTGTAAAGGGGCAGCTACTCTAGGCTCGATGAGGTAAACAACTTAATGGGTTGACTTGGGAACAACGCTGCAAAGGTGCAAAGTTCAGTTCACTTTCATCCTTCTGCTGCTTTGAAGCTAAAGTTCATGACAAAAGTTACTGAGGAAACACTAGTTTCCACTTTGGTAATTGTAGTTTTGGTAATAGTGGGTACTTCTCCAAATCCATGGTTTGGTTTAGACCTTGATTTTTGAGGCATGGTTCAGTTCAAACCTCATTTTTTATGTTTTTTTTTAGGCAGGGGACTCCACAGAGAGAAACATCCAGATATGGGCAGGGGGATTTGCTGTCATCCAGAATATTTGTATCATTAATATTATGCATGTACATTCTACTGCAAAAGTACTAACAAATAGCTATCTCTCATTTTGTGTCTATATCCCCAGCACACAGACATACACACAAACACAGACAGACACACACACACACACACACACAGGTGAATGAAGCTTGGTGTGATGGATGGTTAGATTACATAAATCCCTCAGGTGACACTCAGGATCAGGGAAATGTTTCACACCACAGTTATCTCTGATGGGTACAGCACACACACATTCACATTCAACATACATTCAATATGTGCACAAAGCCTCTCATTGCTGCTTTAGTCTTTGTACTGTTCATACTGTTCATTTGCATAAAAGCACCAAAGCTTTTACAAACTGTAATTTAGTGCCATGAACACCTTCTGAGCTGAATCCATTATAAAATGAATTTGGAATTCATAACATTTTATCGATCCCTTTACACTCAACTGTTTGCAACATTTTATTGGAAACTAAATCAATGGCTGATGATTATGTTCTGATGCAACATATTTTCTGTATATATGAGGCATTACATTTACCAATAAAAAAAGAGTGGCAAAGAGAATGGTGGGTTTATAAAGTACTGCCTCACCACAGACCTTAGTTTGATCCAGAGTCCTGTGTGTGATAAGGTTTAGGCCACTTTGGTTAAGATTAGAGAAAGATTGTGGTTTTGTTTTAAGGTAAATAAACACATGGTGTCTGAAGCGAATGTTCATTTTTTTCTATTAAGCCGTACCACTATTTTTCTCTAATCTTAACCAATTGCTGCACCATAAAAACTTTAATAATGCTATATACACACAAACTGGAAGTTGTACTCTAAGATCGGACAGTATTGCAGACAAAAATACATTATCTTGACAATGAAGCATCAAGTCTCCATTAATGGCCATTAAAATGCCAAATAGTCTTGTTTTAGGAAAGAGAGGCAATGTATGAGTTTTACTACAAATATATGTATATTATGTAAATAAATATTACAATAAAAAGGGTTTTGGAACAGTTTATATTCAGTAAACAACTGTTCACAGACAACGTGAGACCCTGTTATTATCAGGCTGCCTCTGCAGCTATCAGATCACACTGCCACTTACATACAAAGAGAAGATTATCGAGATCAGTTAAAAAGCTAATCAAGGAAATTGCTTTTGCCAAACTCTGCAGTAGGTATTTGTGTGAGATGAAATATGACTAGAGATCATTGTAATGATTCTGTATAAAGATTGTTGAGTCTTGACAACACTATTTACAGCAGTACAGACATTTATCTAGATCAATCGATAGAAGTGTTATGTACCTGGTATACTGTGTCTTCTTGAGGCCATGGTGTGTTCAGGTCCAGAGATGTCTTTTGTTTTTCCATATGGTCCATCATCTAAAGAGAAAAACAGAATAATCCTTTACAATAGAGTGATCTACTGAAACATGCAGTAGAGTCAACATATGACTCAGATCCAGTGTTTTGTGCGTCAGCAATTTGCTGTTAACAGTGAAGCTTGAAGTTACGACAAGAAAATAGCAAGGAAGAAATAAACAGGAGTTACAGTATTAAAGCTACGCTGTAGATGTGAGCTGAAGATTCATGGTGTTTACCTGAGCATGAAGCTGGATAACAGCTCCAGATAAGTGAAAGTTTTTAGAGTGACAATTTTGAAGGGGCAGAAGCTTGGATTATAGCATGCACATCTAATCGCATAATAAGATAACTCTAACCAAACAAACAAACTCAAAAATAATCTGCTCCACACTGACAACAGGCACGATTCATGTGTGAAAATTTCTACGACTTGGACTTTTGTTGCAGAGGAAAGAGACAGTGTTCTACTACTACCTTCTCAACACAGAAATCTACATAATAAGAAATGGTTTGTCACCAAAGCACAGAAAAGCACATGCAGAAATGATTTTAGAATAACACTGCTGCTACAGTATATAGTTCACATGTTCACCTGCCAGTCATTAATCTCTAAATTCATTTAATCTCTTCTCAAAACATGAATCACGATACATATCTTCCTCCTCTACATGTTTCCCATCTTGTAAAAACAAGAAATTGGATTCTCCACAGTTTCAGCACGCATTGCTGCTGATGAATATAATAGATGTTATTAAGTGACAGTTTATTCAACTGTGACCTGAGCGTTTTGGCTGTGCTATCTGAGCTATGTTTAGCTGTAGACAGATAATTAAATATAAAGACAACGGAAAAAAAACCCCAGCACATTCTTCTCTTACAAGCTCTCATGTATTTTTGCATTTAATTATTTTCCCCTAACTCTTCTAGCAGTTTGAGTACACAAATAAGTACAAAATTCAAATACTCAATTAAAAGTGCACCTGCATTAACAAATGCTCCACTACAAGTACCTCTCAAGTTAAAGTACTTTGTAAACGCTCTGAAATCTACTTCAAATTCAATAGTTACTCTCTCAAGTACTCTACTAAGAAAGTAATGTATTTTAAACAGTATAGAACTTGATGCTGTTGATAATATAAATGAACAAATTATCTAATGTCAAAATTTCTTGTATTTTTTTTCTAGTATAATGTTTGGAAATAATAATAAAAATAATAAATACTTTATTGATCCGCTTGGGGAAATTCATGTGGTAAGGCAGCTGCATTTTAGGTGGAAAAGGTTTGGGCTTCAGTGTCTTGTTCAGGGACACTTTGACACACAGGCTATCTACTAGATTTTTCTAATTCAATTCAATTCAATTTTATTTATATAGCGCCAGATCGCAACAGAGAACTATATACAGACTATATAACTATATATATCTAAGTGGACAGCAACCTAACTGTCAGTTGATCCAACACTTTGGATCAAGACTGGAATAGCTAATGTGAATTTTCAAATGGATTGGGTGTACCTGAAGATAACCATCCAAGTATCACCAGCAGTTAAAATGATTTTGGTGGAACTCTAAATTTTTATCCAGCACATCAGAATATCAACATATCAAACTGACATGACAGGCAATATCATGTTAGCTCAATGTGTACCCCCAGTCTGATGAAATGGTTTATTTCTATGAATATTTTTTTCTTAAATATCCATCTTAAAGTTTCCAGTCCTACTGAACAACTGCATCCACATTAGGGCTCCTTCTCTTGCAAAATGTTCACTAAAAGTTGTTTCAGAGGCATCTTCTACCTGACAAGTGTAAAAGTTTACAAGATTTGTACAAAATGCTGCATGAATGCTTGAAACCCCTCCCCCATACATAATCTAGGTCCAATACATTTCCCATCAAAGGGGCGCTATTTCAGATGTTCCTATGGGCCATATCAGAGGATAGGGACAGACAACCTATATGGATGTTTAGTTTGTAGGAATTGGATGCACAATAAGGCCATTTGTAAAGTCCTGATGAAGTTAGTCTCCTCCCTGGTTGAACAGTCAAACAGACGACATCATTGTTATATGTCACAGGAGAAAACAGATGCCCTGTTTTATAGACTGTGGCAGAGACTTTTGGCAACAACACTCAAGGTCTGCAGTTTTTAATATTTAATAACTTCTGCCTCTATCTCCACAATTGTCTGAAACTGCACTTTTAAACTATTGAACTGCATATCACAGAGTTCTGCAAGAACTTATAACTGTCAATTTCTGACAATGACAGAAGAGCGTCTTGGACCTGTTTCATGCACGTGAATCACCTGAAAAAAAGCTGCACAAATGTAATTGCAGGAAGGCAGTTTTAGTTCTGCAGCTATGGATCTCTAGTTTCAATCCAACTGTTCCAGTAATCGGAAAGAAAAGTAAATGCAGCAGCCAGTTCCTTGACTATACATGGTGCTGATGTGCACTGCACATGGGAAAAGATGGTAGGCTCCTGGTATTTTCAATTCAATTCAATTCAGTTTTATTTATATAGTGCCAAATCACAACAAAAGTCATCTCGAGGCACTTTACATTG
>JAUMHL010000025.1:24708885-24730939 GCA_032362345.1 Sandelia bainsii
TGGTAACACAGCTGAAGACATGTATCTTTTCATGAACAACATGGTGATTCCTATGTGTGTCCAAACTTTTGACTGGTTGTGTAGATTAACATGGCAACTAGATTATGGTTGCCATTAAGTTTAGACCAGTGCTTATTGCGAATAATAAATGCTCAAGTGAGATATGCTAATAAAAAGAAAAAAAGATGTTAACGTAATGTGGTGCTGGACCCTCTGCGTGTTCTGATCTCAATCCTGGACAATCCCTCCCACCCACTACACAGTTACCTGGTTGGAAAGAGGAGGGCGTTGAGTCAGAGACTGATCAATGAGGAGATCTTTTCTGCCCGTGGCCATAAAACTGTACAACTCCTCCCACCTCTGTAAAGGGGAGGGGTGGAAGATAACAATAATTATTATTATTTATGCCATATTTAAGTTATCACATTCCTTATCAAGCACTACTTTCCCCCCTGGACTATTATTGACCTACTTTATCCATAGTTTTTTATCTCTTACACTTACTGAGTTTTTTGTATTGTGTATTCTGTGTATTTTTGTATTTAATATTTGTTTTGGTGTAGATCTTTTTCTGGTTGTGGTTCTTTTCTTTCCTTTTGAACTGAGAGCGGCTGTAACAAGTAATTAAGCTTTTTGAATCTTAAAAATTCTGCCTTAAAAACAGCACACAAAAACAGCGTACGTGGTATTTGTCATCCATTGAAAGAAAAAAAAACGAGTCTTGTGTTTTGTATGGATTTTGCTTTTCAACTGTTATACAGACAAATAACGTGTCACAAAATCCTCCATAGTAGCAGCCAAGCCTCCATAAAAACATGACAAACAAAAGGAAAGCTGGTTTTAAAAAAAAAGACATAAATGGCTCACAGCTGAAGAGAAGAAGACATGAGGAGAAAACAGCTTGGCAAGTGTAGGGCAGAAAAAGAAACATCAAAAACTCCATTGAAGTTACAGTTTCTTTCTGCCAACACGTCTAGGTCGTAGATCCGACATGATGCCCAGTTAACTCTGTTGACAAGGTTCAACACAGAGACAAACGATGAAAATGAGAGGCAAGGGAGGTGTTGTGCGTGAAAGACAGTTCCTTCATTAATACATTTCATGGTTTGAGCCCCATCAGCTCTCGTACACTGTGCCATGAGGTACCTGAGCACTGCTTGTAAGCTGCTTGAGGTAAGAGCGTTATCTAAATGCCTAAAAATGTAAATGACAGAGGGAGGAGAACAAAATGAGATGAAGACACAGGGAGAACTTTCTATTTCTGCTATTGAAAACATTCTATTGAAGACATCACTGTTACAGTTTATGAAATATTCAAGTGCAATCAGTAACCATAACATGTTATCAGTATGTGCAAGTTTAGCTGTATCACTTCACGCTTGTAATCACAGAAGAGACGGCCTCCTGGAGGATTATGGTTACAACATGCTGTTTGTAGGGAACTGGAGGGAAAACTGCACGCATCATGCACAGCTAATGGTAACATCCAACACAGTCACTATTAAATTCTACTGTGCAGCCAGCTCAGCAATGCGCAGAAAATGAAGCGGATCAACTCGAGCAGTTGGCAGAAAGCCAAGGTGATGATAAACCCCTCATCATTCATTTATTCGCCAATTCCTTCTCCATTAGGATTTTATATGCCCATCTTTTCAACGGTAATGAAAAGGTTAAATCAATCCCAAAAGCACTAATGAACATCATTTGCACATCTGGTTATAATACATATGCAAAAGAAATGTATATGACAACTTTCCTTTAACCGGAAAGGTTCCTTAACCTGCTGTTCTCCAAACCATTCCTCATGACCATTTTACTTTTAATCTGTTATAAGAATGAAGTCAAAGTGCAGAAATAGTTTGACAATGCATGCTGTGAAATGTGAAACCTCTAGAGAAATAAAAGCATATTTCTAGGTTTCACATTCTCAGCATTGTTATCACTTTAGTCTCTGGGGCCATTGCGGAGAATATAGCTCCTATGCTCATTGGTGCATGAAATAAGATAGTGCTCACCTTATTAATACTGCTAATGCATTTTACTAACTCGGCTACAATACAGCAGACTATAAAGGAACAAATTAAAATCATCTCTGTGCTTGTATCATGTTTGCTGGTTTTGAGTCCTGACTATAAAGATGTCTGAAGGACTTCAAGATAAGACAGACAGTGCCTACTATGCAAATGAAGGCAGATTAAAAACCTTCCGCACCCAATACTAATAAACTCCAAAGTATAAAAATATGGTGCAGAACCTTCTTCTTTCGTCCAGTGACCAAGCAACAATACACATCTGGAACAGGAGCGCTAACATCTGGTCTTTGCTACTGGAGGCATTTCACATATGGAAGTTCAACAGGCACCAAGTTAAAGTCTTACCACGTCGACCTACCACAATGGAAGCTGATAAGCTGAAATAATGCATCGCCTTTTATGAATTTCAACATTTCTTCAGTAGCAACCCATGAACACCACAGACAACCTTTCTTTTAACATCCCTCTGTACATGGGCTTTCAATGATGTTTATGTGTATGTTCATGTGAACACAGTTTATTAGCCTCAGTGATAGTATAACATAAATTCCAAGTTGGACTAATTGTAGAAATGTAGAAAAACTGGCGTTGGTTAATGATGCTTTCAGTTAGTATCAACAGTCTGCAAAACACTCAAATGTTTGCTGCTCTCTTGGTTGAATTGTGTTTGACACAATTTAACTCTTAAAGCTGGATGTAGGCCTGCTAGTGCATTAAGGCGTACATGGCACACAACAAGCAAAACACACGAGCTGTGATTAGTTGGATTTGAGCTGCTGCATGTTGCTGATGTTTGCTGAAGGAAGGTTAAAAAATGTTCTTTTTTTATCCAGAAACACTAGATATATTTTATGACTTAGCCAAGACATTCCACAACACGAAAACACAAAATGAAAAAAACAAAAGAAAAAAAAAAATCACCTGTGTAGCATCACCTCCATAGAACATCCAGCTAAAAAGATGCCAGAAGACCTTAATGAAATATTTTAATGACAGGTGGTTTCTGCGAAGTGTAGTTCACATTCACCACAACAACAGCAGCATGACAGCAATAGATGAATAATTAAAAGCTTAACACTTCTATCTGTTCACTGAAGGAATTTCCCCCATGCTTTCTGCACTCACCGACACTATTTGCCCCAACGTCCCTCCTCAGACCGCAAAACATGACAGCCGACATGAAGTTTCCCTTATTATAGTAACATCCACGGGGGAGAAGAAAGAGAGACAAACAGACACTAAAAGGATAGAATAGAACAGGGAGAGAAAGAGACAGAGGGAGAGATGTAGACTGCTGAGCGCTCGGGGAACTCAGTGGCGATGATCAGAGATGACTGGCGCTTACGTTACGACCGCTCAACCCCAGAGAGAGAGAGAGAGAGAGAGAGAGACATTCAGAGGGGAGCGGGAGAGAAACTGTAGGGTGAGCTTAGAGGAGAGAATGTGTGTAAGATTATATGAGGGAAGGGGAGAGGCAGAAAGAAGAAAAGAAAAGGAGAGGCGCTGACTTTATGAGGGAGGGTGAACAACAAAAAGATAAAAATAGATGAATGAGAAAGCACAGGAGAAGAAGAGAAAAGCAGAGGATGAGATCTTTATTTAGAACAGATTTATACTAATATTACTTCCTGGGTGGGCTTGTTTCTACATTGCTACATTTTACAGGACAGTAGATGTTCCCACTATAACTCCAACATAAGGTGTTGGACAGTAACCAATTACTTGGTAATACATTAAGCTGGAACATCAGGTTGGCTGGAATTATGCATCTCAGAAATGTCATTAATGCATAGTGCATGGAGATCTGTTTGTTGTAGTTTGGGCTAATATTTCAGCATTAAACTGCCACAAGTTGTCTTCTACCAGAGATAAATTCTTCTTCAGGCACCAAATATCAGCGACCATCTTGGCATTATCCTGCCATTATCCTTTATGCTGATAAATCCATATTCATGTTTGCTATACTGAAGGTGCATTGCAGCAATAAAGACTGATGACAGTAGATGACCTGTGAGGTTTTTACTATAAGCAATTGTGAAACTGTAGAAGTAAAATGCAATGATAGTGATTACAAGTCAGAAAATATTGATATTCCATGAGCTGCAGTTTGACAAAAGATATAAAAAATTCTATGAAATCTGCATTCACAACAGCAGCTATCAAATGAGTTTCGTTCATGTCATTAAGAAACTAAATATCACTATCATTTTCAGTTGATCCCAGCATCATGCCATCATGCCTGACTGAGTCAAAAGATTGTAAATCAAAAACTCTGGTTAACACAACGCTTTAAATGTTGTGTTACTGAATTTGTGCCTTGTTTATTTTATCACTTCATTCATTATCCAACATCTGGATTTTTTTGGTTTCAAGAGCTGAAGATTGATTAGTAGCTTCTCCTTAGTAATGGGATAGCTTATGGATCCTGAGTGTGCAGAGGTTGTTTTGGTCGGGTCTATTGAATATGTTTAAAAAGTAATTTTTTTTCCATATTTTGTTTGTTTAATTCTACTTATTTGTTAATTAAATGAATACAGTAAAATATTAATTATAAATAAAATGAGTCAGTACCTACAGTATCTGTGTCGTTTTTTTATTAGCCAATGTAGATCTAACTTGTGAACTAATGAAGTGCCACCGACGTTACATGAAGCTGATTCCTAAGCTGTTTCACGTCTGGCAACCTGCGGTGTCCAGATGTTACTGGGCAGATCACACAGGTCCAAACAGAAAAAAAGATGTTCTGCAGCAGAAACATTTCTCAGAAGCTAATATTCCCACTTCCCACCCGCTTGTTTCTTTAATCTCTGATGACGTGTAATAGTCATTTATTAGCTAGTATAGTAAATATATTACATATTGTTCCTTTAACATTTAAACCTTGTACAGCCTGCATTGATGTTACACTGTAAAACATTTCAGTGTGGTTATCCCAGTAAAGCAATTCATGAGGTTACATTTGTTTAAAAAAGAACAACTGGTATATAATGGGGAGAAAAGACTTTGAGATTGAGAGAGAGAAGGGACACAAAAGAAGGGAGTGAATGCTTCAGAGCTGCAGAGTGAGACAGAGTGTGTGTGGAGGTATGAAAGGAGTGTGTGAAGATTAGATAAAAGAGAAAAGGATCAACTGTTTCCAAACATCCCTTCTCTCTTCCTCCACCTTCTCTCCACATTTACATTTTGCTGACACTTTAATCTGCATTAGGTTCCATCTAATTCAGCACATGACGAGCTTCAGTTACTAAATACCCAATAATAATTCCCACTAAAAGGTGCTTATTAATTTTAGACAAGTGGTCAATGTTCCAATCATGTTTAGACTCCTAAAAGATTATGGAGTTCTGTTTTTCATCCCACATCTCAACCAAATGGTTTGGGTTGGATAAACAGAAACAGTGTGATACAGATGTAGTTTTTAAATGTGTTCAATATGAGCATTTCCTTGTACTAGAGAACAAGTGGTAATGATAATTAAATCTAAATGAGCATGAAATTTCGGAGATAGGTTTCAAAAAAACAAAAAGACAAGTATAAACAAATAATACATCAAGAATGGCAACACCAAACACTTTTCTCCTTCACACGAACAGTTTCTCCCAATTCACTTCTCTTGCTCACTCCATCACTCTCTCTCTTCTCAGTGAGGTAGCTGCTTCAGGTGCTTTTTCCTCCCCTGCCGTCTAAAATCATCAAAGCAAAACACAAACATACCCACACACATACAGTAAATACATGCATATCTGACATGCCTGTGCACTGAGATGCATAAATGCATTGTATACACACACACACATTCTTCTGTCTGCTGGCTGGGTGAGGGGGCAGTAACACTAATAACCCTAGTTATTTTTCTCTCTCTCCATCATGTCCAGTTCATCATGAGGGTTGCTCAGCCTGCTCTGTCTGACCTAGATTCATCCCAAACAGCTCAGCCCCACATCTTTACATCAGCAGACGTTCTGAGTCACATTGCTCTGGCCAGTCTAACTAGAAATCACTCAGTCAATGCCAGCGATGCACGCAACAGTGCAAATGGACTTTTTTTTTTGGTTTGGTGGTGGTTTGAGTGGATAAATGTGCCATTCACAGTCATAATGTGAAAACATGGCACACACTTCAGCATCATGTTTTAGGTAGAGAGACTTGCAAAGAGGCAGCTCAATAGCCTGTTCAATAGTTGATGTGTGCTGTTTCCAAGAACAATGCGATTAAAGTGACGTGATTCAGAAATCCTTCATCTTCACTCATGCACACATGTTCACATTTACATACAAAGTCAAGATGTTTTGCCTAAAAAAAATCTTCAAAGTAAGAATTTACATTTACTGTAAAATAAAATGCAATCTCTCAGCCCTCAGACAAAGCTCTTCTCAGTTCTGCTGATGCCACTGGGGACCAAGCTTCAGGACACCTCTTCAAACCAACCAAGAATATGTTTCTTCAGCGCATTATCAGCATGTTTTTGGAGGAAGCGGGAGTCTGTGATGTCTAGGAGGTTTGGATAAATCAGCAGTGCAAATCAGACTACTGAAAATACATCAGTAGTTTAGAGTAAAAGACACACTTTAATCAACCAAATTTGAAGCATCAAGACTTGGACAACTACACAGAAATTACAAGATGAACTCTTTCATCTCTCTCTGTCATATTTGAAATAAAAATGAAAAATCCATTGATAAATCTGTGTTTAGGAAAAATCTGTGGGGCTTTAACTAACCCCATAAAACTCTGGACCACACGTAAAACAATGTCTTGGGGACAGTGACAGGAACTTTGTTGTATAGTATAATCTACCAGACTCTGCTGAACTACCATGTCTACATCTGATAAGTAAGTTCTTAACAACAAAGAAGTGAATTCTAAAAGTGCATCTAAAAGTTTCTTTGGATTTCATACGTTCTGTGTTTGAATTCAAGAGAAACTCATATTAAACCGCACACTGAATTATTGTTGTAAACAGGCTGTCAGACGTCACAGGGATAACAAACAATTTTGTTCTTCTTTTCTCAGGCTAGTTGTTTGGATGAAAAATTGCTCCGAGGCTCTGGGTGGGTGTGAGTCACTGTATTGCAAACAATTTTTGGCAGTATTTGTAATATTTATTTATTTGTATTTGTATTTTTCTTTTTAATTTTTAGAAAGCTCAGAAAGGGAATTGACGAAAAATAAATATCTGGCCTACAACCAAAATTAAGATTTTTCACACACCCTATAATGCTTAGTGAGGACTTCATCCAATTCTGAATAGCCACCAAGCACTACTAAATCATAGATAGATAGATAGATAGATAGATAGATAGATAGATAGATAGATAGATAGATAGATAGATAGATAGATAGATAGATCACGGTCAATGTGCGAGTCTCTATCATGTGTGTAAGTGGGTCGGCCAAGTGTGTGTGTGGTGAGGGTGTATTTGGGCATCCCTATGAGAGCATTCCCCAAGGCTCAGAGAGAAAAAAGAAATCAAAGAGAGGGGCTGGAGGAAAAAGGGGAAATGAGAATAAGGCAGAGGTGGAGGAAAAATAAGCAGTTAGGAAAATGAGTCATGTCAGCTTGCTCCTCCACACACACACAGTCTGGAGACACTTGAGATCACATTTTATGTTGCACATGGTCAGAGTTTTTCTCATCTTGTTTCTGTGTCTCGTTTGCCATCTTCTCTCTTGCTCTTCTCTTCCCTCCTTCTCGCTCTTTCGTCGGGTTTCAAGTGCAAATGAATCCACACTCGGGGGATTATGGGTAAGGACTTTGAAGTGGCAAATGATGGCCTCATATGGCTCAGTGCAGGAAACACACACAGACACATAAGAGACCCGAGTTCACTCGTGCATGTCCACACATGCAATTTTACACATGGACCGAACTCTTCACACTGATACACAAACACACACACAGCAGGCAGCTAGTTAAGAAAGGGTATCTACACACATGTCCATGTGTCTAGACAAGGACAGACCTTTAAATACACACATACTCACATGCAGACACACACACACATCAGCAGTCTCATCTGCACACGTGCAATTTTTCTCTCTTCGAGTGCAGCAGCCATTCTCAGACAGAAGCGCCACTTTATTAGAGTTTAATAAAATTGGCTGCAGATTTTATTTTTCATAGGATACAGCAAATAAATGGAATAAAAATGAAGAAACTACAGGCGTCATAAACAATATATGCAATTGATACTCAACACTTTGTATGTGACAGCGATCACCAATAAGTAATTCTTCAAGAGAGTCATATTTGTTGCCGTCAACATGCTGGGACATATTGTCAGACGGGAACGGTGGGGGGTTGGACTTGGACACATTTTGCGTGGTCCATCGTAGACCAAGTAAAAATTTCACCAGCTAGCAACCACTGGTCTATGAGATATAATCTCTTCAGTTGAAATATAGGTATGAAATCAACACTTCAATCAACACTGCAACTTCATAGCACAGTGCAAAATATCATTAGACTATCAACAACAAATACTGTAGGTCCCTGTAAAATACTACATGTACATGCTGAAATGCAGGTCACAAGTTAAAGGTATAGTCCATTAATCTGTCATGGTATCAGATTTCTCTTCCCCCAAAATCTACTTTTTGTGACTATATTATTATTAGATTATTTTTTATGGTTATGTTTAGAAACTCACAGCACTTGGATAAGGTTAAGGAACTGCTGGGTGCTTGTTTGATACAGAAAAATGCAATGGTGACTTCAGGCACAAGATGTTTATATACTTATATACATTAAACCACAATCTTTCACTGTGTAAAGGTGAGTCTTCACCCAGGAAGTGGCAAAAGATGTGGGAGATCTTACACTGAGGGGTAAACTATTCTACAATCGAGTCTAGATTTAGACTGTGAATGTGGAACAGAGAATAGCTGATCAGTGGATCTGAGGGGTCTGTCTAGTCGGTCTAGAAGAATTATACAGCTTCAGCCAGAATTTTACAGCTTCAAGACAACTTAAAAGACAGTAGATTGTGAAATAATCTACTATCAGTGTTTGTTTTGGATCTCAAATGCCACCTCTCTCTCTTTGAACTTCTGTTACTGTAGCCTTACCTCCTTTTCACTTTAATTCTCTCAGTTTCTTTGTCTCTGAGTCAATATCTCCCCCTGCTGTGCATCTTCATTTTATCACTTTAATAGCACTCTGCACTACAGGATACAAATGAGGACAGATGGAGACTAAGCACTGTCTGAGAGCAACACTAAAGACTGAAGAGGAAAACTGAGGAAAACAGACAATAAATAAAGACAGAAGGGAAGAGCAATTGGATGAAAGAGTGTGATGAAGGAGAAAAACAAAATGGGAGAGACAAAGGGAAAAAGAGGGAGACGACAAACAGCAAGACAAATATAGAGATAAAAGTAAAAGTTAAATAAAAGAAAGAGAGGAGAGAGAGATAAGGAGAGAGGAATAAAAAAAGATGGAGACTGAAGGAATGAAACACGCTGAAAGACTAAACCAATCTGCAGGAGAAACAGAAAATAGGCAGCAGAAGACAAATGACTGCGGTAAACCTAGAAAATAGTGAAAAATGGAGATTGAGATGAAATGAGATAGAGAGAGACAGTGGAGGAGAGTAGAGTGCAAATCAGCAGGTTTCTGGCATTACAGGCTGGAAGTCGGGCGAGTTTGAAATGCAAATTAACCCTGAATCTGTTTTCTGCCTCCCCTCTGTGGAATCACAGCTTTCTGCCATGCCAGCTATCCTACCTGTCAGTCCCCTCATAATTCACTCTCTCATTTCTCCCTCTGCTCTTCCTCTTTTATATTATCTTTCTCTATCTTTTCTCTTACTGTATTCAGGTTGCTAAGTTTGGGATACATATAAAAAGAGCAAGTTTCTTCTTGTTAGGATGGATGTTGTAGCTATAGTGACTCAAATACAGTACATATGTGTTAATTTTTACTAATCCAATTTTAGGCACAGTTTACAAATTTTTTTTAGCTCAATTACATATTTGCGTTCACTAGAGTCAAACATACATAAATACGAAACTAGAGAGCTGTCTATGGGAGAAAAGCAAGCCATTTTGAATCTGAGAAAAGAAGGACAATCAGTCAGTGGCACTGCACAAACATTGACCAATGCAACAGTTTGGAATGTACAGAAAAAGAAAGAAACCACTGGTGCACTGAGCAACATGCACAGAGCAGGTCTGACAAGGACAACAACAGCAGCTGATCACAGAAGTACTGTGAGAGCTGTGGAGCGAAAAATAGCTACCAGTGACATCACCAACAACTTCCACAGAGCAGGGATAAAGGTGTCACAATCCACCATTCGAACAAACTTCATGAGCAGAAATACAGAGGCCATACAACAGGATGCAAATCCTTCATCAGCAGTAGTAATCAGAAATCCAGGTGGGAATTTACAGGAAAGTACAGAGATGGGCCAGGAAAGTTTTGGAACAAAGTTTTATAGACTCATGAGTGCAAAATAAACCTCTGCAAAAGTGATGGGAAAGCCAAAGTGTGAAGGAGGAAAGGATCCGTTCATTATACAAACCAAGATCACCTGTGAAGCATGATGGAGATGGTGTCACAGCTTGGGCATGCATGGCTCCTTCTGGAACAGGTCAGCTTAACTTTATAGACGATAAAACAATAAAGACGATAATGGTAACAGTAGGATGAATTCAAAGGTGTACAGAAACATTTTATCTGCAATTAAGCAGAGAAATGTATCAGAATCAACTGGGAGGAGCTTCATCATGCAGCAAGAGAAATATCTAAAACACTCTGTAAACTCAACATTGGGGGAAAAAAATGGAAGGTTTTGGACTGACCAAGTCAATCACCAGACTTTAAACCAACTGGACAGGATCCTAGAAATGAGTTTTAAGATTTTCTGCTCGTCTGATCTGCAGATCTGCTCATCCAGGGGGAAGAAAATCATTCTGTATACGTGTCTAGATTTCATTCCTCTTAGGCTTCTCTCCTGTTGCTTCATTAACATGTAACGGAACAGTGTTAAATTGGCCTTTTTTCCATAAATGTTAACAACCAAAGGGCATTGGCTGGGTGTATTGCTTATTTTGCTGGATTATATTGGGATCTTTGCATTTCAATAATGAGCTTTTTTTCTAGTCTTATCCATGTATTGGTTCCCTGTAGCCTACTTCTCCTTCTAATTAAAACTATGCATAATTTATTATGATTAAACAACAGATCAACAATCACAGCAGTTCCAAAAAGCCCAGGAAATATCAGTGATTCAGATTCTCCACAAGTTGTCACATATAAAAAATTCTATTGAAGGGAACAAAATTGCAACTGCGTTACATTTCCCATTAACATAGCAAGTGTATGTTGAATGTTAACATAAATGGCAAGTTGAAACTATGTTGTTATTGAACATATAAAAATGTTTCCAGACAACGTATTTTTTTCTGCCAAGATACCTGGTCTTGCGGTGCAACATTAAGTTTTTTCCGACTACAGCATTTACAAAGTTTTTTATGGTTATATTTAGGCACTCACAACATTTGGTTAGAGTCAGGGAAAGATTGTGGTCTGTGGAGTCCATCTTGGTTCAGTGGTGTGACAGTTCTGCACACTGTATGCCTATTATATATCAAAAGTAAACATAATTCATCCAATGCATGACATTTGCATCAAAATGCAATGCAATTGTGTTTGCAGTTCTGTTGCACAGTATTATAACTTTTAGGAGGCAGGGTTGTGCATGCTAACCTAATGGTGATGTATAGAAAAAGTGTAGTGGTGTGTTGGTAGAGTGGTCGCCATAGACTCTAGGGTTGGCGGTTCACAGTCCAAGTCATCTGGACCGTATGTCAAAGTCATGAAATAGGTCACATCCATTAAAACTAACCTTGAGCACCTTGTTGATGTTTCGCTCCTATCTTCAGGTTGACACCTTTAGTTGACACTTCCCAAAATACATGTGACCTTTATAAAACTGATTTATATGTGCGTATTTCAATCTGCTATCACTTAAATCAAGATTCAGTAAAATGTAGGCAACTACTGAATGTTAGATACAGACTCTGGCTAAGGTTAAAAATGCGATGTCGAATATATTAAAGTTATATTAGAAATTATGTTCTAAATTAGCCAATAGGTCTCTTGTTGTATCATGTTATACATTTCCTCTCTTCTTTGAGCCTTTGTAACCACTCTCTTTGTTTTTCAATTCTCTTTCTAAATACTACTCCCCCATTTGTCTTTTTTCTTCTTCCCTTTTGCACTCTTGTAACTCATGTCTTGTCTTGACATAATGAGGCCAGAGTACCAAAAGTGTGAAGCCTCTGTCTCTCATTGTCCCTCTCTCTTTCTGCCTCTTTGTCTTTTGGATTGTATTTGTTGCCTATTTCTTTTCTTCTGTGAGCTTATTGTTGTCACTGGCAGAAAACTAAGGCAGCAGAGAAAGTCCAAACAGAGCTTTTTTGAAAAGGTTTCTGAAAGGGCTGCCTGAAAGCGTCATCCCGGGCCCCTATCTGACTTATACCACCAGACAACACTGGCACTTGTCACTGCCTTCATGCTTTGCCCGAACATCCAACACAACCTGTCATCACTTTCTCAGTTTCTCTCGCACTTTTTCTCTTTCAATTCTATTTTGTTTCTCCTCCCTCTTGCTCACTCTGTTTTTATCTTGCTACTTCTCATGTAGTCAAGTCTGTTTTGCCTTTTCTAACCTCTGACACTTTTTCCAGCCTTTACCCCCCTCTTCCTGTCCCTCTGGTGCTTCAGCCTTTATCTCCCCTTTACTCCTTCTTTTCTATTTTAACTCATTCTGTCTTATGTCCTCATTATGCAAAGCTAATTTTTTTCACATTTTCTTTGTGTCATTTTTCCCTTGTCTATTTTTTCTGGTTTTATTATCTGTACTTTTCCATTTATCATCTTTGGCTCATTTTCTCTCATTACTTAGGCATTACCAAGTAGACAGCAGCAGCAAGCAGACAGCACTGTTGATATACATGAGAAATAGATGTAGCTTCCGTTGTTTGTTCCTGAAGTGCAACCTGAAGCGAGTTCTCATCAACTCTGCCACCCTCTTGCAACTAAATGTCCTACTGCAGCTTGTTCCTGACAGATGGGTGGCATTTTGAAATGGAAAAGCCACGGTGAACTCTGAAATTTCAGAAACTGTGTGCACTATCATTATGATGCTGGCATAAAAGTGAATTGTTACACAATAAAATCAAAAGGTGAAATTACATCCTGTTATTTTCATCTTCTGCTCATCCATACTTTTTTACATCATCAAATGCAAAGTGGTGGTTCTTCTGATTGTGTTGTTTTTAATGGTGCATTTCAATCTACTGCCATTGTTGAAGGAGTGAATATGACAATATCTGTGCATCTTAGAACTGTTCTGCAAATTTGCCCTGTGCTGGTGTGAGCCGAAACTAAAATTAGCTAATTTAAGAAGTTGTCCAAGGCCTAGTCCCACCAAGCTCATTATTTTTATGGGTAGTGTTCATATTAAAGATAATATGTTTTGCAACTGCCAGACTATCATCTTTCAATCATACTCTTTTGTAAAGAACAAAACTCTTGCCTCCTTTATTCTTCACTATTAGATATTCTCTATTGCAGGTTTTAGAGGGTTTTTTTATGTTAATCAGCAACCATAGTCATTTCAAATTCCTGTTCATCACATTGTCGCAACACTGTCTCCTAAAAATTGTGTTTCTGTGCCATTAAACTGCAACAACTAAAGGAGGGATTCTCAACACTTGTTTAAGGTTAGGGCAAGATTAAGGTCTGCCTTCATATAGATAAACTCGATGGTGAGTTTAGACATTGTATTTATTTACTTTTTAACAAAACCTACAATCTTTCACAAACCTTAACAAAGGATGCCTAAACTTAACCACACTGTGGCTCAACATTATTGAGTTTGCAGTTGTATAGAAACAGACATTTTTAGCAGGCAAAGTTGATTGGTGATTAAAAAACTACAGACAGAAGCAGTGTACTTTGCCATAGTGTAGTTTGGCCGAAAACTATACAAGGCAAGGCAACTGAATTTTGCCACAGTAGTTGGGTAGTAGCTTTGGGATTTTGAGTTCCAATACTTGTTTCCTACCATTTCCCTTTGTAAACTGATTTGATTTTAAGCAGACCACAGCCACTGTGCTCCAAAATCATGCTAACTACTTTTAAAGTGTGCATTTGTTGCTCATTTGATACCAACAAGACTCACTGAGCACACTCCGCTTGGAATACACATAGTATTTCAGCTCTATCTCAGGTTTATAACAATTATCATCTTCCAGCTACACCTGGATGGGAGCTCCAGATCCCTTAACTCACATGCTGCTGCAGCAAGCAATGTATCAAACAGCAGGCAAGTGCTCGACAGAGGGTAACATCTTTCCAGTTGCTATGCAACAGAGTTTGACAACAACTTACAAGCATATACTTGCTAACGGGAATTAACCAAAGATATACTTTAAGAACTGAACAAAACAATAACAGCAGTTTCTCTACTTGGACAAGTGGTTCTGAAGTGAAAAATGTACCATAGCTATGCACCTAAGATGAAGGGCTACTCATCAAAATCATCTATTCTGCCTGTTGGACGGTACACAGTGTGCTGGTTCACATATATTCAACAACAAATTAATAATAAAAGTCTTATTTGTGTTTGTCAGTTTTGTCTCAATGCCTAAAGCCTGGCAGGTAGAACAAGTTTTGTGTGATCTGTAAGGACTTGGACCCACTTGTCTCTCTTTTTCTTACACTTCTCCAGTATCGTCCTTTCTTACTCACCATCACTTTGTGTGCTTGTTTTTTCGTGATTCTGTCTTTTATCTCTCCCAGTCGTTTTCTGTTTCTGTCTCATATTCTTTTCACATACATCCCTTGATAGGGGATTTCAGTACATCTAAGACTACAACACTAATCTAACAGAAGAAAGACATCAGTTGTAATGATGACCAATGCTGACCAATTACTGTATCTGATGACCTCTGACATCTCATGTTTTATTGTCAAGCAAACACAATCACTTATGTTTTCTGGCTACGTTACTTTTTGGATTGCTGGATACTGAGTCCTACATTTGACTAATGACCTATTTCATCATTTAGTTGGGATGACTCTCTTTTGTTAGATTGTTTTCTTGTCTGTTGACTCTTTCTATTTGTCTCTTTCTCTTCATGTTTTCCTTTTATACTGAATGTTTCTCATCATTTCCTCTTCTTCTTTCACTCTTAGACTGCTTCCTTCTCTTTTTCCATCTCTCCCTCTATCTCACAACATTCGTCTTTTCCCAGCTTCCATTTTTGCCTCAGTCTATCTGTCTCTCACTCCCACTTTGCCTCCTCACCCTTCCCTCATTTCTCTCTCATTCGCTTTTCTCTCTCTCGGCTGGAGGTATAAATAGGACTCCTAATAAAGTGCTAATTAATCTCTGGTGACAAAATCAAAGAAAGCACATCTGCATTGCTGAGAGGAGGAAGGGAGGGAGGAAAGAAAAGCGATAGGCAGGAAGAGAGGGGGAACATAGGAGAGGTGGAGAAAAATGCAGAAAGGTAAGTTTAGATTTACACAATATGCTCTGACAACATTTGGGTATGTTCAGATAAGTTAGGATTTAAACATTTACATATATACAGCATCATGGAAGTAACTGATGATGACAAGGCCACACAGATACAATATAGTCATATGAGTGAGTCATGTGTGACCTTTTCACTGTATTCATTCATCCACTGCCCAGTGAAATAGACTACTTTCACACACATTCTTTGTAAGGCCCGCTTTGAACTCTGCATTTTCCTTTTCTTCTTCTACTGACAGCATGCTCGCTCAATGTGACTACGAGGGTCAGAAGCTTAGAATTGAGGTAATGTGTTAGAAATATGTCACCTGAAAGCAGCATAGGTCAGGTTGCATCAACACTTTGTTAAGAGTTGGGTCATGATTGACATGTATTTAGTCCCAAGTGTGTCTATTATGTATGTAGGGTCTAGATCATAGACATCAGAATGGAATTATATAATTGGAGATGGTGAGAAAATAAATGGTGATACTGTTGGGAATGACAGACAAAACTGGGTTATGTGATGGAGGGGCACAGAAAAAGTGCAAGAGCAGAATGGGAAAGTCATTACTTTGAAGGACGGGGACAAAGAGATGGAGATAGATGGTGAGAAAAAGCTGTAATGTGCAGTCACTAAAAAATGTGACAGGAGTGAGAGAGAATATTCCAACTCTTCTTAAGGATTTATGTACAAAAAGAAGATATAAAGTGGTGCATAACTGTGAGTGATATTAGTCATCTAAAGCTCAGCTCCACAGAGATTGACTAAGCTGAACACTCAGCTCAGTCGTCAATCAACCATACAGTTATTTTACTGTAATGTCTTTACCTAACTGTATGCTAGAAGTCCCCCACCTAAGGTGTGCCGAACTGAAAAAATTAATGCAATGCAATGTTTCAAAACTCATGTGAACATGTGTTTGTAAGAATAATTGCACTAACATTAGCTTGAGCACAGTGCAGCTTTGGATTTTATTCACCATAAGTTTCATAAGACCAAAATGTTATTAGTGGAGCTTCTCCACTGAGGCTCCAGTGATAATACTGGTATACATGTGGAATTAAATAAAATAAAAAAACAGCATATCAGACTGAACTCTCGTTCATATTTTGCAGTCTGTTTATATTTTGCATTCTGTCATCAAATATGAGTCCATAATACATCAGTCATCATCAAACGATAAAAAGGCAAATCTTTATTAATAGTCTGGTTCTGTCTCAATTTTAAATTACATATTTTTACAAAACAAAACTGTTGTCTGGTAATATTGCCAATGTCATCATGTTGGAATCTTTCACAAGCTTTTACCATTTTGTTTAGATTGCAAAGTCTGTAAGCTTGGGAGCCTTCAGCTCTCAGAATAAAACCATGTGCACTTACTCTAAGCTCACATTCTAATACTTTCCAACGTTACAGTAGAGAAAAGGAAAACAGGCAAAACAAACAAATCTAGCATTTAACTATACAGATGATGCAGAGTTTATTGGTTTCATATGTTCACAGATCAAACCAGGATTATAAAACATGAGCAAATACTGAAACCTGCACATGGTAACAGACAACAGTTAAGTACAATGGGATGTCAGTGTTGTTCCTTTTCTACAAAAAAAAGTGTGCGCAATAATGTTTTGTGAATGTGAGTCATAAGTTTTGGTAACTTGTTGCTTTAGCATTCTGCTCTCTAGTGGTTAAATGTGTTAACCATTTTTGCTTTCCTTGTTTTCTGAATAAATAAGATTGAGTTTTTAAAATTATGATTAACTTACCATGTAATTAGTGCTAGTGTTGTACGTCTCATCTTAGAATGAATTTAGTTGTACTAATAGGTACTATTAGGACTCATTTCAAAAGTAAGAGGTAAAAGTCTAAAAAAGTCTGAGATATGTAGATATGTCTCTCTGGAGTCTCGAGATACCCATAAAAACTGGGAGAAAGCAGGCAGCCCTGCAGTGAAGAGGTTCCCAGTGGACAGGCAGCTAATCTGCAGAATAACTAACAGAAGCCTAGAGAGAAGAGATGCCATATTCAAAGGCACTGTTGGTAGGTTATTCGCCACGGTTAAGTATGTAATTGGTTTGATGTGACTTCACAGGCAAACCTGCCGGTCTTAGAATGATTAAACTTCAGGTACTTTGACTCAGTGGACAAGAGAATCACAGACAACCTGTAGCCCCAGCAGCTCTACAAAGCAGAGCTACAGCATGGACTGATACAAGCTTTTCTAATGTTAATCCTGACCTCTGACCTCTCAATAGGCAGCAGGATGCACAAAAATGCAGTTTTATCTTCTATGACAGCACAGTATATATAGACAGTACATATTTTATTTTGGCTTGTCGCATGGGGGTCGTCACATGATCATGATCTGCACATTTGTCAGGTTTTTGTGCCAGATGCAACCCTCCCCGTTTCCTTATCCAGACTAGCACTCAGAGTGCACTGACTTGAGCTACCTCAGGGGCTGAGGGTTTTGTGACATTTGGGAGTCTACCGTCTTGTTCAGGGACACTTCGATGAGAGGAGTCGTGTTGCGAACCACTGACCCTAGAGGCGACCACGCCACTGCTGCCCACTATGACACTACAATACATGTTTATTTAAATATCATGAGATTGCTATGGCTTCTTTTTTTTACAATCCTAAACAGGTGCAAGTTTTGTTCAGCATAAGAATGACATAATGAATACTATCACTGCTTTGCCCCAAGGCACTGTATAGTGCTTAGCTTAGATATATTCATTTCTTTTAATTTATGTAAAATGGGTATGATGCTAATTTTAGAGTTTTTTTCTAATTCCTTTATCTTTTTTTTAAATAGGAAAACAAGCTGCATTCCAAACTGTGAAACTAAAATATGTAAAGTTTTAAAAGCAGATTTTAAATCAATGAAAACAAGTATATACAGGTATATTGTATATGTGTATTATGTTTCATAGAACTAAAACACCTACATCTATATCTGCACAGAAGATACATGTTGACTCATCTTGCAGTCACAGCTGTGGCTCTAAACTTTGACCTTTTGACTATAATGTCACTGATCATTGGTTGTGAAGCATGCTCTCTTCTGTCACTTTGGAATAGAGCATTTCCTAGATGTCACACAACACAGTCTCAAATGTGATGTACAGTACATACAAGTGAAGATACCTACTATAAATGTATGAACGCCAGTGGTGCACTTGATAATACTTATGTTACACCACTTTTGTGATTTTGCAGATATCTTGATTGTGAAAGTCACAGTTTTTTTTACAGGATGGCACACTGCGGTTAAATGTTTTGTTCTCCTCAGCTGTCAGACGTTTCTCTGAGTGCTCAGGTTCACAGTTGCTGAGAGACACTAAACTGATCTGGTGAAACTGTGACACTTTCAGGAAAAAAAAAAGGAAAAGCAACAACAACTCCACCCCAGATAGACGCAATAACTATGACAGTGATTTATTTTCTACATGGTGTGGCAATGAATACAACTTTAACTCGCACTACCGCTGGGTATTGAGACTGTTGTTGTTATTATGATGTGAATCCCTGGGCGCGCTGCAGTGCACTCTGACACGCCGATAGGCGGCGTTTTGTCCCCATTTGCCTCTTTTTCCACTGCGTCTCCAGGCTTCACTTCAAAGCAACAGATCCACAAATTCATTAATAAGTCAGCAGAAGAGGGAAAGGGAGAAACTGCACATCGCTCTCCTACAAACACAGGCTGAGGCGACTGGAGCAGCGCCACATGCAGCTATCACGGGATCATTAAAATCAGTGGATAATTAGGTAATAAAGAGAACATGGTATATAAGGTGCAAAAACACCATAAAACCTTCCATTAGGCCAACATATATTTTTAACAATTTAGCTCTCATACCGAAACCCCACACCTGTACAATAAAGGAAGAAATAGGTGTTGGGCCATAGAGAGAGTTTCAAACTTGTCCCCATTATTAAGCCACTGTTCAGTAATTGGGTGTCTTTTGAGGAGACAAATGAAGTCATTAGTAGGTAAATAACAAAGCATGAAATTGTGTCACTATAACTCACAATTCATCACAAGGATCAGCCAAATCCCTTTGCAGAAATCCTTCATCAGATGGTTAAAATTTGTATTTAGCACAAAAAAATCACCATAAAGTCCAAATAGAATTATCAAAAGAGAAAACGGTGTAACACCTGAAAAATAGTTCATTTAGAATTTCAAATGTACCGTTAATCACAAAGACAAGTCGTAAAAACCTTGAAGTGATGCGCAAAAAATAACACAATTCAGCAAACACGTCTAGAATTCATAGTAATTGATTAATACACATGTGAAGACAGATGTGCTTATGTTGTGTTTATATCTAGAGGCCGAGGTGGAAGAAGTGCGTGGATACTAAACTGTTTTTGGGGGTGATGACTTTAACCTAACCGCGCAAACCAGAAGAGCAAAATCACCCCCAAAAAAACACCACTTCTACGTCTCCTGCTTGTGATGACAAAACACACAGCGCTGTCCATCAATAAAAAGTTGGGTAAAAAAAACACCTGACAGGAGAATGTTTGTCTATTTGCAGCCCACAGAAAAGTAACAAGTGAAAGAGAGATCAATCAAACGCTGATCGATGACAGGAGACGTGCAAAAGGGAAAAGTCGCCTGCAGCGATGTGGGAACTTTTAACGTTAGTTGCAGGAATAAGCGCAAATCAGTGAACACACAAAGAGTGAAATTATGAAGCAAGCGAAACCTTGTTTCATTTACCTTTTTGCAGCAGCCTTCTCTTCAATATAGCCTGAAGAAAAAGCATTTTTCTCCACACTGTTTCGAGACTGGATGAGTTGTTCTTTCCTCATGGACGAGCGGAGGAGGAAGAGGGAGGCAGAACTTCTTTCCGTACGCACCTCTCTCTCTCTCTCTCTCTCTCCGTGTACTCTCTCACAGGGACGCCCTCCCTGTTGACACCAGCCGAACTGTAAGCTGTGCGCGCCTGTTTTACCACTCATCAGAGGAGAACGGGAATAAAAGACCTGTCTCTATAATCCACTTTAATCAGGTCTCTTCTCAGTCTGGTTCTGTTCTGACACAGCTGATATCCGTGTTTTCACATGTTCTCCTCCTCGTTTTCTTTATGCGTTAATTTAATTACAGCATTCTCTCTCTCTCTCTCTCTCTCTCTCTCTCTCTCTCCCCTTCTCTCAGTTTCTCTCCTGATTATGCAAAAAAAATAACATTGTAGCTCAAAGCCTTCGGGACTTTTGATGCCCTACTTCTTTTTTCCTTCAGAGCTTCTGTGTCTACTGGGTTTGTATGGGTATGTGCAGCAGGTTTCTCTCTCTCTCTCTGTGTGTGTGTGTGTGTGTGTGTGTGTGTGTAAGGCCGTCGAAAGTGTAGCCAGTGTAGCCAAAAGATGAAAGCTTCCCACACTGAAACCCACCAGATCATGACTTATTTCTTGGCTCCCCTGTCGGTTAGTGATCATAAAGTGACCAATGTGGCTTGAAGTGACATGAAACCAAGAAACACTCTCCCCCCTCTGCACACAAACCTGTCCCATCTATCAGTCCTACATACCAAATGCTTCTTGTTCCCCCATGGCTCACTGCAGGGATGGGAGCTGGGTCTGGGACCTATACCTGCATGCACTGAGCAAATGGGTGGAAAATATCCTCCAGAGGTCCATATTGCAGGGTTAAATCCAAAGTCTGCCTTGACTTTGCAACTTTTACATGACAAAGCAGATAGTTTGCAATTTTGATCTCCACATGGCACAGAGACTGGTAAGATGAACATAAAACTCTTTTGCAATAAAAAGTCATTTGCAGTTGGCAAAAACATCTGCAAATGAGCATACTGGGTTTGAAACAAAGTAATGACTTCTAGGTTGAAGTGCTAACTCGCAGCTTTAATCTAAGTGCGTTTACAAGCATGCTGAACAAACCATGTAGAAACTGCTTCCTTCTGTATAAGCTCAACATTGTTCAGCCATAATGGATGTGAACATCCCCGAACCCATTTAAAGCTTGGAGTCAGCAATTTAACCTGTTTTTTTTTTATTTATTCAGTTTTTCATTTCAGATTCTGGAGTGCTGGAGAAGAGCCAACACAATGAACAACATTTTTCTTCTTCATATTTTTTCACTTCATTTTGGGTTGTGAAAGTTATGCTCAAATGTGCCTTGATCATGTGTAGATTATATTAAACACAGTTGCAGTGAGTGTACTGATATATCGAGCTAAATTGTCACATTGAAGAACTGTGAGAACCTGACTGATATATCATTTGGACAGTGCTGCTGCTTCAATGCACATGAAAGCAACACATTTACACAAAGTTCCATTCAGTTTGTGGATTTTATTCTATTCAGACAAACAATTTAGTCACTGTGCTTCCAGAAAGAAACCCTGTGCTACAGAAAGCTAATACAATCACACACAAACTAGATAGATAGATAGATAGATAGATAGATAGATAGATAGATAGATAGATAGATAGATAGATAGATAGATAGAT
>JAUMHL010000025.1:24739861-24750843 GCA_032362345.1 Sandelia bainsii
CTCGCCATCGAGCCCCACCTCCAGGCCTGGCTCCAGAGGGAGGCCCCGGTGACCCGCGTCCGGGCGAGGGAAAACGTCGTCCAAAATTGGTGTTCATCATAAGAGGTCTTGTGAAATGCTATTGTACAAATCTTTAACATAAAGTGAGTCAAACTACCCAAATAGCTGCAACAGAAGTCATTGTGATGTGGTTACTATGGGCCATGAAGCAGTGTAATTCTTGAAAAGTGCTTGTTTACTTTGCTTATTTTGCATGTAGCCTGTCAGATACCTTCACTGTCAAAAGCCTTTATTTACTTATAATACAAAATATAATAGTAACATTCCTCAGGCAAGACCAATGTGCTTAATAATGTTATTTTTTACCCTTATCATCTCGAAATTCAATTCAGTTTTAGCTGAGTGAACATATGGCTGAGTAGCAACTCACAGAAAATGCCATATTAAAGCTGGAGAGGCTATACAGTGTATGCATTCATAGAAGTAACTGTAGAAATCTCACTTTATGCACCTTAAGCTGTTACGATGAATATAGGATTTGACAGACAATAAAATGTAACTGAATATAGTTTGGAAAGTAAAATGGCCTCCCAAAATGCTAAATACAGCACAGAATATTGCAAAAATATGGTTTTGCATAGAAGAAAAACTCAACTATAATATGGAGACAGTGTAGTTGGAATGTGGGTAACACAGTAGTTGCACAAAATAGATGAAGTGTGGCAATTAAAGACAAGTGCTTTAGTTTGTCACAACATATTGTTGTACTTGTACCTTTATATCCCAGTTGACCTACATAAACTGTTCTTTTATGAAGCAGTGAACTTTACATTTCAGCCATTTAACTCGTGGCTAACTCAAGCAAAAGAGAATGAATCAACTCAACAAAGTCTGTGGCATGAAACAAACAAGACTTTTACAGCGTTAACAGCCTCATCCATAGTAAGGCATGAAGGGGGAAGTAGGTATATGCATGGCTGACCTCAGTGGACGGGGGGGGAATGCATCTATTTATTAAGCTAATGTGGCGTGAGAGAATTCACCTCCATGAGTCTGTAATGAAATGAAGTTAAAACAGTTTGTGTCCTCAGGGTCAGCCTTGCCTTCATCTCTCCGTCACGACTCAACATGCTCATTGCTGGCTGGGTGGCAGAGGCTAACAGCAGGGGGAGTGGAAGCAGCTGTGATGGGGGTTTTGGGTTACTGAAGGTCACAGCTTAACAAACCTGGCAAGACGTTCTTACTCACTTTACCTGTTCCAGGTTAACAATGGTCCAAGTTGGACAATTGAAGCATTCGTGATTGGTTTGTGTGTTTACCAAAGGATTGTTGATTGTAGTGATCTGTCGTTTAACAGACAGACCAGTGGCCCTGATTGCAGGGGCATCAGCAGCAACTAAACTGCAATCATAAATACATTTTTGTTAGAAAAGTAATGGCAACTGAATTACATTTTCTATAAACATCATTTAAAAAAGATGTTCAGCATGAATGTAAATGGTAAGTGACAAAAAACAAATTAATTCAATATACCCAGAGAAGAAACATTTTTTTCACCAAAGTATCCAATTTACAACATCAAGTTCTCTTTTCTGCCTAAATATTCAATATTGCAGTACAACATAAAGCTTTGTGACTGTAGCATTATTAAAGGTTTTAGTTGGGTTGGGTTCAGGCACTCGTGGCACTTGGTGTCAGGGAAAGATTGTGGGCTGCCTTAATAAAAGAAAATGTAACAGTCATTTCACACACTTTGCCTTTATTAAACAAAACTGTAATCTTCCTATAACCCTAACCAAAGCATTTTTGTTGTCTAAACCCAACCTGACATAGTTGATGAAAGGTCAGTTAGACATTGTATAAACTGACATTAGTATCAAGTTGATGAAACAATGTAGGTTTTTATCTAGTTAAAGAGGACCTGTGATATTGGATCACAACAACAACAACGACTCTGCATCTTTGCCTGGAGCTTATGTGCTTTTGCTAATGTTAAAATAAAATATCTGCTCAATTAAGTTTTAGTTTTATTAGATGTAAATCTAATACAAAAAGTATCTCAGACAGGCTGAGTTGCTGTAGTCAAGTTAGTTTATAAAATACCAATATGGTCTTTGTTACCAAGTTAATTAAATGTGTTCTTACCATAGATTTTTAAATGAGCAGGGATTCTTAGTGAGATGTGTTCTTGGAAAAACTGTGTGGTTAAATTAGAATGAGTCAGCTAGAGTATAATAGTTAGGTCAGCATGTGTTCTTAGACATTCCACCCATGCCAGTATGAATGAGGTCTTTAGAGTGCAACCCATTTACATTTCCTGGAAAATTGTTTCTCCGTGAACTGTGGTGGAAAAAGAACGAGCACTTAGTCATCCAGGTAGCTTCTGAAAGAAGGCTTTTTAAAACCAAAATAAACTTATGTTAGAATGTAATTTAGGGGGAACTTGGTGAACACGTATGTTGAGATTCAGACCTCACTGGGCTTCAACCTTCATAGTATGTGTAATCGGTGTAGCTGCCGCTTAAAAGACATGTTACTCTTTTTATCTTTGGTACAAAATGTTTTCTGTGTATTTAATTAATAATTAGGAAGAATATGATTTATTGAAATGTAATTTTCCAAAGAAAAATAATAGAAGTAGAATTAGCCTGGTGTCAAGGCATTGTTAGTCATCTTCCCTTCTTAAAAAGGGAATATGATATTTTATTTTGTTCTATAGTTGGATATAACATAGTGCTCTTCACTGTGCTAATTTAGCTGCAAAGTTACATAAGGACAAAGAAAGCAAGTTGTGTTTGTTCATAGTGAAATTGCATTGCTGAGGGAAGATTTATAACAACATAAAAAATAATGCAGAATGCCTGACTGGATTAGGTCGTGTCCCGTCAAAAAGTCTGTTTCAGAAAAGAGTGTCTTCTTACTAAAGATGTAAAGCCACTTTGGGAAGCAAATTAGAACTCCTGAAATATCAAACAAGTCTTTCATAGCGTCTTAGTGCTGAATAAGTAAAGTGTCCACACAGAGAAATTGGATCCGGCAGAGTGCATTTGAAGTTTTAAAGTCACGGCGTATAGCCTCTATGATCCTCCTCTGGTGATACAAAGACACATGCTTACTGTTGGCTCAGCTCCATTCATGAGCATTTTCTTTTTCCAGAGCATTTGCAAATGAACATCTTGTGATGCATATCTGCTTCCCCCCCCCCCCCAAAAAAAACATCATGCATCTTTAAGGAAGGATCGTATGAAACACTTTGTGAGTCCCTCTGAATTTATGACTGCTCTCTGCTGTTTCTGCTGCCTTGGCTTCCCAGAATCATTTCAAAGCTGCACTTCCATAATTGCAGAATTATTATAATTATACCGAACTGCAATCACTGTAATTATAGAATTATTGTGATTATTATTAGACTGAACATTTCCCACTTACAGAATGATTCTGTTCTCACTGGATTCAAGGACTGACACATATCTAATGGCCACAGCATGTCTCTCTGCTTTTTCCTCTGTGCCTGCTATCTTCACATTTCTCATCCACTCTCATATAACCAGGATTTATATGTACATGTTCTTAATTATCCATCTTTCCTCACTTCTTCTCTCATTCTAAATGATCATAACCTTCTTTTCTCTCTCCCTTCAGGTTTGCAGAGCTCATCAACTTCTCTCTCGTGTCTAACTTTTATTCTTTCATATTTTTTTTCTAATTATTCCTTGTCATAACTATCTGTCGGTCTATCCATCTGTCTGTCCTCCCCCTCATTCTCTGATTCCTCATTCCTCACCTTCCTTTTCCTCTAATGAGCAAAATGTCGTCTGTCTCTGCTCCAGATATGTCAGAAATCTCCCTTGACACAATCAAACATTCATCACACTCGCACACACACACAAACATCTCTGAGGCTTCAGAGGATAGTTTGATCATCTGATCAGAACCTTTTCTGACTTACTTGTCAAAGTCCTTCCTTCCTGTCTGTGTATACAGGTAATGCTATATAAGACGCCATAACGTGTTTAAATCATATATTGCAACTTTGCAGTCCCTGAATATTTAAATGTTTCCACAGGGATTCAAGCCAAAGACAACTGTGATTGTGCTATTAGATGCAAAGATTATATGTGGCATGTTAAAGTTGGAGCAAGGACTTCATAAATCATAAACATGAGAAGCTAAGGACACAAAGCCACTCCACATTCACAATTAATTATATGACATATACACTGGTGCAAGACTGGAGCATTGTCATAGCAAGGACAGGGTCAGTTGTTCCTTCACAGCACAGGGTTTAAGGGACATTCCACTGTGGATAGATATGGTGTAGATTTGACAACAGATTAAGAATGGTTACACATGTACAGTTCTGAATGAAACGTGCAGGAGACTTGTATTTATTTTTTTACTAAAGTAAGTAAGTTTCTTTCTGCTCCTCCCTTTCTGGGTCGCCAAAGTGGATCACTCCGCATATGTGATTTGGCAAGGATTTTACGCCGGATGCCCTTCTTGACGCAACCTTCCCCACTGGGATTTGCACCAGCACTAGGGAGGAACCGGGACACGAACCACCAACCCTGGGGTTCATAGACAGTTAACAATTGCCAACTGCACCAACGCCTCGGTGTGTAACATTTCGTTATTTCTTTCACAACAATTATAGTGAGGTGAATGTTTTTACACTACATCTGTATTGAAAGGAGTCTTCAAATTGCTCAACAATGCTTAACAATAGCTACTATACTGAAAATTTACAAAGAAAAATGCATAATGCCAAAGTTGATTGATCATAGCTACATACTCAATATTCCTGTTAGCAGGGCCAGTGACAGGTTGGCCCCAGTTGAATTACCACAACTCAGATTGTTGTTACTATCCCTATTAAAAAAATGACTCTGAAAGAATGATTCTTTAACACTTGTTATTATTTGTAACCACAGCCAAAATATTTCTTTTAATCACAGTGTGATTCCTGCCCATATGATGAATTATTAACTTAGCTTTGCTGTAAGACCCAGATCTTTGAAAGCGATAAGACAGACTTACACCTGGAGATGTAGAGATGCTCTGCAGCAACATGTTAAACTATGTAATTTTCCTTTGTTTGTTGTGTTGTAAATACAGTTTTATCCTAAAGACTACATTGCAGTTAGGGTTAAATGTTTCACCTTACAGGTAATGTTGGAGAGTGCACTGACATCTCTGTTCTTTTGCATGTACTGTACACCAATTAGTCACAAAGTTATTGTTTTAATGTTGTGGTTATTGTTTTAATGTTGTAGCATGCACACTCTGACCGGTCTGTGTCTATGTAGCAAATTGCAATGTGTTCTGCTACCTGCTGATCATGGCTGGCATTAAATGTTCCCATTAATGCAACATTAATACCACCAGGGTTTCTAGGGACACTTCAACATGTGGTCAGGAATTGGGGGGGATCCACATTTTACGAGGTTTTCTATAACTGTTGCAGGACTTAGAAAATAGTGAGATGAAAATAACAAAATAAAAATGGACTAAGGAAAAAGAAGAGGCTACAGGCTACACAATGTATCTAGTGAAACAAGGGAATAAAATCTATCTTGTACATGCAATACAAAAATGTACATTATCATTAGTGTCCTGTTTCTAGTGAAAAAACATTTCCCAAATGGTTAACTGTTCATTTTAGCACTCTAATCAAAGTGGCAAAGTGCATATTTTCCTTGGAGACATGATGGAATACCTGCAGGGGAAAGGAGAGCTAAAACATTTGCATTTTGGTTTCAGCGGCTCAGTAAAGCCATCACCCGGCACTGCTGGACTCTTGCAGCTCCACTGGGATGTGATGTCTCGCTAAAGGGCAGAAACACTGACACTGAATGTCTGATGGTAGAGTCAGTGTGAATCTACCATCAATCAGCAGAGGGCACTGATGCCACAGAGAGTGGAGAAATAAAGGCCGGAAAGCAGCAGGGGATAGTCAAGCACTGGTGCATACATAGGGGAAGATTAAAGGTGGGGATCAGCTGAGGAAGAATGAGAGGATAGGGAGGACAGTTACCACAAGATGTAGAATAGAGGTGAAAGCAAAAGACATGGAAGGACAGGAGGAGAAATGGGCTGAATAATATACAGAATTAAGGCAGAGAGGTGATGAGGGACAGGAAAAAACGTGCTGATCGGAATCCCGTTGTCTAATTCAATCAAATACATATAAAATATGATAACCTCAATGAGGTTTCCCACCTTTTAATATCTACAAGTAGCATTATTTACTTGACTTAAAGCTTTTTTGTTTTTACTCATTGGCAAATTTTAAAACATTGCTGATGTATGTTTACACTTTGTGATTCTTAGAAATAACCAGTCTATGTAACAACCTAGAAATGTTGAAAACAAAAGGTAAGATCTTTTGACCACTGAGCAGCTATTGTCTTCAAACGCCATAAATAATTTTGTATACATAAGAATAAAGATTTTGTGTACAAAGCGGAGAAAAGAGTACCAGACTCCATTAATATTCATCATGCTGGGAACATTAATATGTGCAATATGTCTGCAATACATTCATAAGTGGTCAAGGTTTTCACTAAAACACTAGGAGAAAAAGCTCAGTAGGCTACATCTGCTTAGGATGTGATGCACTAGGATGCAGAAGGTGGTAGGATAGAAATTTCAAATTTCGTTGTAACATGTAAAAGTGATGAATTACAATAAAGCCCGATTATTAGTATTATTATTAAAGTGTGCTTGAACCCTGAACACTGACCCATCTGCGCCTTAAATGTAGCCGTCTGTCCACAAAAATCACTCCATCGTATCAATTATAGTTATTATTGTTATAAATGATTGTAAAAATTCATTACAAGCTGGCCCTCAAAGCTTTGCTGTTCTATGATCTTGAGTCGCTTTACACTGAACTGATTTCAAACATCGGGGGTTATCGTTTTCTGGTCTATAGCAGCCTACTGCTGGTGCCTCTTCAATTGTTTGGTCAAATATCTTTCATTCACTCTTGACAGCTTCATCTGCGAAATGGGGATGCAGTTACAACTTCAAAGATTTTCTTCACAATATGTTCTTCTAAGACAGTTTGGCATTTATTTGCCCATTTGTGACAACTCTTCACTCCAATCAACTTTATAACTTCAAGCTGAAGGCTGCTGTTATATACACACCCCAAGCCTACAGGTGGCGAGTGTTAGATTCTCAAAACTGCTAAAAACAACCAAAACTTTCAGTGTTCAGCTATTTCTGACCCATGAAAAACAAACTGATTAAATGTGTTATTATGCAAAAACACCAGGAAGAAATGTTTGTCTCACTGCTCTGCCATCTCTCTCCAGTCTCTTCACAGCGGTATAAAACAAACCTCTCGCTACCTCAAGAATAAAACATTTGTAGAGAAATGATAAATATATATAAATTATTATTTAGTTTTACATCAGTATATCATACAAATACACAGTAGTATTACCTGCCAATTTGATTAAATCTTTAATTTGTTCACAACTTCACAGTAATTAATATTTTAAAACGCAAATGAATTTGCTTGGTGTCTTGAAGTGAAGCTGTCTCATTATCTCAAATATAAAAAAAAAATTAAAAAAAAATCAGCTCACTGTTCACTGTATTTATTTCTACCTGGTATCCATAGATAACCATAAGGAATTTTTGCTTATTTATGGCCTCTGCTCAGCCGGAGACCATACATGATCCAATGATTCAACGACTTTACTGGCAGAAATATAAGTAAAATTACCAGCGATTCACAAACAACAAACTACAGCAGTATCCCATTGACATAACATGCCATCTCAGTTTCATCTATTCTCATTACCTTCCCTGTGTCCTTTAGTGTTTGATAAAGCATTCCCTGCTAACATTTGCCAGAGCCCATTTAGCATAATTGTAGATTAAAATATGATGTGTCTCACACCCAGGACTCTGACTTCAGTGCTGCAGCTGCTGTTGCAGACAGCTCCCTAAATCTGATCTGAGCTGAATTAAACCTTTTACCCCAGTCATCTCAGCACAAACTAAGTCACCATTCAGATTCGCTCTAATCGTGGTTTGTCAGACTGTGTGTATGTGCTTATGCATATGTTTCATGAATGATATGGAAAGTCTGTGTGGATGAGTATGTATGTGTCATATGTTATCAATAATATAGATGTGAGTTTCACACTGTTGTCTCACTATGAATAATATATGTCACAGATTCCTCGCTGTGTGTGTGTGTGGTCTGACACTATATATAATGCACTAAGCCACAGCAGAATGTTCCTGATGTTTGTGGGTCTTACTGAGCAGAAGCAGCAGTGGTGAAAATCCTCACCAGCAGATATAACGTGTTACGTCCTCACAGTTTAAGAAGGCTAAGCTCTGCTGACACTGTGTGGGCTACAACCTCCATTTTAAACCACAAAAGCACTGTTGGGACTTAAAGATATACTGGAAAACACCCCCCCCCCAAATGTTCAGTGAAAGCTCATCTCCTCAGGAAAAGTAAAATGACTAAAACTGTCCTAGCAGCTGTCCTCCCTCTGTACTTGCTCTAATCTGCACCTGTTATCATGTTGTAGTGGCTCTGATCTTTTTCGTTCTTTTGTGGTTGCTATTGGTTCTCTAGGAAATTAAGTCTCTGGAGTTCAAAGGGAGCGCCACACACTGTAATTACACAATAACAACTCATCCAACATAGCAAATCTAAATTTAAACATGCTGATGTTGTTGTGCACTTGTTGTGCTATGCATCTTTGCATTCACCCTGGTCAGTTCAGATAGTTACAAGGCACTACTGGCTTACTCTGTCAAGCTTTTCAAGCAATACAGGAAGGAATTCTGATATCAAACCCTGCATGCATGTATAGCTTTCTGTATTAAATCATCTGCAGCATTGTGTGTAATCGTAATCAACCCACTTGAGACCTGAAACCCGAGAAACCTGAGAAATCATATAACATATGACTTTAAGAATGAAGAAACGCTTCCAATGAATACAACAGCACAGCTAAAAGGCAGAGTCAGGACCCTGAGGTGGACAGTGAGCAAATTAAAACCTGCCTCCCCGCTGCAGTTTTCTGCTGAAGTTATTATCACAACTTATGAAGGTGTCAGCAGGGTTGAGTTGTAGGAGCTTACCCAGGTGTCAGGTGTGTGAGAGAAAGATGTATGGTAGCTGTGAGAAGAGCTCAGGGCCATTGTGTTCGTTCTTAGTGTGAACAAACATCCCTCCGAGTCATGAAGGCTTTTCAAGTTTCATGTAGGTGAGAGGGTACATAACCTGAAATCACTCAAGGCTGCTGGGAATGCGATGCTGAAATCTGCATCTCATAATTGCCTCCAAAACACTGAAGTTGGAAAAAAAAGAGCCCTTCACTGTTCACTGAGTGTCACCAGTCAAAAGTAACCTGCTTGATCTTGCAGGTGCGCCAGACAATGACAGACAAATTCATTAAAAAGCATGTATACATGGAGCGGAAGGAAATAAGACCTTGATACATTAACATACAAATGCCCAGCTGCTACGCTTTCCAGATTTTTATAAACTGGTCTGGAGATGAATGAAGAGCCTTTTGTGCCCTCAAGTACTTCTTCAAGTTTTTAAGCAACATTTTATGAATCGTTAACTTCTGCACGTGTTAAAGAATTCACGTGTCATCTATGTGGCTGTTGAGAGTCTACATCACAAGGTATGTAATACATGTTCATTAAGCTGGATTTCCATGCGAGACAAAATCAAAAAGAGTCAAAGAGACGCGAACGGATCTACTGCAGAGCGGACATGTGACACAAGCAATGATCTAAATCGAATGAGCTCACCATGAAACCAAATATATGTTCATAGATTAGTGCCAGTCACAGTGGATCAAGAAACCTATCAATTTAAACAGAGTCTGTGTCTGCATATCAGCACAAATTAATTACATTAAACATTAGTGCTGCAACTGTTTTCTGAGCTTATAATACTGTTATGACTTTTGATGTCTGTTAGCTTTATGATTGCTGTACTCAACTTTGTTGTACTCAACAAGTTTTCTTAAAAACTTAAAAAACACACCAACAAATCAGCATAAAATGTTTACCGTGTTCAATATTTCTTATACATTCTTGTATTCTTAAATTATTACCATGCACTTACAGGAACTATTTGCCCTTTCCCTCTCATAGGCAACCTGCGGCCCAACCTTTTTGGCTAAAAAGAAGTGTGGTAACTGTAATTAACCTGGGCAACCCTGATAGTAAACATGCTTCCTAAATTTTGCTGACATGTATCAGTTACGCTGCACCAGATACTGTACCTGATATAGAGCCTCTAAAAATCTCTCAAATCGAGTTTTGGCACTTGTAATGAAAGCTTCTGTTTTGTGAAGTAGAATATTGGTAATTATTGGTGCATGCAAGTCAATTTAAGTCAAGTCAGATTTTATCTCCCAGTACTACAAATTTGCCTCATGGGGCTCTAGAAACTGCACAGCATACAACACCCTCTGTCATTAAACAGAAGAATCAGATTAGGAAACACTCCTCAAAACAACTCTTTGAATGGGAAAAAAAAACACCAGGAAGTGCAACTGAGAGGGATTCCTTTGCCACACAACAATGCAATAAATGTGCATACAAAACCAAGAATATAGTCTATTTAATTTATGGACATTACGAATGACATTATAACATACATGATACTCTGCAATATTACAACAAATGCACATATTAGCATTTTTTTATACTAGAGTTATACAATGGAGAATGAAATGTTATGTTATGTAATGACTAATTAAAAGCATGTTAACAGAAGTTAAATTAAAAAAAAGTAACAACTTCTTTCACTAACTCACTCATTCATATTAATTTAATTTATAATTAAAAAAGAAACCTTTAATGAACTGACCAGACCACCGTGGGGTTTCTTATTGAATGAACAAACATATTGAGGAGGACAGGAGCCTCAACATTGAAGTGTACAGGAAACCCACACATACGGATCAGTATTTGCTGTTTGACTC
>JAUMHL010000025.1:24750943-24783204 GCA_032362345.1 Sandelia bainsii
CTGCAACTCCTACCAGTCAGTCAGACTTGAAAAAGCCCTCTGGAATGGAGGGTGAAACGTAGTCAAGGAACTAAAACCAGTCCAGTTGCCATTGAAAACCGTTTTTTGAGATAACCATGACCTGGATGACTGAGAATCTTCACAGATACTTATTGAATGAAGTGCAGTTAAGCGGTGTAGTGGACAGAGATGTAAAGAGTGTGCGAAATGAAATCTTCGTGAGATCAAAAGTGAGAACATTTATTATGAATGACCCAAACATTGCCTCACCCACAAATCTAATTCTAGTTGGCTGCAGATTGCTGCGATTTTACAGACACGTCTATTGGAATTTTGCTTTAATATTTTAAGTTTCATTTCAAAAGGATTTAACCACTGTTTGAAAAATGGGTCATTTAGGCTGCAACAATAGCTGCTGATCAAAGTAAAACTCATTGCTGATTAGAGTTATTCAACATGTTTGAGAGTATGGGATTCTTTATGTGATTCTTTATGCGACAAATTCATTGTTGTCTTCCCCAGTAATACATGAGTAGACTGAAATGTTGCTTTGTGGCTATGAGGAGTTTAGGCTTTGAAAATATCAATATTTGCACATATTTTTTTTAAATAATTATTAAATTGTATCTTGATTATCTGTAGAAAACATTCACTAAAATGTACCTTTTGCTTGTTGCTGCATAATTAACTTTAATAACTCAGTTGTTTGTTTTGTATGTTTGATGAGTTTTTTGTAATAAAATGAAAGTTATGGAACACAGTTTCACACTTTCATACATTTGCCATATTTATAACCAAGTCTTTTTACTACTCTACCTCTGGCTAGACAAAGTTGCAAAATAACAAACATCTCACTCATATTTTGAACAAAATATAATTTTGTCCAAACCTTGTGTCCATCTTGGAGACTGTTTCAATGCATCACTGCCATCATATACCCCCACCTTGCTACTTACAGACATAAGAGATTTGCTGCTGTTGTCTTGGTGCCAGATACCACAGAATACTTTAGGTATGCAATGATACACTATATTGCCAAAAGTATTGGGACATGCCTTCAAATCAATGAATCCAGTGCACAAAGCAAGGTCCATAAGGACATGGATGAACAAGTTTGGTGTGGAGGAAGTTGACTGGCCTGTACAGAGCTCTGACCTCAACCTGATAGAACACCTTTGGGATGAACTACTGCGAGCCAGGCCTTCTCGTCCCATAAACAAACTTCTAAACCTTGTGGACAGCCTTCCCAGAAGAGTTGAAGCCATTAAAGTTCATGTATGTGTAAAGGCAAGTGTCCCAATACTTTTGGCAATATAGTGTACAGTAGCTCAGAGCTGTTTTGGTTTACATTACATCGAAGTGCATATGTGGTGTCTACAACTTCTCTATTAGTCTAAATGTGTCTAAATGTGATTTTATGTCTAATCCTAACCGCTTCTTTACTTTTCTTGCCTAAACCCAACCTCGTGGGGGACTTTGGTCTTGAACTCAGGTCTCCAACATGTCATTCCTGCACAGTAAATGCCCTCCATCCATCCAAACCAACTCCTTGAAAATCCCTTCGCGTTAATAATAGTAGCCAACATTCATTCACAAAAATATGTTTCAGCACAACATAACAATTACGCTCTCTATAAAAACGTAACCGGGATTGCAGTTTAATTGTATACAAACATAATTTTTAGGAGACAGGGTTGATGACGACTTGACTGATTCATTATAGAAAAAAAAACCTCCCTCACTGCGAAACAGTCACACAAAGCAAAGAAACTTAGCACTGCCGCCACTAACTGTTATCTTACCCTTGTTATATGTACTAATACATTCCACATACACAACAACTGCAACTCAAAGCTCCAAAGTGAAGCTTGTAGAGGCTGTAACAGAAACATGTCATCTCAAACCGCCTGAGGATGGAATTAAACCAAATTGTGACAAATTAAATGAGCCTGCAATGGGTAAACAGTGGTGTTTCCTTTAAGATACACAAAGAGGCATCAAACTCACAATTATAATCCAAGACTCGCCACTGACAATCTGAATAAAAAATAAATAAATATAAGGAAAATAATTTACATATGTATTCTGCATCTATCAAAGCATAAACCCAATTTGAATGCTGAAGAGTCTGCAGCCATCAGTCTTAGTGCACCACAGCAAACATGACATAGTTTAGTCAATGTTGAAGTTATTCCAAAAGTCTATAATATTATATGGTAATAGACTAATTTCCTCGTCACACATTTGATGTTTTTTTCTTGAATGTGAAGAGAAGAACGTTCAACAAAATGTTAACATGGAGAATGACCAAAAAAACAGATGTTGGCTATTAATTGATCCTGTTTTTGAGCATATAATCATATACTTGCCATTGAGAGATCAGCTATCAGCTTATGTTGCTGTTGCAGTTTTCTTTAACTTTTTAATGTCTCACTGAGACACATGGCTATGATTATAAGCCTGTTTTTCCATTCTCTAAACCTCTATGTCGCCCCCACAACACTCCCACTTTGGTTCATGAACACAAGAAGTCCTAAGACAAATAAGTACTCTACAGTCCTACAGAGCTATTGGAAAAATGCAGAGATGAGTTGCAGCTTAGGGAAGAAATCCTCTTGAATCTGTGAGAAAGCAGACAGAAAATGTAATGCTGGAGCTGCTTTATTAGACTCATAATTCTAATCCAACTGAGCAACTACGCAAGATCCTCTCTGGGCTCTGCTTCAGAGAGCATGACTGTGTTTCCTGCAGCTCAGTGGGCAGAACAAAACACTGACAGGTTTGGTGATCAGCTCCCATTATAGAGCTCGCCAAGGTAAAGGCAGTCAAAGTGCTTGGGGCGAAAGCACCCACTAAAATGGTTAGTTAAAGACAATTTTTACACAAATAAACCTCTGCAGTCACAAGCTGTGTCTGTCTGACAGTGATTTTAGCTACTTGCTAGATATTAAGACACACAATGGTGATAGATTAACATAATGTCAGTTTCACCTATTGTACAAAAACACAAAATGACACTGTGATACAATAAGCTAATTAGTATGCTAATTACAAATTATCATGCTAATTAGCTAAGGTAAATGATCCTAACAGACACAATCTAAAAATGCAAAATCAAGTAACTTTACAAAATGTGTGACTACAGAGAAGAAAAGTCAGACAGACAGTAATGGAAAAATAAAATCAGTCACATGATCTACATTGTTAAATTACAGTCAGATTCTTCAGCCCCTCCTGATTACCTCAGCCTCAGTTTACATGATGGGTCATTAAAATGAGTGACAACTTTCGAGGCAAAGCACTGACTGACAGAAATGGGAGAAAAAAATAATAATTTGGACCCTTGAGGCCTGTAGCTTTAGAGAACTTTCAACTCATTAAAAGATTGAGAATGATTGAGAGTGGTCCCCAAACAGTGGATTTTCCTTCAGGTATAAACTGGACGTATGTGCAGTATGTAATCCGAAAAAATAAATCCAAAAAAATTTCCACATACCTATTAGTATTTTATTAGCTGAGACAACAAGAAGGTGAGAAAAGAGAGAGCAAGTACAAATACAACGTGGTAAAGCAAATTACCACCACATTATGTATTTCCAGTGCATCACACCCTGCGTATTGTACATGCTCACCTCATTTAACCTCTGTGTTATTATGTTCCAGGAGGAGCTGACGGTGGTGGTGCATCAGAACATACAGTGACTTGTTACAGTCTGTTCAAGTGAGACACTGGGGTTTGTCAGAGTCTGACGCCTCCACTCGGTGCCTCTGGGGCTCAATAAGGGATGGGAGGGTTTAGCTAATGAATAGCAGAATTTGAGAAGTGCTTTATGCACACCTTGGATAAGAATTCATTTTGAACACCAGCACTGTAGGAACAATGACGAAAAAAGTAAGTGATAGCTTCCATTGTCTCTTTCTCACTTTGTAAGTCAGTCAAATGTTCTTTGGTTAAAAAAGTTAAATTACAAAATTTACAGTAATATTATTCAACAGGCGTTTCTTTTTCATTGGGCTAGAAACTGATCACATGGATCACATCAGTTCTTTTTTCCCCTATTAAAACAGGGATCATTGCATTCTGAAAAACGTCTAGTCAAAATGGGGCATATTAAAAACTTCTCTTTCATGGCCTCATGCTCTATAGGCGCAAAGTAACTGGCAAACGATTCTGCAATAGGAACTTGAACATCTTGTTCTATTTCAGAGGTGCTCTGTCTCACTGTCTCTGTCTCCTTGGGATTTTAAGTTCAGAAGAGGACATCTGCAGATAACTCGAACATAGCACACAAATCTTGTAAAGTATAAATCAAACGTAGAATTAATTGTATGACATGTAAGATCTGCAGTATTCTATAGTTGGGGGCACAAGATAATTCTGCTTGTTTTCTTCTTGGTGTTTCAACTGAAATAATAATTGCCACACACATTACTAGGACAGTGAGTCACCAATCAATCTTGCACTTGAACAGCAGATGATTATTTATTGAATGTTAGAGAGCAGACGAAGAAGTGAGTTACTGAAGTTTAGCAGTGACCAGAACATCTTGTCTATTGTCCAGGTTGTGAAAGTAAGAGTTAAGCAAGCTTATAATACACTAGAACTAGCAGTTACAGTAAGTTGTAACAAGTGTGGGGGGGTAAGGTTGCACTTTATTTCTTACACTGTCATTAGCAGTGCACCACTAAAATACACACATGTGCAGGGGTCAACAGTAGTTTCCAAGGCAACAGTGTACAGTGTTGAAGAAGAAGAACACTCTTCTCTACTACACTCTTCTTTACAGTAACATTTCACAGAATTTTTTATGCATTTATGCAGCAACTTCTTCCTAACACAGTAGAGTGGTGGTGGCCAAATGCTGGCGCAGTAAAAGGTAAATGATTTAACATTTTAAATTCTGTTTCCTTACAGGTAACATATGATCTCACCATCACATTTTAATCACAAAAAATAAGGTGCAACAGTAACAGCTTAGCTTGAGTAGTTAATGTTTGAACACTTCTGCGCTTTCAGACTGGCTCCAGCTGGTTCATTTCCAGCACATCTGTTCCTGAGGTTCAGTAATCAGCAAATAATAAGTGAAACCCGTCCAATCAGGCCAATGAATGCATTTTGGACAGGAAGGGCTCCACTGAACTAGATGAGTTGCTCTAGATGACTTATCAGACTTTAGTAATGCCAGTTGTTCAAATGTATTAATTAATTAATGAAGGCAAAATTTTGTTTTCTGTCTTAAGAAACAGATTGGTGTGGTAATCAAGAAAACCTCAAATCTGCAACACGGACATGGCGAATGGTTATGGGTTGTAGAACACTTACAACACCCATAGTACATTCAAGTCTCAGGAATGTGTATACAGTACATTTACACATGATGATGTAGATGACATTGTGAAACTAGAGTTAGTTTCGGCATCCAGTTATAGCTGTTTTAATCTTAATAAATGACATCTCACAAAGAAGGCCTGGATTAAAGACATTATATTTACTACTGACAGTGGACTACACATCACTATCATTTTCAAACGAACTAGAAAATAAGACTTTCAGTGATTTACCGGTTAAACTACAGGTTAAATTGGATCTTAAAAAACTTATCTGTTGTGTTTTAACTCAGTGAGAAACACAATGTTTTCTTCTTCTTCTTTCTTCTTCTTGTATGAGTATCCTTTAATGTTTACTGGGAGTGATTGTGATTCCCTATGGTGTATGTATTCATATGTAGGTGCATTTGTGTGTTTGAGAAAAAAGAGAGAGAGACAGACTGAACCAGGCACTGAGATAGAGACATCTGCGGTTGCCCCCCCAAGGGAACAAGGCATCCAGCTTGGTTCTTTCTCGTGTCTCAGAGCTTTGATGCTATTCCTGCTGTCTCCTCTCAAACCTATACGGGTAAACCCTCTCATACAGCTGTGGAAAGAAAGCGGCAGCTTAAATGTACTGTGATTGTGACCGATCTTCAAAGAAATTAATCTGAAACTTAGATGCTCCAGCGTTCTCTAGAAGGACACTACAATGAGTGAGCTGGCAGAGGATTCACTGTTTTGCCTGAGCACAATTTGTCAGCTGTTGTTTGGGTCAGTTTAACTGAGAGGCCAATCTGTTGCCGTTTCTGCTTATGAACACAGTGTCAAATGAAACCAATGGTGTTACATATCTAAATGTAACAGAGTAGTGCTAGCATATGTACAGAATACATACTGTATAGCTGTTGCTTTCCGTTAGGTATGCTTGTTTCACAGGTCTGGAGCTTCATAAAACAGTCTGTAAAGTGAAATACAATTGTGTCCTACTCATAAAGTACAGCGGCTTCAGATAGTAAGTTTCAAATTAGTTCGGCAGAAGTTACAGTTTGAAGTCATCATAGGTAAGTACAAGCTACAAGCTTTATCTTGAGGTGCATCAGATTGATAGGGAAGCATCTGACAAGCCATCTTCAGGTCTCCCCCCATGGGGTTTAAGGCGGGGACGTTGGCTTAGTCACTGAAGTGCTGTAAGAAATTTGTCGTGAACCACTCCTGCATTGTCTTGGCTGTATGCGTCTTGCTGAAGGGTGAAATGTTGTCTCACAGTAGGGATGGCGGTAACTGGTGTTTGTCTGACATAGTGCTTGGAGTTCAGCCAAAACAGTTCAATTTTTATCTCCATTTTCTTTATGCTCCCAGACTCCAAATCTTCAAATCTTCTTTGGCTAAGTGTGCAGTCGTATGCCTTATTAATGTCTTGCCCATAAAGCCTGTAAAGGAGTGCTGCTGATATGGTCATGCTTCCAGCAGGTTCTCCCATCTGTGCAGAGGACATCTGAAGCTCTGTTGGAGTGACTGTTCTGGTTCTTGGTCACCGCCCTGAACAAGGCCCTTCTCATTATGAAATTATTATTACAGTAAGGTACAAATATGCCTTCAACCAGGCTCGCTAAACAGAGACAACAACCTTGACCTTTTGTTATTTGTTGTGATTGTTGCCTTGCTGCCTTATGAACCTATGAACTTGTGAATCATGTACAACTAGAAAACAAGACAGCTGGATAAAATTATAAGTTACCTAGTAACTAATGCTGTGGAGCAGGGGGACGGAGATCTGATTGTTGATCCCGGATTTACCAGAGAGTGAGGAGGATTTTAATGCAGACAGACAAAAGACACTTGAGATGATCTAATCTATGGTGTTTTCATTCTATGAAGCTCAACATGGCTGGCTGTCACTTTCATGTCTTTCATGTCTTCCAGGCAGTGAGAGAACAATCACCCTCCATTAGAGCCATGAAAAAAGAGAATTTGATTTATGCACCTACTGATAATTAAACTATGAGTTTGATAATTTAATGGGAGGGAGCTGTCAAGAATTTCAATGCAAAAACTCTAAGATGCGTGTCATAACGTGTACTAAAAATAGTGAGATTAAGGTTTTCTACTCCTATAAATAAAGATAAAGCCAGTGAGTAAACGCTGTAACAAGTTCAGCACCACGGAGAGTGTCTAAAGACCAGGGATCAGCACCAGGGACAGCTCCACAGGGAGAAAAGTGTGCCGGAGAATCTATTTTCCAGTTCAGCTGCGCCAGTCTATTGGATCATGAATCTGGAGACAGTGCTGATGGCTCAGTAATCAGCAGTAGAGCCTTTTTATCCGGTCACACTTACAGAGGATGTCTCTGCTCTGAGGAAGAGTCAAAAAGTAGAGGAGCTAATGGAGTGTAACCAGCCTCATAAACAGGTAAGTCTTAGACTAACTCTTTTGTTTTACCTTATGTCCAATCAGGAATGAAGCACAATCAGATGAGACCATGGTCTGAAAGGTTTAACTGCAGTACTTCTTGCAAGATTTTATTGTGACTACTGGTGTACTTGCATTGTACCCTATTCTAAAAAGTTTGAGAATTAAACTATGATCCTTGAAGAATATTTGTTTTTAGTTCATTCCTCATTTTAAAGACTTTTTGTTGTATTTTTTGTTGTTGTATCAGCTTGATTAACATTACCTTTATTTTCTTCGGATCTTGTTTATTTATGTTTTATTTTTTGGATTAAATTAGCTGCTACAAAACAACACTAAGCCTACCTAAGTCTGAAAGTTGAGTCATGGCAACTGGACTTCTTTCACCTTCTTCACCTGGATGACTGAGAATCTCCACAGACTAAGCCTACCTAAGCGAGGAAAACCAATTTCCCTCTGGTATTAATAAAGTTTTTTGAATCTTGAATTGAATCTTGAAGCTCTAATACAGCAAAAGTACAATGCCAATCTCATGCTGTCTTCATCCACCTGTATATATTTGAACGCTGTTCTTATCACTGAGATAATGTCTTGCAGTTGTTACCTCTGAAAACCAATGATGTCACTTATTTTTTACAAATACAAATTGCTCTGTTGCTTTACCAGCCTGCAGGAGCAGTTGACAACCTATGGGGCCTCATGGGGATGTTTTACCACCATGATCTACTGGACAGTCCGCAGACTATAGGTCAAGTGGTTCAACACCATTAGTATAGAACAGCATAGTGTGAAGGCAAATTTGTTGTTGTGTTCAAATGAAAAGGTATTTTACTCCTGAGACTCTGGCAGCACAGTGAATATCTGAACATCGCAAATATCACAGAGTGATGAAGCACAAATAGTTCAGTACTACTCTTCATCAAACAAAAAAAGCAGGTGAGAAATATATGTGGTAATAAAGATAAGAGATCATCATCTACCCACAATTCAAGAGATTCAACAGAGGGATATTTAGTTTGTATTTCACATCATACTTACTGAGGCAATTATGTGTTTCAGAAGTTATCTTAACACTAAGAAGAATAGGGTGTCCAGATTTTTTTTTAAATCACAGTATTGTCAATATGCGAATAAAGCTAAATTTCCTATTTCTATAATATCATACACCACTTGATATATCAAAATAATTTGTCATCAAACTTCCCTGTGACTCTAGGATGACTATGCTTGACAAAGAACTGTGACAAATATAAAAAAGCAACAGCACACTTATTAAAATACATCACAGAGACTTTGTAGTGGTATGCCTCAACCATTTAGCTCTCTGAACCATGTAAACCTCTTATCTAATGCACCCAGCAACACCTCTGCTCTAGTGATTTCTGCACCTACAGTACTACTAAGTGAAGAATCCTGTACACAGGAGTTTTCCACACAAGCCATCTCTGCCTTATTTTAAGAATGTATTTTACTCAGGAAATGTTTGCTGAGCACACTTTTCTCATTTTCAGCAGTGATATCCTACCCTTGCATTCACCCTGTAAATGGGGAACATTTCAGTTTAGAGTACAGCAGGTATGGCACACTGCAGCCCAAGTCAATAAATGATATATTTTACTAATAAATTTTGTTTTTAAAACAAACTGGGACCTTACTTCAAGATAAAAATATAAACATAAATGTTTTTTTTTTTTTACAAATGCTGAATTTGTAAATAAATATTTGAGATGACAGTTATGTTCAATCGATGTTCACGTTTTCATTGATGCATGACTGTGTGTACTGGCCAGTTCACAGTTAGTTGGGACTGTAACAGTAAAGCAGGGAAATTACTGAAAAAAGTAACAACACAACATGCTACCACTTCCTAGAAAAGACAATATATAAATTGAACTTTACTGTTGTGCAGCATCACAAGCAAGTTATATCAAATCCATGTAATTCCTTTAAAGGTCAGTGACTGCAGAAAATCAACCAACAAGATTCTGAGGGTCCAAATTGCAGAACTTGACTGGCTGTGAAATTAGGCCTTAAAATGCATTGGTAGTTTGTATGTATATGATATGGTTGTGTTCAATGCAAAGGGCTGGATTGTAAGCTTTTAAACTCCTTTAGGTAAATTTGGGCAGTTGGTTGGGCACATGAAGCATGTGAGTTTTGAGGAAAAAGCTATGTAGAAACTTGTAGATATGTAACTGCTGTTCTTGAAACTTCAGTGAAATGTTGAAGAGTGAAGAGTGAGACAACTGATGATTTGATCTATATGATGATCTATAACATTTTCTCTCCATTGAGACCAAACACCATTCTTTTATAAACCCACATAAACACACAAACGCATATTTTTTTAATGACAGATTTCTCACTCTTATGGACTCTGTGCATAAACATGCCATATCACACACAAACACACAAGCATCAGTCTTAGTAGTAATAGTTGTGAAGACACTCAATGACATAATGCACTAACTAACCTCTAAAACTAACACAACTAAAGGTCTAACCTCAACCCTAACCTAAACCTAATTCTAACCTTACACCTAAAATCATATCTTAAGTCTTTCACAGGCCTTTGAAGTTGTGTGCAAAAATGTCCTCACAGTGCACAGCGCTGAAATGCCCTTGCAATTGTGTTGTAGAGCTAGAGGTGGTCCACATATGAAAGATATACATACTTTACATACATACACTTTACATAATACCAGATACATCTCAGCCACATAAACACAAATACACACACACACACACAAATATACCCCATACTGCCAGCAGTGGCCTCATTTATAATGGAAATCTGTATGCTCACACAAACACACCAACACGGAGAGTTTAGTGGTCCCAACAGCTTGCAGAGATTGGAGATCAATCTTAAACGCACACAACAACAAACACAGACATACTCAACAAACTGGCCCCAAGCTCCACTGGCAACCAACCATGCATCTCACTCTATCCATCTCCCTTACACACATACACACACACTCACACACACACACACACACGCACAGCCATAAAACATTCAGTCCCAAACTATGTCATACATGAAACATAACCACAGCTAACCCACATACAGCAGCCCCCTGCTCCAGCAACGAAGCACAGGTAGAACACTACAGTATCTGCTAGAACACAAACACTATGATCAGTGTGAATTCATTTACACACAACAGTTACATACTAAAGATTTAATGACTGGAGGCTATTAAAACTAACAAAAAGGAATGTATATTGCAGTCTTAGGTCAGACGGGAGCACATGGTAAACAACTGAATAAGGAACAAAACAACAGGAAGACTAGTAAAATAAATTCACATAACATCTATCAAAAACAGTGACAGTATGATAAACACTACACTGGGATGAATTTGTGATGGTAGATGTGCAAACTTCACAGAAAGAACTTTACTGAAGAGAGTTGAACTTCATAAGAAAGCTGGTGAAAATGATGACTGACCCGACCGTGGAGTAAAGCCTAAGATGAGACGATTTGTGCAGGGAAATTTTTCTCAGTTCTAACAACTAGTTTGAAACATTAAATATTAAACAAAAAAAACTCTTTGGTTGTTGTTTATCTCTGCAGTGATGCTGTTTTCATGTAATTTTCATGAGAAATAATGTTTATATAAGTATTTTTTGTCTTGTTTTGTTGTTTGTTTATTGGTAACATCTTGAATATTTGTTAGTATTTGTTCTGGGTACTGATTTGGATCTAAACGTTCATTCATAAGAATACTATGACTATGATATAATAATGCAAATTACCTATAAGTCATCTTTTTCCAATACCTGGTTTGGTCATTAGTTCAGTAATTTAATTTTGACACTAACCTAAAAAAAAAAGTTCCAGGTGATAAATAATAAACATCCTCTCCTGCTTCATTCCACTAAATTGAGTGACTTTGCTGAATAAAACAAGAGTCATGAGCTTCATATACTCCAGTCATAAAAGTTTATGAACTGGCACTCATCCAGTCAGTCACTGAGCTCACTACAAAAAAAAGAAATCACCACCTTTACCCTCTTTTCGCTCACACACACACACACTGTTACCATTATGTCCATCACTTTCCATTATACAGTATACTGCACAGTATGCCTCAGTAAGGAAGAGACATGTCAATAAATCTTACTGAACTGCTCATGATGCACTGATTTAACCATCAGCAAGAGAACATGTATGACCAGTTAAGACACATGCAATTCCAATTAAAACCAAATATACATAAATTTACCACAAGTGAAAGTAAAAACAAACACAAAAATGTAAAGTCAAGATTGTCTGAACTCAATTACCAAGCATGGAAAAGCCGTAATGCCAGCAACAACATCAATTCGAGACAGGCTCGAAAACATAAAACAAAGTCAGAAAAGAGATTTACAAGACTTACAATAAAATGTGTTTCTCACTTTACTTAAGCTTTAACTCTTTATCGTACTTTACTTACCCACTACAAATCAAACATCAAAAACACTTCTATTGGTCAATTAAAGCACATCTCCCTAACCAGACAGGCTTCATTTACCCCAAATAATTCAACAAAATCCATGTTCAAAATGAGATGTCTGAACAGGACCTAAAAACATGCAAATGAAGACCAAACAACTTCAGTTCCTCCACACAGAAAACAAACCTGTTCGGAAACTGATAAGCTGCACGGCAAAATAAAAAGAAAGCTGAAAGTGGTTTCTGTATCCTAACAGCAGCCGAGGCGCTTTGTTTACACACATCATGGAAATCAAATTGAGTTGTTGAGAGGAAAATAAGATCTTTTTTATTTCACTTCAGAGTTTGCACGGCTTCCTGTGGACGTTCAGGGCTTTGTAACAAAGACTAACACAAGTGAGCTGCAGGCTGGAAAAATTGAAGATGAAGAGAAAGGAGGAAAAAGATGAGAGATGAGAAAAAAAAGAACTACACAACAGCATCAGCAGGAAGCTCGCATCATGCTTCTGTCATGATACACACACTGTAGGTGCACACAAAAATGTGCACTTGCATGGACTCACATAGACAAACACATCTAACTATAAGACACATACACACTTAAATTGAGCACTTCTACACACACATTTAATATCAAACACACCAAAGAACAGGAAACAAACAGTGGACAACTGACACACACAAAGCAGCAACATAGTTAGAATTACTCTCTCTCTTTTACACACACACACACACTCACACACACAGTACCCTTGATTCGGCGTCTGATGACCCCTAAGCGGCACTTGAGCGAAACAGAGAACATCCTCTCTCTCTCTCTTCTCTTCTATTTATCTTCTTCCTGCTTTCTTCCTCTCCCTCCTCCTCCTCTTCTTCCTCCTCAGTCAGACATAGTGTGAGCCAAACGAATGATGGAGAGAGAGAGAGAGAGAGAGAGAGAGAGAGAGAGTGAAAGAGAGTGGTATTGGAGCATTAGCCGGTCACATGGTGAACAGAGGAAAGACAGAGAGAGAGCAGGCAAGTCCTTTCTCTAACAGGGAGAAGTGATTACACAGTCCCCCCCCTCTCTCTCTCTGCATCTTTCACCTCTGTCTCTCACTCCTGTTGTTCTCTCTCTCTCTTTCTGTGTGGGAAGTAGTGTGAAATTAAGCTGCCTCCATCTCTCTCTTTTCCACCCTCTCTCTCTTTCTCCTACTCATATTCTATGCTGCCTGCTTTCTTTGCCATCTTCTCTTTCTCTTTCTCCACCTCTCTATCTTGTCTTTCTTCTCTTTTATCGTTGTGCACCTTTCTTCTCTATAACACTCTTAGAATTTGTTTTCCTCTGCTTTTTAGGATTTTTTTATGGATTCTTTTCTTTTTGTATAATTTAAATAATTTTATCACCACTCGCTTTATCTTTTTTTTTTCTATCTAGCTTTCCTCTTATAATCGATTACACTTTTAGTCACACTAGGGGCTCTAGGGATGACACAATATTTTGGTTGTACATTTGCTTTTGTCATTTTGGCCACGACTGAAATACTGTATCTGATGGATTGCTGTGGGTTTTTATACACATATTCATGGTCCCCAGAGGGTCCCTCCCTAGTGCTGGTCCCAAGCCCGGGTAAATGGGGACGGTTGCGTCAGGAAGGGCATCCGGCATAAAATCCTTTCCAAATCAAATATGCAGAGTGATCTGCCGAAGACGAAAGACACAAAAATTCATGGTCCCCAGAGGATGACCCCTACTGCGTTTGGTGATCACAGAGTCAGTTTACAGCTTTTGTTTTTGACTGAAATGTCTCAACTACTGGATAGAATGCAGTTATGCACCAGCATGTAAAAATTCTTAATTCTTCGGAGAATTATTTCAACATGTAGAGGGATTTGCATGCTATTTTTTACCCATGGTTCCCCAAGCATGTATCCTATTAACTTAAGGCCACATTTTAGCTTACTGCCACATGGTCATACAAAAATGTGCTAAGGTCTGCAGTGAAATTTAAAACATATATTCACAAGTATGTATTGTAAAATCTTTGGTGATTCCCTGACTTTCTATCTAGTACCATCATCAAATCAAAATTTGAAACATCTGCAAAACTTTCTGACATTCTGCTGTGGACTCAATCTAAAGTGGCTTTCTCCATCTCTTCTCCTCTTTTTCCACAATTAAATAAAATTATGTTCTATCTGCAGTGTTTTCTTCTTTTTAAATAAAAAACTAACTCATCTCTACCTCACTCTCTGGTATATTCCTCAAACTGTTTTTCATCACTTCTGCTTTCTATGAGCATGTTCTTTGTTGCTCTTTTTGTTGACGTCTCTCGCACCCCAACACTAATCTCTTCACTCGTTCATTTTCAGTTTAACCTTTCTCCCTCCAAATCATCTTCTGCAGGGCTCCAAATTCTTACAATCCACCTCTCTTACTCACTCTGCCTCTTTCAGGGTAGGCTGTAGCAAAATGACATAAAGATCAAAGCAGCATATGACTAAGCTCAGCAGTGGAAGAGAAGAATAGAGAGATGAGGAGGTGGAGGCGTATTAAAGAGGGGAATGGCGGGAGGAGCAGGAGGGGAGAGGTAGAGGAGAAAGAAGCAAGAGCGAAGTTGAGGAAAGAAGGAAGAAGGGAAAGAAAAAGGATGTGAAAAGTGCATCCAAGCAGAGAAGCTGAAAAGAAAATGGAAAGTGTGGACAAGAGATTTTAGGGGAGAAGAAGGGGAGAAGATAAAAGAGGAGTGAAAAGAAAAACAGATGGAAAGGGGAGGAAGTGTAATGAAGAATAAAGCAGTTTAGTTGCAGTGTGATGAGAGGGGGGACAGAGATTACAGCACACAGAAAATAGGAGGATGAAAAGAGAAAAGATGAGAGGTGGCTCAGGGAGAGGTGGAAAAAAGGAGATGACAGGTAACGGCTAGTGAAAGACGACTGAGTGAGTATGAAGGGAGGAAAAAAGAAACAAAAAAAAAGAAAAGAGTGAAATGTTTGTGGGGGATGTCACGATTATTGAGACACAACTTGTTTAAATAATGTAGACTTATTCTCATTTTGGTTTTTCAAATAACAGCAGAAATCCAGCAAACGTGATCTCACACATTTGGTGGAGTCTTATGAAGAAGAATCAGAGTTTGGAGTAAGAGGCTGAGAGCTGAAGTCTGAAGGAGTCAGCACAGTGCTACAGCCTATCCTGAATGGACCAACACCCACATAGCAACAGCCTATTTTAAGTACAGTATGTCCATTTTCCAGCCTGAAAACAATCAGCGTACAGTACCAGTTAAATCCATGCTTAGTCCGTTTACAGAATATGCAGTTGAAGTCCTTTGATTATTACACATAGGCATTACACATAGAATTCCAATTAAACCCTGGACTCATGCCCAAATAGGGTAAACATTCTTCACTTCTTGCACTTACTGTACATTTAGTGTTTATTATCAATGGGATTGGATGTACTACATTTAGCTATATACTGTATTAACTTTGATACTTGATGTCATATGAAATCTCTTTTATAAAAAAATCTATACATATCATGAGAATATACAATAAATGGTAGAAAATGACCTGTCACTCATAACACACATGCTAAAAATGATATAAATTATTGTTTCTTACTAACAAAGTAACAATACTTAACACAGTTACTAGAGAAGTGAAGTTAGTGACTGCAACTGTGATAACTTGAAAATACCAAGAAGATAAATTGACCTGTTTGTAGATTTTGGACCTCGGCTGATGGTGCAATAGGTAGGTAGTTGGCAACTGCTAACTAAGAACCCCAGGGTTGGGGGTTGGTGGTTCGTGTCCTAGTCCCTCCCTAGTGCAGGTCCCAAGCCCAGATAAATGGGGAGGGTTGCATCAGGAAGGGCATCCGGCCTAAAATCCTTGCCATATCAAATAGGCAGAGTGATCCGCTGTGGCGACCCCAAAATGAAACAGGCGCAAGAAATTGACTTTTTTTGTGGATTTTGGACATTTTGAAGCCACCTACCAGCCAGCAGTGGTACTACATTGATGTACGCCACACGCTTGCATGTACCACTGCAGTAGCTGTTGCTTAGCAATAAAAGCAATAATCCAACAAAACATAACAAACCAAAGAAGATATAAGCTTCCTGCAGAAACCTGAAGAATATCCACATTTTTTCAATGATCTTTGTGACGTCAAAAAAACGAATGTTTTGTTCAACCAAAGAACAGGACTCACAAAAGCTGATATGTTTTTGGCTCTCTATAACTCTTATCCACCATACAAATACCCAGAGACTGTGTGAGTGTGCACATTCTGAGACAACTGCATGCAAAATAATACACCCACATACCCACAACCTCCCCTATTAGAGATTTTCCTATAACAATGTTATGGTCATGCTTCTTCCTCTTTCTTCTTTGATTCTAACAAACATCACTCAGGACTTGGTCAAGTGAGTGGTGTTGTACTTTCCTGGCAAAGATGTTCTCCATATTTTACTTATTTGCAAGATCTTATAGCTTTGCTCTACAACTGGACTGAATCATACTGTGTAGTACTTTAAACAGACGTTTACGAGTAGGAGGTTAAAGAAACATCTCTAACTACTTGATACATCGGGCATACACTATAAAGGCTTTCCAGAATGCAACTGCATCATTTTTTGGTACTTATTAAGAGTCTCTTGTGTATGTGTTCAGCTGAGTTATTAATCACAGCACTGCTGCATAGTACACTTTATCACCCTTCAACACACCCAACACACAGTGCAGATGTGCAAAGCAGCAAGCCACTTTAACGCCAAGTGTTGATTAATTAATGGGTTTATACAGCACAGTGCATAGAGAACAAAATCAGAGATAGCTAATGTGACCAATAGCACAATTCACTGTGAAGCACACAACAATAAACACAGATGAGGTAATTTTTATTCATTTGACACTAATAGCTAAACATCTTGGGAGTTTGTGAAGCACAAAACTCAACAATCAATCAAATCAAAAAATCATTAAGTGAATGCAACTTTAAACATGATACCTGGAGACTGAATGAGAACGTAGCACGAAAAATAAGAACAGTACACTCTGATTAAAACCTCAAACCTATGAGAATACAGGACATGCTTGACTCATTACACATAATGCATATGGGTAGAGCAGCAAGCAACAGTCCAAACCTTGTTTAATAAATCACCACAACAGCACAGTCCACAGAGTATAGCAAGAAGCCAATATGGCTGCTCACTACAACGCATAATTCAATACAGTGTGAAAATATAGATGTCTGCAGAGGTACACAAATAACATCAGCCCCCCCCTGAAAAGTCAGTCTCCTCCATTCTAACATTTGAAACTTATTTACATACATATTTGGCAACGTTACTTTAAATTTGTTTCTCAGACCAATACAACAGACAATACTGGACATCCTTTGCTAAGTTAGTGCAACATGGAGCCCACAGAATGGTTTATGCAAGATGTGGAAAGTAAAAATATTGACTTTGCAGGGTGAAAAATGTCCTCAGCTCAGGAGTCAAATCCTGGCGAGTTCCTAGCTGTTATTTTAACAGACACAGTGCCAGCTAACCAGCCAAGGTTTCCTTTTCTATATTTAAAACCATACTTGGCTCGTAGTTGCATGTTTCGTGTACATTTTAGAATCAAATGCTATAGTCACTTTCCTTCTTTTTTACGTAAGGAAAACGGCATACCGAAAGAAGATGCCATCCATTCATAGTGTAGGTCTGATTAAAAGGTAATCTGTAAAAAGTGCAGTGCGATAAAAGTGTTTCTTTTTTTAAGTAAGAAGCAATCTTAGAATGAGCAAGTTGAAATACGGAAGAAAGAAAATTAGCTGTGTTTCTTGCTTGGTTGAATGGTCAGATCACCCACATACCATTACAAATTTAACACACACATGCACACAAAGCCTTACACAAATCACCACATTGTGTGTGGTCTGCATAAGGCTTCATAGAACGAAGGCTGTGGCTGGATTAACTCTGCTCTGCACTCATTAGCTTAATCTGCTGGGTGAAACTAAGACGCACAAATGACACACAGGGCTACACTTCCTGGATACACAAAGAACCAGACTGTGCAGCACAAAATGTGCACTGCACACACGTACTGTAAGCACCAGATTAAGAGAGGCTGCATCAGAATTACTGGTATTGTTGGTACATTTCCTTTTTTACACAAGCACAATAATTTCAGAAGATACATTCAATGCTTAAATGTGCAGTGTGCTAAAGGTCATTTTAGACTTTTAAACTTATTGACTTTGTACCACACTGGAAATTTTGAAAAAGTCACTTCATCCATCACTTTTCCTGGTTTTTACTTCCTTATACACACATATTTCACCTCTCCTCCTCTTTTCTGTTTACTCTCTCCTGCTTTTTTATAACAGAGCTGATTTGGGGTCACCCCTCTTAGTCTTTCTCTTTCTTCCTTCTCTGCTCTTCCTCTTCTTCAGTTTTGGCAGAAATGGAAATCAGTGCTAATCTCAGAGTAAGAGGCTTAGTATTCACACACACACACACCTACCCATACACAAGGTTGTACAGTATATGTACTCAAGGCTGTCCTCCCACCTAGTGTGTGTGTGTGTGTGTGTGTGTGTGTGTGTGTATCTCCTTTGTTTTACTGTTTGCAGCTGTGTGTGAACATATGTGTGCTACTCAGTGTACTTATGCCTTCATGCTGTGTTAATATATGTCTGTTGCGTGTGTGTGTGTGTGTGAGAGAGAGAGAGAGAGAGAGAGAGAGAGAGAGAGTGCTCCTTGAATCTAGGCCACATCCTTAGATCTCAACAGAAAACTGCATAATTTTGAATCCAAAAAGATTTCAGCACGGAAAGTGAGCAGTGATGATGGCTTTAGTCCAGCTTTGTCCTGTGACATTGTCATGTTAGTCAAACATCAAGACTTCACTGAAACTGCATTTTCAGCATAGTGAAACCTGAAATCAGGTTCACTGATTAGTGTGAGGTAGGACAGAGCATGTTAAAACACCTCATCAGATACACACTGTACTCTTTGTGCATTTGTATGTCAATTGAGTAAAAAAAAGAATTATCTATATTGTACCTTTGTTGCTTCAAAGCTAAAACATACTACAAAACTGATTACATGCGCACAGTTTGTTCATCACTGTCATTAATTCAACTGTGTCAGCCTCTGATGCTTTAAACACTGACTTTAAAGAAAACCTGCCCACCAACTGCAATAATTCATTGCTTAAATATGTAATCTGCTGGCCTGCTTTTTCAGATGCAAATCAATTTTGTTGCAGTTCTTACTCCTTACCAACAGAGGTCAATGAAAGTCTTTCGGCCATCTCAGAGTGTGTGGAATCAATCACTTTGTGAGAGTGGGTGGAAATGTGTGTCACTTTAAAACCAAAATCATCAGTTAATGCTGGAAGAAACTGGAGGTTTGCTGCTGTTCCTATATAATACAGTACTTTTTGTGAAGCACATGAATTTGCTACAAATTCTTTGCCTTATTTTTGTCTGTCTACTCTCCTCTCGCTCTGACATTTGCACAAACTCTACACAATTACAAATATCAGGACATTTTTCTCAAGCAAAACTCTTAGTCTTATACAGTATGAAAAACAAGCTTCCACAGACTGGCTCAAGTAAACATAGTTTACACCTGCTGAGCAATAATGGATTGTAACTGAATGACAATAATGAAATTTAACTTTACCAACCTGCAAAAGTGCCAACATCATAAAACTGAAACTTGGCAAAGTAAAAGTCCTGCTGCAGGTCTCCAGGGAGTCACTAAACAGTTCAGGGTCAACAGTGTCTTAAGTGAACCATTAACCGGTGAAGATGCAATGAGGAGAGTTATGCTGGAGGGATGATTGATAGAAAAAGAAGAGAGCAAAAAGGAAGTCAGAGAATAGGAAGAGAGAGAGAGTGTGTGTGTGTGTGTGTGTGTGTGTGTGTGTATGTTTGTGTGTGGGTAGATATGGAGGTGAGGGAATCCCAAAGCTTTTTTTTCAAATCAAAGGTGCTGCTAGCTGGTAATTTGGTTTTTCAAAACTGTATTTAGCTTCACTGAAATCTGGGATTATGGAAATATTGCACATCACAAACTCATGTTGAGGCTGTTAAGGAACATTTAAATAGATTATTATCATTTGCACAAATTCTGTATGCTGGGGATTTAATATGTAAGTGAAAAATTTGAAAATATAGACTCACAGTGAGGCAGTAGTATCACATAGTGATATGTAAGTATTAATACATAGATGTATTTGACTTCAGAATGCCATCTGAAGAAATTTCAAGATGATATAATCTTCAAGGTCTATACATATACATATACGTATATAGTCTACAAATTCTAAACACCTCACAAAAACCAGCAGGGTTGAGAATAATAAGCCACAGCAAACAGAGACGGACAAACACTGCACAAACTCATTCATGAGTCACACTGGTGCACAAATATTGAAACAACATGACTAGAACACAGATAGTAGGTAGCAAATATTAGTAAGATACTATATAAACATGAGGAGACAGACAGAGACAGACAGACGATAGTCTTGAATAAATTAAGTGCCTCTTATAAGATATTCAGACATTTCAGTCAACTGTCTTTCTTCTCCCACCTCTAGACAGTAAATTGATTGATTTCTCTTTGTCTTCCATTATCTTCCTCTCTTTCAATCAATTCTGTCCTCTTCACTGTCATCTAAATGTCTGACCTCTCTTCCACTTTTCATTCTCTCCTCCTCCTCTCTGTGTCCTTCTTATCCCTTTGTCCATCAGCTCTCTATCAATTTTCCCTTCCTTTTCTTCCATGTTTCTTCTCCTCCTTATTATCTCCTTCCCTTTATGCCTTCTTTCTACTATTTGTTTTAAAGCTCATCTCCTGTTTCCCCTTCCTCCTCTTTACTGTTCTCCGCCTGCATTTTATCTCCATCCTCTTCCTTTCCTTTACTTCTTGTTTCACACTTACCCTTAACTTTGCCTTTTCTCCTCTTTTCTCTAAACACTTCTTTTCTGTTTAAACATCTGATGCAACCGAAAGCAACAGCACCCGCTGCTGCTTCAGTCCCACAGTGCAACAACAAACCACCGCACTCCCCAGGCCCGCTGCTGTGTTGATCCCACAGCAGCCTATCCAGAATAACATCAGCATCATTTCTGTTTTAACTTCCCAGCTCAGTCTGCAACAGTTTTCCTCTTAGCAGAGCTGTGCACAGACACTGACTGAGGAAATGGAGCCATCCCCAGTGTATGGTCTTAATTTCAAAAGTTATTTTTCCGTAAGTGAAAATTGGAAAGCAGATGGGCTTTGCAATAAAAGAAGAGAAAATGATGCGTGATGCATATGACAGAACTGTACCTTATTGTACTGTACATGTATTAACTAAACAAAGTCAGTGAGTTATAGAGAAGATATAAATCATAAAATTGAGCTTATTTAGAGATACCTCCTGGAGTCTCCTGCAGAAAAGTCCTGTGTTTTGATGTGCCACCCATCCACCACAACCTCCTCTTGATGGACGTTGAAGATATGAATAGTTGAAGACCGCGTAATGTAGCTACACATATTTAACCAATAAGAAATACATTATGCATTGATTGTTTTTTGTGGCTGTTAGACATGATCTATAGCACCATATTGCACAGGAGGACAGTGTCATTGCAGCCACACTTTAATACTGTAAGTAAGATGTTGGCTGTTTAACCACATAATGAAGTATTCATAACTTCTACCAGTCACTGCAACAATGTGCCCTTTCTTCACGAAAATAAATAAATAATAATAATAAATCAGTGCTGTGAAAGAGAGACTCCCAGTAGACACACAATCTGTAACAGCGGGCTTCCACATGAGAGGAACTGCCAGAGGGCTATTTCCCTAAATTTGACAGCACACATCCACACTCCACACTCTCCATTCAAATCATCTCCTTGATGGAGGAAATAAATGAACGGAGGGAAGGACAAATGTTTTTTTTCTTCTGCTGTACCCCTCCCATGCCCCTGCTTGCAAAACTACTCTGTTCTCGTCCCCCTTCACTCTTTCCATTCATCTTTGGTGACTTGTGTGAATGATTTGTGAGTGTGAAATGTTTTGTTCCATAGATGTATGTTCCTACAAAACAATGGATAGTTATTTAGATTTAAACAATAATTGTAATTTTTCATTGATTATAGAAATTATAACATAAGAGACTGAATAAACATTTTAAAGAATAATTACTGCTAAAGAGTTATGTGAAAGAGTATTTTTAAGAGCTATGTGATTGTTATGATATGTGAGCTATTTTTGTAATTTTTTTGTCAAAAAAAACCAAACAAAAAAAACACACTGAACCAACCATGATTCAGAGTTGTATAAAATAAATACATAAATGTGAAAATACTCTAAAATTGTCCGTAGGTGTGAATGTGATATGGATGGATGTGAATACACAATGTACAATGTAGGAAAGTCAGTAACTGTTCTGTAAAAGTGGTATATTGGAGGAAACACTTGATGGTCTACTGTCGGCAGTAAGAGGTAAAATATTAATATGTAAATGTCTAGATTTTAGTACTTTCTTTTATTTTTAATAGATCTGCAACATAAATAAGCTCATTCACTGTGATGGTGACTGGATGGGCTTCTCCAGACATTATGAACTGGTAAGAACACAATTCTTCTAAAGCTGTGCTTGTAATTCATAGCTTCCAAAACTAGGACAGAGAAATATTAGACTCTGAATATCATAATTGTGGCTCTAATACGCAGGAAGAAGAAACACTGTAACTTCCATAGACTGGCATTTCACTGACACAGCCCAGAGACAAAAATAGACGGTGCTGTATGATCAAGAATGTTGGTTTGTGTCTGATGGACAGGCACAATGACACATGAAGGGATGTGTTTGACGATAAACCTCCTACAGTCATTTTACCCACCTTTTTGTGTATTATTTAGTGGGGTTCTTGAAATGCCTAACATACAGGATAAAGTCAGACTGCTCATTATAAATTCTTTCTGCAGTTATTCATATTGACTCACTTTGATCACTGACTGGCAGTAAGAGTTTACAGACTCCTTCCAGTGATTTTATTCTTTATGGGATAAAATACAGTAAAAGGCACATGTATACAAAACTTTAGGAGATACTTTTCTGAATTGCTGACAAATGTCACAGCATTGTAAATTATTTATGAGCAATGTCTTCAACAATATCACATATCTTATCAATGTTTCACATAACTTTCTGGCCAAATATTTGACATATTAAATATTTATCAACTCAAAAAATAACTTTTTTTTAAAGACTTGCCTCCAAAATCCAAAACAAAACATACATAGACTATCGATCACATCACCAGGTCAAAGGTTGTTCATGAATGCCTGCATTGGATTTGTAGTTAAATCTATCTCTTAGCTGACTCACTGCAGAGCTTACATATCTTGTCTGGTCTGCTTCCTGCTCTCCAAATTTCACAAAAGTTGCAAAATTGTTGCCAGTCCACAGCCCAAAACACGCAGCGGTACTGCAACTTTTATAACTAAAAAAGACAACAATCATGACAGTACGAATGCTGAAGCACAAGATTCTTGCCAATGACAGCACAAGCAGATATAAGGACTCTAAAAGAACACAAGATGTTTCTCATGCTCCAAATAGCATCAAAGAGTAAGAAACAGCAAGAGAGAGAGAAAAGAAAGGGGGATTTTTTTTCTATTGTTTCATTTTCCTCTCCTCACCAATCGTAGCAAACTCTTTGACACTGTTCTTTCCCCCCAGTAGATCAAGGTTTGAACAGAAAGCAGACGTTCCCGAATCGAGCGCTTCCCGTCTCCTCTGCTATCCTGCTGATCTCTGTCTTTATACACTTTCCGTCATGGAAAGGCTTCCTGCGTGTGTGTGGAGTTTGTGCATAAAAACTGTGTATGTCTCTGTACTGTATGTTTTAGAGCATGAAAAATGCACTTATTTACATGTCAGGATAGGGTGGGTCTGTAATGGAGGGGGAGACAGTGAAAAGAGTTAAATGGGTCAGATTAAAAATGTGATAGTGTCAATGAGGGCATCTCTCTCTACCTTAATATATGCTCTTCCTGTCATTCTGCCTATAAAATATTTGCATCTCTCCCGTGTCCTTTTTTCATTACAGCACTGTTTGTCTAGACTGATATATCTAAAGTAAAGTAAAAGCTTAATTGTGTAAAAAAGACACATTTATTGTTACAACATTCAACTAGCTTGACATCTGAAAAATAATTAAAGAGATGTGTGGTACAGCATCAGTCCCTGAATTGTCTAACTTTTCTTGTCAACCTTTCCAGATGCCAGGTAGCTCCAACTATAGGATGGGCAGCTTGTCAAGATGACTGACAACTGGTGGAGAGCGAAGCTGAAAAACTGAGACAGGGTGAGGATAGATAGCGACTTTAGGTGAATAGGTGCATACTGTAACAGAATTGTCTTTCTTTACAGTAAGGAGATTTAAACACTTTTGGTGATTGCATAGTCCTGTTTAGCCAAAAAGGTATGCTTTCCCCTTACTTCTACATTTTGAGATCAGTTTTTTAACATGTGGACTAGCTAAAAACCATCTGCCCTGCTACCTGCAGCCCAGATAAATTATGGTGAAAGTCATATCTCTAAGCAACCCCCAAATCAAAGAAGAACATGGGCAAAGAGTATAAAAGTTGTAGAAGGAACTTCAGTGGACTGAATGTTGTATAACCTAAGGTGTGGTTTGCATTGAAACCTGCATCAACAATGAATTTATGTCCCAAATGCCCATACTTGCTGCCCCACACTGGAATGGTCATAAACTGAGGCACCTGAGTAGTAACTTTAACCATATGAGCCATTTTTTAAAGCACTTATGGGTAATTCTGAAAAACACCAATAAAGTACCTTATCAAAACTACGGTGAGTGTACTGTAACTATCACATCATGCATCAACTGCACATTCAAAGAAAGTATTTTTGCACACAGCTTCTGAAACAGGCACAAAATTGAGTAACCATCAGGAAGCCTGCAATGCTAATCTACGGCAGCATTTCCCTCTCAGTTACTTTGGCAAGCAGCTCAAGGCTCAGCTCCAACGGCTCCTGGACAGAGGGTGAAATGAATCGACCTCTTCAGTCAGATGCTTGAGTCTAGAAGCAAATTGCCAGTTTTGCTGACAGATGAAATGAGAGTTCAGACGGTGTTAAGGAAAGCAGATGCCAGATCTTCAATCTACCCAACTGTCCATGACAATTAATGTGTTCTCTGAAAAATAAATGTCCTTTTAAAAACACCCAAAAGGTGTTATTAAAACACTTTGAATTACAGGCATCAGAGCTAGCCCCTAATGTTTTCAGTGATATGATGGTTCCAGGTAGTGATCAAATATAGTCTGGTTGTGAATTCTTGCCCAAGGGAGTCACTGGGTAGTGATGCATGGCTGGGTTATCTTAATTCTATCATGGGTGTCCGCCAGCCAATCGACCTCTTGACCCAGACATTTCAGAGTGGAAGCAAATTGCCAATTTTGTTGTCAGATCCTGCTGAGTCGACTGGAGTTGTTATAAGCAGATAGCTGCTCTTTCTCTCCATGAGCTGCAGACAATCTTCACTCAACCTCCGGAGGGTGTATCAGCCACATCAAGTATCCATCCAGACAAGTGGCCATTCCATCAGATGCAGGGTTTTATTGTGAAGGTTTAATCAAAGGAGACATTGAGCTGAACAACATTCGGGAATTAAAAACAGCCAGTGGTGATGTTGATTATCTAACATCATGCTGAAATTTTTTTTTTTATGTTAGGTAGCGTAGAAGTTCAGATTTTGCTGAACCGTGCAGTATAGCACGGTTTCTGTCTTATTTTGTTTGAATTATTTTAGGCATATTTGTATTATCAATTAAATGTTCAAATTGTATATTTTCCAAGAAAAATAATAATTCAGGTGTGATCTCTTTAAGTTTCATGCCAAGAAAACTGCACACATAAACGCACACAGAAAAGTGGGCATGTTCAAATGAGTAAATGACAAAACATAATTGGATTTTGCTGTCATTTGTTAGGAACCCCTGATACTGGACAGTATGAGAGCAAAAACTTTATATCTCACACAGAAACATAGATGAAGTTCTTCTCTCTGTAACCTCCATCTTGGTTGCACACTGCTTTCCCATGAGATTAGAAATTTGTGACACAAACACATCAGTCTGTAACTCAGGCTGAGCATGATGGACTCCCCGAAAGATAGACTCCGTGTTCGGACCAGATTCATTCCTCAGTGAATCCTAAATACTGAAGAGAAATTTCACTTCACAGTATCTAAAGGGTTCCACCCAGAATGTCCTGCAGGAGCTTGGCTGAATATAGTGGGCCTGAGTCCACTTACTTTGAATCTGCGCCCATCCAATGAAATAATTTCAGTGTTCACCATCACCAAGCCCCATTGTCTCCCATTATATTCATCAGTGGTAAGTCTAAGCTAGGGCCTATATGTTGCTCTTAACTGGTATTAGGATGATCAACTGTGTCTCCAGGAAAATAATGATACACAACTAAACTGTTACCATGAGTAGATTTTTTGCAAATACATAGAAAGCACATGACTGTCACACCATCAATCCAAGTTTAAGTCCTGTCTCTTGTCAGGTTTAGACAACAAAAACTATGTTGGGTAGGGAAACATTGTGGTTTTGTTTGCAAAAAACAGAAAGAAATATGTACATACATATCTGAAGTTAAGTTATTTCTCTATCGAGCCAAACCACACTCTTTCCCTAACCTTAACTAAGTTCTGAACAAAGCCTAAATGTAACCATAAAATGTTTTACTAATGCTGTAGTCACAAAACCTGGATGTTGTACATGTAGATCTGATATTTTGGCTGAAAAAAAAAAAGTCATCTGAAAACATTTTCATATGTTCACTATGAACATATTTGCGACTTATCTTTTATGTTAATTATCAACATTTCCCTTTTTAGGTTAATAGAAAAAAATAATCCAGTGGCATTTCTTATAAAAATATATTTGTGGTGGTTTTTTAGTTTTAAAGAAAAAGAAAGAAAATTTTAATTTTATGTCTTTACATTGTTTTTCAATACAACAAGAGCTTCCTTAATCAATGCTAATTAGGAATCAACAAATAGTAATTTTGTTTAATACACATCATAAAGCAAAGCATGAGCAAAAATAAATAGCAGCAGGATAGAAGGTTCTCATCCTAAAAGAATAGAGCGGAAGGACTGAAGCATCCACCTACACACTGCTGTAGTATCACCCTAAGAGAGAAAGATTAGGGGTAAATTATATGAGGGAGAGAGGGTGGCAGAGAGAGCAAAAGGAGAAGTAGAAAGACAGAAAAGAGCGAGGGAGACCAAAGGAATGAGATAGAAGGAGGGCTGGGGGCGAAGAGATGAGAGACGAAAAGGAGGATTTAACACCTAAATTTAGCTGCTAAATGTGTCTCATGAGGCACACACACACAGACACAGCAGTCATAACATCTGATATCCAGGGTTGAATACCAGAAGGCTTTTCCTAATTTAAAACCTCAGAGACATTTATGAAATCCACAAAACATAATGTATCCCTGCTGGGTTAAAGACTACTGCATGTGGTCTAGATGTTACCAGAGATGCCAGATTTAGAGGATAAGCTTTCTTCATCTCAAGATTCAAGATTCAAGATTCTTTATTTGTCAGTGTATACAGTGTACAACACGCAGTGAAATGTATCTTGAGCCATCCCTATTCCAAAGACTGCAAACTTTACAAATTTCCAATTAGGTTAAAGTTAAATTTAAAATTCAAAGTGTAAAGGTAAAAAAGAATGTAATAAAATAAGAAACTAGGGCTAATTATAAGTGCAAGCTAAAAAATGCAAGCAAGAAATTATGTTCCAAAGGAACAGTAGCACAGACATCACTGGGTAGAGTGGATATGAATAATGTACTGATACAGTATGAGCACAGTGTGAATGTTGCAGTGAAATAGTTATAGTACAATTTACAATTACAGATTAAAAATATTTACAATGTCCAGCTTAACAGCTAAAGTGCATGTGCAATGATTAAACAATGACCAGTGTTAGTCGTTCAGATGTGGTGATAACTTTTCTATTCTTACTAATATTTTGATATGAGTATTTAATAAAGGAAATTAACTCATAATCACTTCATAATTTTAAGTTATATTAGAGTAAAATCGGGATGAAAATGTGTGTTCCAAATATGATACAACAGATATTAACAAAATAAAGTATTTGTAAAACCCACAATAGTCATTGTATTGGATTTATGATTAAATCTGCTCTATGCCTACCACAATGCAAATGATAATATCTTGATTATTAAATTAAGCAAAGTATAGACTGAAATATCAAATTAAGATCTATTTACAGTGGAATCTAAATTAATAAAAAATAAATAATAAAAAGGCTGTCAACAGGTTCCTCTTTTAAATAAAAGGCCCAAACTGGTTAAAATGGCCCAAATGTTATATTTTAGTTATTAAAATTAAAAGAAAAACCTAAATATTTGGTGAGAAAAAAACACCTGATGTATGAAATGTGATACATACATATTTTGTCAAAGGATCCAATAAATACTCTTATAAAACATAGATCTGTTGTTGAGAGGAGTGGTCAAGCTTTTCATGCTGTCTACAAAGCACGGCCGGCCCAAGCCTCCATGGGGCCCTAAGCAAAATTAGATTTTCTATTACTGTCAATGATATCTTTTTGAAAAAAGTCACAAAGTATTGAGAATCACCTTAATCAAAGTTAAAGCACAGTATTACACAAACAGAAAACTCTTAGCTTGAACAGTAAGGTATTTCACCTACTAGTTAAAACTAGTTGCTAATTTGCTATTATAGGCTACTCTCAACCAGCTGGATCAAAGCATTGCGCACTGCTTGCCTGGTTGCACACATTACCATCCGAGCTCAGAGTGGAGAGGCAGTACGAATCACTACACCCGCAGGGCTCTGTATACATAGTACTGTGTTTTTGTACAATAATATACCTTTGTATATTTATGCAAAAAATGTATAGTAATAAAGATGTAAGTTAAATCAAAAATTTAAATGCCACATTTAGTTACAACAAAGAGAAAACATTCCAGTGTTTTTTTCTTTGTGAAAATCACAGTAGGTATCAGCTTAAAGCTCACCTGTGAATATTTATGTATATTGTTTTTAATTGTTGTTTTTAATCCAAATTTGTAAAACTAAACTTGAATATCAAGTGATTAGTCAAGTATTGATTATTATTATTTATTAAAAAGTGTTCGGAGAAGTTACCTGACTAACTGAGTGCTCCTGCTTGGTGCAGTACCCCCACCTTGACTCCAGTTTCTAGAAGGCAGGTGTCTGACTGATAATAATAATAATAATAATAATAATAAAAGTAATTGATAGTTTATTGATCCCCTTGGGGAAATTGTTGTTGGACAGCTGCCAGACAGTACATATCAGTGCTAGAATAGGTTTCACTGTCTTGTCCAAGGATACCTCGACGTGTAGCCTGCCGGGACAGAGAATCAAAACCACTCACTCTTGGGTTTGAAGATGACTGCTCTACCCACTGAGCTATCATTCTGCCCCCAAAAGGCACTGTTTCCAAAACTAAAGCTGATAATCCTGCATTTTCTTATCTTAAAGAAATATTTTATTTACATTTAGTTAACCCTTAAGAGGTCCTTAAAAATCCTGGCGTATTTGTCCCTCATGATAAAAAAATGGTAGCTTCTCAAAAACTGCTATAAACTGCTAAATCTTATATATTAATATTTTTTTCCACTTTAAATGACTCAATCTTTTAAAACTACTTTAGCCTTATGAGAAGTTTCCCTCTGCTTCAGTTTGTGAGTTTACTTACAGTGTTTGACATTTCACCATCCTGAGTCTTTAACTTATTTTACTGTCTCCATATTATTCAGTGGTTTGTGATGATTCACACTAAACTGATCAAGAATCATTTTCTTTGTCTCCAGTCTTCAGAACTACTGATTGTAGAACAGTTTAACTTTTTAACTCTGATGTTTATGTTAAAAAATTCTGATTAATAAAATATGAGGAAAATCTTTTAAATTTTAAATGTTCATGTTTTCTCCTCCAGATGCTCTGTGTCAGTGAGTCCCTCTGGTGAGATAGTGGAGGGTAGTTCAGTGACTCTGACCTGTAGCAGTGATGCTAACCCAGCAGCTAATTATACCTGGTACAAGGACGACACACATCTTAAATCCATCCAAGAGCTCATCTTCAGCTCCATCAAATCCTCTGACTCTGGACAGTTTTATTGTGAAGCTGGAAACAAGCTGGGGAGGAAAAGATCTGATTCTGTCTCTATTGATGTGAAATGTGAGTAAAACAAAGCAAAGTTCTGACACTTTGCCGTCTCGCTGTCGTCATCTTCTAAAACTTTGTCTCTATTGTCTCTCTGTGTCTCACCTTCCTCGCTCCTCGGTTCCTCTGGCCTCCTCTCTATTGTCCTTGTGAGTTGTTTTGGTTTAAACAGTTTTTGTTTCACCTTTTCTTCTGCATGTTTGTCAGTGTCTGGTGTCTGGTGCCTGGTTCAGTTAGTTTAAATTACTCTTGCCCCACTTATTACCTCCCTTATGGAGGGATTTTGTGTTTTCAATGTATTAAATTCTCTTTATTTTAGTTAGTGTGTGTGTGTGTGTGTGTGTGTGTTTTCTGGGTCTGTGCTTTTACATAACCTGACAGACAGCTGATGAATTTGTTGCTGATTATATTTTTTCTTTTTCATTTCTGCCTGTTTTCAGTCCACAAACACATCTTTAAAGCCTCAGACTGACCTGATTTCAGTTTGGAATCATTCAGATTGATGTAAAATTCACACCTTGCAGCCTTTGTTCATACAGCACAGCCCACATATGACCACACACAGCATCACACACGTACGTAATCAGTGTAAATTACTGCAGCTAGCATCAATCAGCCTGTAAACAAGAATGTGTATTGAGATATGTTAACACGATGGTACGTACATTTGTAAACAGTATCAATGATCATATTCTGACTCAGACATTAACTATTGATGAATGAACATCAGGAAGTGACAGGAAGCAGTAAAGAGAGATGAGAGACCTGCTGAAGTTACATTCACCTTAAGATACTCTTTACTTAGGTAATGAAATTTAATGAGATGTCAAATAGTTTTGGAATTTAGTTTATTTGTGCAGCAGGGGCAGATCTACAGGGGGAGAGTGGAGCTGCCCTTTTTTTTATTGTAGGTACAATTTCCAATTTCCAATAATCTTGATACTGAGTCTAAACCTCATATCCTGTAGTCCACAGATTATTTACCAAACTTTATTTAATTGTTGTGAAGAAAAGTACAAATTAAGAGTAAAAAAGGTTTTGTCTGAATATTGGCAATAAGATATTTACCAGGTTACTTTATAAATACACCTTACAACGTGTAAAACTAGTTCTAAAAGCAGTATCAGTAAATTTAGAATTTATTACTGTTTTACAATAAACTGTCCATTAATTTTCCAACCATCATAATGTTACTTTCCTATTATAACAATGAACAGTAAGTGTTTCAGAGAGAGATTTTATATTCTACCTGATTACATGGTAGAGTTTCTAATTTCTTCTTGTGGAATTTATTTACACTTTTTATTTGTTTACTTTTTCCCAATAACATTTCTTCAGTTAGCTGATGTATTATATAAAATTATTATTGACTTATGTCATTGGTTTCCAGTGTGCATGTACAGTTTGTTCTAATAAAGTTAGTCTTATAAAGGCGCCTACAGACTGTGAGGTTTCATCAGTCTTATACATTTATTGCAGCCACACTGTGCGATCTGCTCTGTGTATCTAATAAACTTTGGTACATCAGCTTTCATGTATGTAGATACTTCTGATCAATCTTAACACCTACAGAATCATAGGCTACGATTCAAGTCAATACACAAGAATGAAACATCTGGCCCTCCTGGCTCTGTCAGGCCCCTACTGGGGGCCCTTGGGTCCCTGGGCCCAGGGCCTGGTCTGCCTTGGTGCGGCCGGCTGCCCCCTAGGGCTTCTGCACTGTGGCTGCCAGATGACCCCCCTCCGGGGCTCTCCTCTGCTCTTTTCTGAGTGGGGGCCGCAATTGTCCCTGCGGTGGTC
>JAUMHL010000025.1:24783304-24793536 GCA_032362345.1 Sandelia bainsii
ATGCCCCTCCACACCTCCCTGGTGTTCTGCTGCTGGAGGCTCTGTTCCAGTTTCCTCCTGTAGGCCTCCTTTCCCTCTTTGATCCTGACAGTAAGTACCCCCTGGACCCTCTTCACTGCCTCCCTGTCACCAGACCTGAACGCCTTCTTTTTCTCATTCAGGGTGGGGCGGGGGCTGAGGTAATTTTATAGTCTGATCACACATCTAGTTTGTATGTAAGTGTTGTTTGCTACAGTTTGACAGTGGAGCTCATCATTGAAGTGCATGAGGCACAATCAGAAAAAGACAATTAGCACTTGTGGAAATAATGCAGAGGCTCAGCTGCTTTGGGGTATATTTAGGTTTCAGAAAAACATGTGCATACATTGAATGTAAAATGGTTTCACAAAATCAGTGGCTTGAATAATATCTCATCCTCACACATCATCTGCTAAAATGTTAAAACAAGGGAAGAACAAAACAATCTCAACTGTACTAATGGTGAAACAAAGCACTGTTTCATTTCATTTCACATGGCAATGGCATATTCTTCTAGGACACTGATTATGCACTGTAATCAACAGAATAGAGATTCCCTAACTGGAAAGGAGTAGGGAAAATAAATATTACTTTACCTGTCCTGTCCTCGAAAAAAACATCTAAACATGTACTGATAATGATGATAATTATGATATTCTCAAGAACCAGATGCTACAAGTTATGAGCAGAAATCACTGATCACACAATCCATGTCAATCTACTAAATGTGAAACTTGTACCAGGTCCACACTGCCCAATGATCTGATCTGATCTTCTTGACACAAACCTCTAGAAATGGTCAGACAATAATTTAGTTTTGGTTGTATAGACACCACTAATGACATTTCTAAATCTACTAAATCTTTCAGTTTTAATACATGTACCTTGATGTAGTCCTTCATCCCAGACACCCTTTTCAAGTCAACCCCATACATACATTGTATCACGAACATTACTTTCTTAATTTTGCCAATGTACATAAATAGTTTTCCCCAGATTTAGAATGTTGACAGTGGTTCAGCTCAAATGTTTGCAGCTAGTTAAAATTATGCTTCTGCACATTTCATGTTTTTCATGCCCATGACAGCATGTTTGCCTTTTACCTGCACCTCACCGGGGCATCCAAGAAATTTGCCAGAGGTAAACCTGAATTTTAGCTGCAGGCCACCTCTGCTATGCTCATTCAAATTTGGCTCCGGATAAGAGCTGGTAGTTTAACTGTCATTCACTTGTAGTGCAGAACCATTTTTAAAAGAAAAAAAAAAATCATGTTTTGAGACAAATATAATGGTCCAGCCGGGTCTCAAGGTAAGGTTCAGATTTTCCAGCATCCCATCATTTCCTGCATTTTACTCCATCCATCTATCCCACCTCCAACCTAACACACATTTATCAAATGAACACACATACACAGTCATTGTTCAGAAACAACAAAGTGCTCCATGCTTTTCTCGCCTTGTGCCTATCATCATCTGTCAGTTACTGCAGTTAGCTAGAGAGGAAGATTGCTGTGAGAGCAGCAGGTGACAAGGAAGACATAGGCAAGTTGACAGATATTACAGATTTACAGCACATATTGCCCAATGCCTTGTGGCAATATCCAGGTATTAAAAGTTCACCCTTTTCAAGCTGTCATATTTGCCAGGGTGGCTAATGACAACATTAGGACAACATTTTCAGGTGCACTATTCGCCAAGGGTAGATTGAGTCATTAACATATGGACATATAATAACTCAATGGCCAACATGATGCCCTGTGACATATCTTACTAGAGAGCTGACTCCCGTAAACTATGAAATATGTACTATGGACTACTAACTTTGAATGGCTGAGTTACAGTTAACTAGTCTAAAAGAGGTAGATTTTTGACACAAGACCCACACTAACCACCAGCCTCATGATTCAGTGACTTAGTAATCCATTTATCTCACCATTTGTCTGTATTCACGTGAGGCGTACTAACCATTTAAGATCTGTTGCTGTAAAATGCACTGGATGACAGCATCCACTAAATGGCATATGTCATGTGAGAAGAAGCAGCATCATTCATCATGCTGGAACAGAGGGGGGTAAAGGGATGTTTGCCTTGATATGCTTGTGTTCCCTCTTGTTTTCAAAGTGACCTTTCCCCGCCTGCAGTGTAATGTTTGGTTCTCTGATGGTTGTTTGATGCTGTTTGAAGTGTGGCTTCTGCAGTTTCTGCTGAGTGATTAGAAAGATTGTTTGATGAATAGGATAGGAATAGGATATAAAGGAGGGAGAGAGGAAAAATAGGCACACTCGCACATTTATATTTACTGCTGTGTACTTTGCTCTGTACATTTTCTACCACTCCCTCGCTCCTCACTGAGTTGTGCACAATCAAAGCAAGTTAAAAAATAAACCTAAAAAAATTCTGAACTCTCTGAAACACTTTCCAAAGTCTTTGAAGAACACGAGGAGCCTAACAAAGTATATCATCAACACTAACCAGCTCAGAGCTAATTAAATGGTAGCACTAACTAATTAAGTCCACTGAACAGCAATGCAGCAAACACTGGAAAACAGACAACTAAACAGTGTCACAGGAAAAGTAAGAGCCAAACCTTTTTAACATGAAGCTGTAATTATCCTACTCTGTAAGGAAAGAGTCTGACCAGTCCATAGACATGTAAGTTACATAAACTGCCTGTAGGTGTGAATTTTAAAACCACTTAAAACTGAATAAAAATGACAAGTTAACAAAAAAAAAAGTGTCATCAATTCAGTGTGTAGGCAGTTGTCATCAGGGGTGAGGAACGAAGCCACAACATCACTGGAACAATGGATTTACTTCAAAACTTACCAAGAAAATTATGTACTGCTTTGTAGTACCTCTTTGCGTAAGAGGGACATTCAAACGAGACATTTACTAAATTGAGTGGTACTCTTATGCCATGTACCCTCTGTTCTCCATTTCTGTTCCCAACAAAATAAATGTAGTCAGTTATTGGTTATGTTTTGTATGACACATTCTGAAGGTGGTTAAAGTTATGAAAGAGTTGATCTAGAGTCTTTGTATACCCAACCACCAGCCTTGACTTCCTCAAGCAGACTTTCTGCAGCGTTAAGAATGTCATGGTACTCCCACTTCAGACACTGTTGGTACCAGTTGTTTTAACCCATTTGATCTGTTTTCCTGTGTTTTCACATTTGACTTCTTGAGCTTATGTGAGAGCCAGAACTTATTTACAGTATTATGACTCCCTATATCCATAAACATACTCATACACACACTATTGTCCTATTGTCTACAAAGCCAAACTAAACAATATTTGTGTAAGACAGAATTGTAAAGTCATATTCCACCCAAACAGCCCAAAGAGCAAAATAATATATTATACACAATTTCTGAAATACACACAGATGTGTACATGAATGGCTCCTTGATTTGATATGAATATACATCAATAATAGATTTGCATATTAACTAAAGTACATTGTCTTTATCTCATAAGAAACAGAAACTGTAAACACAGAATCACTGACCTCTTTTAGGAGAAATGCATGCATATGTTTGAAACACAGACATGTAGCAACAAACACACTTCCACTGCATCACTACCACTTACCAACAAATATCAATTTTACTCAAACACACACACACGTGGCAGTGCGACCTCTCACCACTGATGCAGAGACTGAAGCGGCAGAGTTCGTCACACAGGGTGTCGGGGCTCTCCAGCTCTCCCGGCCCTCCCCCTCGACCTCCTCCTCCTTCTCTCCTTTTCTTCCTCGGTGACATCCTCTTCACCATCTTCATCACTCGCTCCACTTTGTCCATCTCAGATGACCAAGGTTCACCCGTCAGCCACAGATGGGATCTCTGTATCTGGATCTCTTTCTTTTCTTTTCTTCCCTCTCTCCTTTTTCTTCTCTCCTGACTTTTGCTTCTTTTTCTTCTTTTTTTTTACCTCCCCTGTGTTTGTATTTGGGTTTATTTGAGTCCTGATAACTTTCACCTCTCTATACGTACTTGTTTCTTGTCTTTGTCTCTTCTCTCGTCTATCCAGCACAGTGATTTTCTTGCTTTCCCCAAGTGTCCCCTCTTCCTCCTCCCCTTCTATCTTCTTCTCGATTTGGTCTCTCCTTCTTTACCTCCAATTTTCCTCTCTCTTTCCAGTACAGCACCTAATTGCTCAGGTTTAGTCCAGCAAACATCTTATTCATTCTCTTTGTCGTCTTTTTTCCTTCTCTTTCCTCTCTCTTCTTCAGCTCATGGAAAATCCGGTGAACAAAGCAACGAGAGAAGTGAGACACTGAGGGAAACGAGAGGAGAGGGCGAACGGGAGAGGCAGCAGATTTACTTTCCCCTCCTCTCTCCATCTCTCTCTCTAGGCACCCCCAGCCCACCCATCCCATCTCACCACCCTCTTGAATAAACCTTTAAAACTCACAGCCAGTGCTTCCAGAGAAAAAGGAGGCAAAAAAATGAAGCAACATTTAAAGAAAAGACTCAGTGTGATGCTTTTTTTGTTTCTCTGCAGTTCTATGCTTCATTATCTCTCTCACGCACTTTCAGTCTGTCACTTAGTGCACTCACACTGACAAAATGTGTCTCTTTCCATAACAGCCACCACAGCTAACTTCTTCAATCAATCTGTGTCTCACTCCTCCTGTTTCTCTTCATTGCTTCTCCCCCCTCTTCCTTGGATTATCTACTTTCATATCACCTGTTTATCTCTACACTCCCCTCTCTACCCCTCTTTCTTTGATTCCCTCCCTTCCTGTACTCTCTCTTTAGCTACACATCCATCCCTCCCACTTCACCTGTATCCTTGACCCTAATCCATCTCCCTCTTCTCCCCTCTTTTCATCTCTGTGTCATCCAGCCCACTTACTGTTTCTCTCAACATCTCTATCCTTCTCTCTATCCATCTTTCTACAATTTCTCTCTCCCATCTCTCCTTTTTTTTGTCCCTCCATCCCCCTCCTTGTTCTCATCTCTTCTCTTTAATCTCAGTTCTGTGCCTCTCCATAATAAGCTCATCATCTCTTCTGGAGGAGAGGACACACACACACACACATTATGGACACTTCTCACACACAAAATTAAAATATACACACTTTAATACACACACTCCTCTTTCAGTTGTTCACTAACTCACACACACACACACACACAGAGCAGGGTGTGAGCACCAGGTAGCTATAATGAAAACTCAGCTGGGGTTTTAGGACATGCTTTTTAATCACTGACCCGTGACGATACATACAGGCAGCTTGATCCCGCAGTGAAGTTTTCACTCTTTGAAAAGTATGACACCTGGCCAAATTGATTGCTGGGAGGAAATTAAAAGTCACCCCATGAAGATTATTGAGGGTTCTGCATGTCTTGAGTCAGCTGCTTCTGAAAGAGTAGCACCATAGTGGACGTTCAGCATTAAATTAAGGACATCAAAATAAACCAATTCATATTAACATAAGCTTAGTAAGGGAACTAACTTTTATTTGAGATTTAAACCCTACTCTTTCTACAAAGCAACTTTAACAATTTCTCAACAAGAGTTTCAGTGAAACTGGAGTCCATGTTTAAAAAAAAGCAGGTCAGCTACAGACTGGCAGACATCCTGAGCAGTAAAAAGAACTGTTCTCAGCTCAAAGTATAACAACTTTTAAAGTATTACACTCTCTGCAGGAGTTAGGAAGACAGAAATAGACTCAATTCAGCATTTGGCTTTGTCAGCGCATTCCAAGACCTTAAACCTGTTGTTTCTTTCTGACTGCTGCAGTGCATTAAAAGGAAATTATGCTCTACCAGAGCAGAGGCATATTGGCTGCTCAGTGGGCCAAAACAGGAATCCATGTGCTGTTGCCTGATTGATTTAGTTTTGTAGAATATATTTCATATACGTAACTCATTCCCAACACAAGTTTACAGAAACATCTGAAATGAGAACTGAAATAAAGGCAGCATCTTGTGCGCAATGATGTGAAGATTGTGCTCTTTCATCATAAAGCAACTGTCATAACAAATATCATTACATTTCTCATATTACCTTTCGAACAACAGTAGCAGTGCATCATTTCTGCAACCAAAAACATTGGTATGAATGTTGCTAGCATTCTTGTTGACTGGGCTATGATTAATTTAAACGTTGTAATGGTCGGAAAACAACAGTTAAGGATCCCTGAAGACAAAAAAAGTTCATTTTAATTATAATTTCCTAGTTACACGTAACAATTTTTACTTTTTATTTATTTATTTTATAATGGAATATCATTCTTAAATACAAAGGTGGTCTACATAATGTGTTTTTTGTTTTGTTTTTTACCCCAATCTCAGTCTAAGTGCTTTAATATTGGGAATTTGCACCAAGCTGTTTGATCCCAGTCTATTGCTCTACAAAAATACATTATTTTTCATTTACATATACATCTCCATGTTGTATCTCCATGTTTTTTTCTCAAATCAATCACAACAACACGTTGAAGTTAGCATATCAAGCTAAAGAGGAGCTAAGTGACAAAGATGTCACATTTGTGAACCATTGTATTAGTTTCCACGTGTTTCATAAATTGCTTACGTCTCCATTACCTTCAGTAATGCTGCTGATGAAGAGCTACTATCCAGGTTATCAAAAACAATTAAATTCGCCTTAAATAAATTGTTGTCTTGAAAGATACGGACTCAGTTTAGGTCACTGAAGTTTCATATGAGTCTCAGTTGAACATTGGAGCACATTTTTGCACAGAATGAGGGCTGTACATTGTCCCTCATTTCTTACAGTACAGTTTGATTCCAGTTGAAAATATTAATGGATGCAGTGGAAAGTAGAAACAGTTCTAACGACAAAGACCTATTGGCCTATAGGTACCTCAGTCCTTTATTAAGACTAGATTGAATAATCTCAAATCAATTCTTTAACATATTTCTTTGTACTATTTTAGTTGATCTTCACACAGACAAGACTCAGATCCACTCACACACTCCCACAGACTCTACAAACCAGACTTTATTTCATTAATTCGTTTACAGGAGTTTAAAGGGATGGTTTTCACATGCCATGAGGGTGTTCAAAGTTTCATAACAAGATATATCTGTGTGTACGAGTGTGACTCACTGGTACTCAATATGAACTGGTTATGAAACAGTCTCATAAAGTGGGGGTGTAAATTAATCACAGCAACTTCAAATGACTTAAACTTTGTATGTGTACACATGCGCAGACACACAACCCCCCACACACACACACAATCTGAGTGAGCCATAATAGACAAGACAAAAGCATAAAGTATGTATGTGTATATTTCAACACTTCACAACATAGATTTTTTTTTTTTTACTTTAACTACATGAACAGCACACATTGTGATGATTTGCTGTTGTGCCGTACTAATGAAGCACAAAGGAGGCAGTTTCTATAGAACATAAATGTTTATGGGACACAAATCTGTGATTAATTCAGGCTGTTTCTACTGGTCCATGACCCTAATTGTACAGTAGAGTATTAATGTGCCGATTCATGACTCGCACACACACACTTACAAACACACTTGATGCTGAGACATACACACTGATGCAGAGATGTATAAAAGTCAGGAACACTGTTGGGGACACAGATGCATATTAAACAATAGAAGTTCAAAACAGTAGAAGTTCATAACTCATGGGATGACAACTGAAAGCTGCAGCCTTAAAACTCTTTTTTTTGAAAACCAGGATTCATAATAAAAGGCAGTTGAAAAATGTTTTCTGTGTTTGAACAGCGATGTGATGAAAAGCAAAGAAACAAACAAAAAAAAGGAACATTCACACACAAGTCAATTGATCCAGTGTCAACAGGGACACCTTCTGATTAACTTTGAATCTGAACATCTCATGTATCTGACTGCATATTCACTTTGCATTTGGTGCAAAGCATTTGGGTGTGACACACAGGGAACTAGGCTCATCAAAATTGCCTTGTGTCATGTTGGCAAACCACAAAAAACAAGCTCATGACCCATTTTTAGTTCGACTGTGCTCTAAATTCACAAAAAACTTCCATTCCTTTCCTTGGATGGTGGATTGACAGTATATCTGAAATGATTTCATTTGGTCAGATGAGAACTTTGTGACAGGGTACACAGACACCTGAAAACACAGGTAGCTGATTGATTATAAAACATGCTACTTCAAACCAACTGCAGTAGTTCATTATTCAATAACAGTTTCTCATATTTGGACGGGCAACTAAGAAGCAACCGAGGCTAATGTAGTTGGGATAAAGGTAGTGTAATTTAGTGCTGATGAATTTGCTGAGAAGTAGATTTTGTTAAATCTTTTGTGTTCCTGAACCATTTACAGGAGCACAAATATAGTCAAGCTATTCATCAAATAAAAATGGATTTCAAGTAACAGTGGAAGAAATATTATATTTCTGTCTGCTACACTTTCAGTTTGCAGGATGACAACTTGTTATTTCTGTTCTGCTTGGTGTCTGTAAGCTGGTGATGCTTAAAGTTACACCGTTTGTACTATCTGGTGGCGAAACTATGCTAAAGAAAAAGTGTCTGCTTATTTTAAGGGCAAAACTCTCAACAGTTTACCTAATCTTTGAAAAGACACCATTATGTAAGGACAAACAAAAGATTTAGTTTTTCTCATAAGGCTTTTATTGTATCTGAATTTTTGTCTCTCCCCTCCCTTGTCCATCAATGGCTCCCACTCCCTTCCTTAGCTTTTGTTTTTCTGCCCCCAGCCTTGTTCATCTTGTCAAGAAATGATCTAAGTCTAAAGAGTAGGGTTGTACTCCAAGTGCTAAATTATAATGTAGTGGAAACTGGAGTGAAGTGATGCAGTGACAGGCTAGAGGGTTGCTGTTTCCTGAGGCAGATTTAGAGATGATACAAAAACAAAAATGACTGGAGCTAATTAATGTCAAACAACTTTCTTCCAGTGACATCTTGGCCATGGCTTTGTGTATGTGATATGTGTCTGAATTTCTGGCAGTATATCAACACAATGGATGTTAACTGGATATTGTTTCTCATACTCTTAATGCCAATTCATACTTTCCATTTGCCCTTTAATGCCTCAGTATCCACACTATGGATACATATTCTTCCATTCATGTTAGGGGATATTTACATGGACACATGTGCACTACAAAACATGATACAGCAACAAGAAGAGCTCTTTTTTAACCTAGGCACATCAGTGTTTGATATCTTCAGAAATGACATAGTATATTAAGCCCAAATGCCCACGTATAGGAAGGAGGACACAGTGGGTGGAGGGGTCAGCAAGATACTGGACATTCCCAATACTCTATCTTTTCACTGTATGTATACAAACATATTTCATGCAAGACAGCAAAACAGTTGAAATGGCTTTTTCCTTCTGTCTGTGCAATACGTAGCCTCCAGCGATCGACAGAAGTACACATTCCTCCACAGATGCCATGTTCGTTTACTAAATTATATTATTTCTGGAAATAGAAGTTGCTAATTGGTTTTAGAGAAGATGCTGATAGCACCACCAAAAATCTGCAAAGCTCAGAGATGGATATCTGAAAAACTTAATTCAGATTATATTAACATGTACAAGATGTTGTATAACAACATCTCTTACCATTGATAATGTTTTCCTGTTATAAAATAATCTGCAACATTATGATAGCTCAGATTTTCAGATAGGTAGCTGGCAGATTTGTCAACAAACATTTTGTGTTTGAACATCCCCATTCAGCTGAACACCAAGACGTTTACTGTAAATACTCTAGATCTACAGTACATTTGGCTTATTGGAATGAGATGGTGAAGAAATGGTATTAGTATTAGTATTAAGGGTTGCCTTACAGGACACAATACATGTAGGCACATTAACCAACATGTAGTGCTTCCAGGCATTGCTATAGTCAGGCATAATTACTTTGGTTGACATTTAATTCACATTTAATTGTTTTTGTAGTTGAAACCGTTATCCTCCATCGCCCCTTACACACTGGATAAACTGGACCAGTGATTGATATTGCACACTTCTTCCTCTATTGCACCACTTGTCCTTGCACATTTTGCTTTTGTCTTAGTCTTCCGAAGCTTAAACTAATTTAAGTTTACCAATTTAAAGAGATTGCACAATCAGGCCCCTTCATATCTTAAAGACCTCATAGAACCTTATTACCCCAGCAGAACACTTCGCTCTCAGAGTGCTGGTCTACTTGTGGTTCCTAGAGTTTCCAAATGTAGACTGGGAGGAAGAGCCTTTAGC
>JAUMHL010000025.1:24796474-24824958 GCA_032362345.1 Sandelia bainsii
TAAGAGGGAGACTGAATTTAAAAATGCATAGTGTTAGAACAACTTTAAAAAGTATGTGTATCTCAATAGCAGGGGTTGTCTACAGTCTAACAGAAGAAATAAAAGAAAGTAAAAACATAAATCAGTTTAAAATAAGATATAAAAATCAAATCTTAAATAAATATAGGAATGAAGAACACGGTTTAATCCAGGGTGGTAATTGAAGCAGGAAATAGATGTGCCATTTTATTTTGTTTCTTTATTTGAAAATTTGTGTCATTTTGCTTATTCTGGCTTTTCTTTATTTAAAGGAAATTATGTTTTTTTGTCTTTTTTGTGAATTGAAACAAATTATTTTTTTTATAGAGTAAGTGATGTATAATATAAAAGGGGTAGGGCCAAATAAGTTTTTACTTCTGCCTATTCCTTTTCAAACAGAAGAATGAAATTGTGTTATGTAATTATGGTGAATGTGCATATGTTTGAAATGAAAAAAAACAAAAAACACTAAAAATATACAGAGGCTGTACTGCTGCCAGCTTTATGGCTTCTCACTGCCAAAGTCATCAGCTTTAGGCTACACAAAATATTACAATGTTAATTGCAGGATTAACATATGGTTTTCATGCCAACTGTCTTACCTTCTGCATCCTCTGTCATTCTCACCCTATTTCTAGCTCCAGCTCCGTTTTTCTTCCTCTTATCTTCTGTCTTGCTCACTCCCTCAGCTTTAATGTTATGTCACTGTCTTTCACTTTTCCACTCACTGTATCTCTCTGTCAAACTATACACATCATTTTGGTAATCCTGAATATTCAGAAATGTCATATTCAAAAACTGCTGAGGAAACATGTTAAACATGTTTAAGACATGTTAAAGACGTTTACAGTAGGTTTTGCCATCAGCAATTTTGAAATAATTTGCCAACTCCTTTTAAAAGGCAATAATACCCAAACATCTAATACCTAAATTTTTTTAATAGAAAATACAATAAAGTACATGTCAATACTTCAGCATTATTAATTATTATTATCAACATAATAAAACCTGTTGCAGTATGTAGAATACAATCTATTAAAATGTTAAGGGAAAAAACATCTTTTACAAACTTCAAATGAAATTTAATGTAATTAAAAATAAGGTTGCTTTGAACATTATTTTGTCTGTCAATCATGTACACAAACAGCTTGGTTCAGCAAAGCGATTGCTGTTTGCAAAAACTTCCACTTGTCATCACCTCTTGAATTGTCAGCCAGTGGTTTTATGACATCAGAGCCAGTGTCTGACCAGTCAATCTCTGTGCTGCTGTTATTCTGCTGATAAAACATAGCGACTGTATATTAAGCAAATGTATATTTTGCTAATTGCCACATCATCATATACGTATCCACTACAGTATAGTTTGTTGAATCTGCATCAAAATATTCATATGTTTTCGACTCTCCATAGACCTGACTGGTTAATCAGTACATGAAGTGAAAAAGATGTTGTTTGAGATCAGATGAGACAGAGACTCAAAACAGATTTAAGAGGCAGAATAACTTCCCAACTCTGCAAATTTATGGCTCTTTGTAGATTTTAGCTAGATTTAGCTCCGTGTTTTGTTTGTACAGCTCTTGCAGCTTTAAATAATGCAACAATTGGGTAACAATGGAGACTGAAACTATAATCTTATTTGTTGTAGCTAACAGAAATTATGATGTTCCACCCACCACCACTTTTCATGTCTCTCACAGTCACAAGAATATTTTAGTTTTCGTCACTGGTGATCTTTGACCTATCGGGGGATTTAAATGTATCTGAATGCTACATTAATCACTCAATTAATAAATTAAACTTAAAGAACTTAAAACATTCAATCTAACTCAAATCATTGAGCATTTCATTTTCTAATATTGTGAAGAAAGCCTTATGAGCTTATCACAAACAGCAGTGTATGTGTGTGTGTGTGTGTGTGTGTGTGTGTGTGTGTGTGTGTGTGTAGGGGTGTGTGTGTGTGTTTGGGGGTGCCTGAGCAGACACAGCAGTGCAAATGGAAACAGCATCAACGCAAACTGCTCAAGGAGAAGTAGCTTCATTTTACAGATGATTCAATTAAAAGTTTAATTCAGTCACTTTATAGAGATAAATTCTCACGAACACCAGCTCGAATCACATGTATTTTAACAAATACACAAAAAACTTTTTTTCTTACACAAAATGTCTTTAATGCTGTTTCACCTGATTTGAAAAGTTGTAATCCTGCATAATTCTGCTAGATCCTGCCAAGCTCACGGAGCGTCGAGAACGCTGGACCACACACATTAGCCTTTTCTGCTTCAGCACAAAGTGCTGTCTGTAGATTGACAACAGCAGCTAATTCCTAAAAATGTAAAATGCAAAAACTACAAAAAAAAGAACACTTATCCTCAATTCAGGAAGCAATTTTACATTAAGACAAGGCCACAATGCAAAGATTCATACGCATTATCCATTCAGTGACCCTGTCAAAGACCACCTGTGTATGTGTTTGTACGTGTGTGTGCCTGTGGACTGTGTGATAGTGGCTGAATGTGGCCGGAGGAAACTGTGATATCTGTGAGGCATGCAGGAGGTGACAGGCTTTCTAATTAACTCCATGCTGGGATGTTGTACAGGCTAATTAATTAACACAATGACCTAAGGACTTTGAGTGTTTGTACATGTGTGTGTGTGTGAGGATGTCTATGGGCGTGTTTGTTGAGGTATTTTTTTGTATGCAGTGTATGACAGTGATGATGAGAGTGTATAAGTGTATACTTGTCATATGCACTTGTTCAGTGTGTGTTAAAGAAAGATAAAGCAACTTGTTCAAATGTGACTGAAAAGCAGCAAAGCAGACAAAAGGCGTCAAGTTACCATTGTTTTCCTAAAAACTGAGGAGGGATTATACAACTAGATGCAGTTTGCAGTTTTTTTTAGTCTGACAGCATCGTACTTGTGTGTGGTCAGAGGTACAACTAGTCCCACCTTAACAAAAAAAGTTGATGATCAGCATTAAATTATTTTCAACATGTACTTAGAAAAACAATGAAATATATTACAAACAATGATGGCTAAAAAAAAAAATCAGTTTTTAAAAAGTAAAATCTAAATGTTTGTAAATTGGCATAAAAGCCACATGCTGGGGGTGCTGTCATTCTAACGGCCTTTGGGTTGTTCTCTTTATAATGTTTCCTCTGGTGTAGCTCAATTTTGGAAAAACAGAAAAGTAAATAAAATACATTGCAGATCACCAAATGAAGGTGAATCTTACACAACTGGAGAACGATACTCAGCATAACCTGGGGCCAACTTAATTCTCAAGTAACAATGTGACTGTTATGACCTTGTGCGCTTGCAGGGTCATGTGTACAAAGAGGAAAACCTCCATAAAATACATCTATTATGATGATTAATTACATTTAAATTGGTCACTGGGAGAAAACAAACACAAACAGGATCTTGGAACCAGCAACACCCTTTATGGAATGGTACCTTCCATTTCCGTGTTGGTCTCCCTCTCTCATCTCCTAACTGCTTTGAGCAAACTCCAGGCGACTCTGTGATCGACTCGCTCTCCTGTGGCGATCCCCTTAATAAGCTGTGGGCCCTTTTTACTCTTCCGTGGCGATGACGATCACACACATCGGGTCTTGGCTCGTGTCACCCCCCTTGAGAGCTCCACCACTCCTATGCACACATGCATACACACACCCGTCCACTCACACACACCACTCGAGTCTCTGTTTGTCAGTCTGGGCTGTGATGATTAAGCTCAACTACAAAGCTATCGCTTCACTTGGCTTCAGCAAAGCCTCCTGCTGAGCTGCGATTTCCTCAATCCAAGTGGGATTGAATTCAGAATTCCCACTGGGCCAGGAATTTCTGGAATATCATCCAATTCAGAGAGGTGAAATTCAGAAAAGGGAATGTTTTTACATTATTTGGACATGTCCAGATATTGGAGTGTAATTTTAACTTCTCTCCTTGCATCAGTTTTGAAATGCTTCATAGCAGAAGCCAGACTGTTTACCCCTTCAGTGCTTTTCTGAGCTGAAAAAAAAATTAGCAAGACGGAAATAACATTGGGTAATAACATTTGGGTCAGAGAAGCTCCAGTTAACCGGAAAGTCTTGACTACGTTATCACATCAGACTTACAGAGGGGCAGCTGAGATGTGTCCTCCTGTAAATATTTAAAGAAAGTGATGTTTCACAGTCAGCAGGGATCAATCATTTGAGACTTAGCCTGAGTTATGATTGTGTATTCATACACAGGAGAAATATGGCACTTTTGAGGGCAGTGTAGGAGATGCAGTGAACATTTTTTTCCAAGCTAAAATGTTTAGGTGTATAAAGAAATAAGCATAAGCAAAATGGCCACTTACTCACATAAATGTTTAATTTCTATGCTGTCCAACTGATAATGTATTGGTTTATTTTTTTCTATACTTATACTGATAACAGATATTGTTTGAGATAAGTCTCTTATGCATTCAATAAAAATGATGAGCGGATAGCTCCCTCCATGTGCCACTGTTTGGCCTGCAGTTGGACGTCTGTCCAGAATCTCAAGAACTGGGGAGGTGACAAAATTAATACCAGTCACTTGGCAAACACTGGTATGTGGCTGTGATTCCATTTAACTTAAATGTCATTCCATCTAATCAGACATAGAAGTGCATGCAAAGTTTTACACCTGCTTTCAGTTTGTGTGAAGCAACGTATGCATGTCTATGCTTGCATTTGAATTTGCATTAGTCAGAATCCACTGTAGGGCTGGGATTGTACTTGTGATTCCTTACTAAAGGGACAGCACACCCTGGTGGTTATTTAGTTAACTACAATTTTATTCCTGTCTTTTTTAAATGCCTAAAGAAACTTGATGAGAGATCTGGGTGCTTATACCTTATAACTTCAGTGAAGGTTTGATGTTGACATGTCACATGCACCACTTCATCTGACGTGCTGACTATGATCATTTATGTTGTCATTTCTCTCTAAAACTGAAGTGCTGTCAACAAAGAGCCCTCAGTAAATTTCCATGTATTTCTGTGAGCTATTTTTTTTATATTCATTGAAGTGTGATCAGTTGCTGATGCTTTGTTGACTATGGCTAAAGGAGTCTGTGGCTGCTTCACAATAAGATTGATTGATGATTGATTTATGGCTGCAATCAAATGTGTTCTTGCTGCTCAGGCCACTAAATAAGGTGGCAGTCTATTTTCAACTGAATCTCCATCAGCTAGAAATTCCCTTGTCCAAGGCAAAAGTCCATATCAACCTATAGTGCTCTACAGGCTGTTATTCATAATTTTTGGAGCAGCTCATTGCTGATTGATTTCATTCTCTCCCATATCACATCAGTTTTGCCAGAGCACTTTCTTATCAAATTTGAAGCAACACTGTCTTGTCCTCATAGCAGCAGTGCAAATTCCATTACAGCTCTCTTGGTGAGCAGCTACCAGCAGTCCTGGCTCCTTTCACTGTAGCATCAGGCTCTACTGAATATTGTACCAGTGACTTGAACAGAGCTAGTATCATGGACTCAGTCTTGCAGCCCTCTTCATATATTCTGGTCCTTACTAGTCAATACCTAGTGATGGAATAACTGTCTACTGCTATGCTGATGATACTCAGGTGTTTGTGCCTGTGAAGACAGATGAACCTTCTCCAAAATTCAGATAAAACAGACACTGCTCATTGGTCTGACCCAACACACCAGTTTGATCAGTTTACATTAAGTAAGCAATCTATAATACAGTTTATTTATATAGCTCCAAATCACAACAAAAGTCATAGTTTATAGAGTAAGGTTTAAGACATTACAGAATATAACTATATATGGAATTATGAAAACCCAACAATCCCACTTGAGCAGCACTATAGATGACAGTGGAGAGGGAAAGCTCCCTTTAAAAGAAACTTCTAGAGTCAGGCTCAGGGTGGGTGGTCATCTGCCACAACCGGCTGGGATGAGTCGCGGCTCTAGTCTCTTAAAAATTATGCTTAACTAATTTGCAATCAGAAATCTGTTTTTGAGGTAACCTAATTGCAACATAATTGATTATGTTTTCTGTTAACTTAATGACTATATCTTCACAATAAGAAAGAATCTGCAAAAACAGTCATACTTAACATATCAATGAAATGTACACAGACAATATATTTCCTTTCTCTAACTCTAACCAAAGTGCTTTTATAGCCTAAACCTAACCTCAGATTTGGACTCTGGACTCAAATTTTTGTTTGCGGTTTGTCAGTACTGCACATTTCACATCCATCAACCACCCCAACCACCTCCTTGCGACTCACTTTTCTTTAATAAATGTAGCACATCAATCAGAAAATATGTTTCATCGCAACATAATGATCACATTCACTGCTAATTAATCACCGTTGCATAGGAACACAATTTTCAAGAGACAGGATTGTGACAAGTCGTGACTCCTCTGCCTGACAGCCAAGAATCTTGGTGAAATTAAGATGCTTCTAATGACATAAAATCCTAAATGGAAACGTTCCGTCATACCTGTCTGATCTCATTAAACCTTGTATTCTACCCTGTGCTCTCAGCTCTCACAATGCAGGGCTTGTGTCTGTTACCAGAACTGAATAGAAATCAGCTGGGTGCTGGACCTTTTTGTTTCATTCCCTCTTCCTCTAGAACGTCTCTGCTCTCTCTCACATCCGAAAGTCAGAAGCCTTTAAATCCAAACTTAAAACTCATTTATATGCCTCAGCTTTCAATTAGTGGCTTCTTCCTAGATTACTTCAGGGCTTGTACGTAGTTGTTACCAATCCCTGACTGGTGGGCTGGTCTCTATGTCAGTGAATCTATTAAATCTAGTAAGTACAAGATAGTCCACGCAGACTTGCCCACAAGATTATTACATTTTCTAAAAGCCACTGCTCTGTTTTCTCTCTCAAGCATGAGTATCCAGGCTGTGTGCCTCTCTCTCTCCCTCCATCTCCTGTCCACTGGCATCACCTGGAAGTTACTCGACATCCTCTCTGATATTTGGACAGACATCTGCTTTCTTTAGGATCAGACCCACATCATCATAGCTTCCAAAACCTCTTCTAACAGAATGAACCAGTCGTGGCATGGCTTGTGCCTTACAGTCACTACAGGACCCTTCACACCACCACATCCTCTTCACCCTGGGAGCTTTTCAGTCTTCACTTTAGATGTTGGAGTTCAGAATTCATTGAGCTTCTTAATAATCAAACCCACATCCTTGGAACTATCCTTTTGGTGAGACGCTTGCTCTTGGACTTTGACACTGTGTTCACTGTGTTTGTGTCTGTGTATATGCCGCAGTCCTCCTGTTCTGAGGTTGGACAGCATGATAAATAGGTAGAATATATTTACATCGGTTAGAATAAATATGAGTAATATTCAAATAACATGAAAATGATTTGCAATATGTAGGACAAATCTCTTCCTTTGTTTCTGCTCGTCTCTCTCTCTCTCTCTCTTTTTAATACATCTCATTTCCTCCTCTCTTTCCTTTTCCTCTTATTCTAATTTCATCATCCCTTTATCTCCAGCCCTTATCCTCACCCCCACCTTCTTACTTTTTACTTTTCATCTCATCTCTGTTTCTCCTTGTTCCACGATGCACATTTCTTTCTTCTATCTTTGTTTCTCATCTCTCCTTATCTCTGTACATTTGAGTCTTTATCTGTGCCATCCTTCATCTCCTAATTTGATGTCCACCTCTCCATCCTCTACCCTGCTTCCTTTACCTAATTTCTTCATCCTGCATTACATATCACCCCCCTCAGCAGTTTCACTGCTCTTCCCCTGGCCACATGTGGTGTGAAGGTGGTGCCCTCTTGTGGTAATGTAAATGTGTTCCTCTCACTATGGTGATTCACCTTTTAATACTACTAATATCACTACAGAAACAGCTAGAAAATGCAGTGGAGCGGTCTGTCTACTACACTCTGTTTTCATCTCTTCTTCTCCCCAGGGAGCTTCATTAATGTGACCTAATTCCCAGCAGGAGTCACAAAGTAAACATAAAAAAGAAGACTTAGCTGGCACACACCAACATTTTTCTGATATCTTCTGAGTGCAGACTTCCAAGATCTCTTTTTGCCATGCAAAGACATACAAATTGAACATTTGATCCTTTAAATAAAATGCTATTCTACACAAGGCAACTCTTCATAGTTGTGATTAGTTTGTTTTTTTATATACATGCTGACAATAGATTTTTTTTATAAAAGTTTGGATTGTGCAGTCAAATAAAAATACTAATGTATAAGTTTAAAAAACTGTCACGTTTCCACCAAATGACCTTTAAATATTCACAGTCAATCACTGAACATTGCATCCTCACTGTTTTCTCTTACTACCCTTTCTCTGCCTCGTCTGCACCGTTCACCTTACTAAATGTTAAACGTGTTTTAATTATAGGAGAAGGTTGTTTAGGCTCTTAGATCAGGGATGTGTTTGAGGTTACTTAGTTGCAAAATCCGGCAAAGATTATCCAGTTATTTAAACAAATAGACCAACCTTTTGTCATATTTCATTTTATCATTCAGGACCTGACTCCAGCAACACCAAATGCATTTCTAATAGTTGCAAAAACCACAGGAAATAGTTGTTTGGATACAGTAGCAGAAACTGACAAACAACTGGAAAACACATACCAACAACACTCAATCATGTTCAATTTAGAGTTTGTAACAGCAAGACTCTCATCTCGACTCACTCTTCTCTGGGCAGGTTGTTGTTGCATTTTGTTTTAGAAGAATAAAGCTCACGGTATTCTTGAAAATGGCAGAATGTCTTGATCTATCCACTTACAAGCAATCTCCTTACATGCTATTTGAACCAGTGACAAGAATTATAAAATCTGTTATCTTGATGATCTTGTAGGGATTCACACCACTTTGCCACACATGCCCAATTTGTCATGTAATCTAGTTTAGTCAGTAAATGCTCAAAGGGAGGTGTTAATAATCCATGTTTAATGTAGAGTGGATAAGATTAACTGATTAAAGAGAGGCCAACAGCTATAGATATAAAGGTAAGGACATATTGTGTATAATCAAGAGAAAATCTACAATATCAGCATGATATTAAAGTTAGATTAGAGTTCCAGTAGAAATGGTTGCATATATCCTGTGAGATAAAGATGCATACATGCACACTATACAAAGAACCTGGGCTCCCTGGGGTTTGATGGAGAGCCTGGCAACCCCTGCTTAGTCCTCCTGAGACCAAAGTACACAGCAGCTTTCACTAATGGACCAGAGCTACTTAAAGCAGACAAATACACATTCATGGTCACCATGAATACAGACATAAAATCACTAAATTGCAGTTCCACAACACAGAGGCATAAGGATACGCAGATTAAAGAGAAATACGCAAGAAAACCATGCTGAGATGACTACAAACCTCCTCGTCTTACACACAAATGTAGTACACAGACAGAGCCAGCAGTCAGGCTGTGATCAGATAAAAACTTCACCTAATTTCTTTATTATTCACGCCTCACTGAATCTCAATTTGATTTTGTTATTTGACACAATCATCATTACATTTACTCTGTGCACTTGGCTGATACAGTTACGCACGGACATTACAAACTATCTCAGCAGTAATTTAAGTTTCCTTTCCTTTATCGCTAGCAAAAATTGGAGCAAATGGGAAGATGGACCCTAGAAAAGAGTGGATAGTGAATTCTTGGCATGTCTGAGAGGGTGGATCCATCCATCCATCCATCTTCTTAACCACTTGTCCTCGTAAGGGTCACGGGGGGTGCTGGAGCATATCCCAGCTGTCATCGGGTGAGAGGCGGGGTACACCCTGGACAGGTCGCCAATCCATCGCAGGGCGAGAGGGTGGATCTTCAATGTAATTTAATGAAATCATCTAACCAAAAACGGAATCTTTCAGAAACGGCTTTATTTCTGTTTTTGTAAAAATAGGCCTTGATGAGAGATGGGTCACACATTTCTGATTCAGCATCACATGTATTTAGATTAAAAAAAAGACTAATCTTAATATCTCTAAGGATGAGCTTAATGAAGACAAGAACAGCATTGTGAATTTCACCAGAGGCTTCTCAATAAGCAGAGTCAAAAAGCATCCCTGAAGTCGAGTCTTGTCACTTAAAGTTACATTGTATCACCTAATAAAGTGAGTTTCCCTTGTTCTGGTGTAAAATTAGTAGCTTCATAACTCACCTTAGAGCTTGCATAGCTCATCATTAAACTACATAGCTTTGACGTCCTACTCATTCTTGCTTTTCCTTTGAGATATTAAGTCACTAAATCAAGCAAATCTGAAATGACAATGTTTAAACTTGTCTCAAAGTAAACATACTGTCATTTTATCCTTAAGTGAAGATGCAGTCTATTCGTCCATCATCATAACCGCTTGTCCTTTTAAGGGTCGTGGATGTGCTGGAGCCTATCCTGACTGTCTTTGGCCTAGAGGCGGGGCACACCCTGGACTGGTCGCCAGTCTATCACAGGGCTGACATATAAAGAGAAACAACCACTCACATTCACACATATGGGCAATTTAGAGTGACCAGTTAACCCAACATACAGGTCTTTGGTTGGTGGAAAAAAAGCCGGAGTACCCATCTCTGACATCTCCTTTTTCCTTTTTACAACTAGCCACTTCACCACTGTGCTGCCCAAAGATGCAATCATCTCCAGAAAATTCTTAAAATATTTGTACAACACTATCAGATTTTCAGACAAGGACTCACTCACAATATAAGCACACTTCACAAGATCTTCAATCAAGAGTTTTAATCTGCCTTTCTGCATAGCCGGAAAGATCAATTCATCAGCCATGGGTGCTGTGTAAAGCCCAGCAGCAAGGTGCAAAATTAGACTGTGAAACTGTTTGGTTCTGTGTTATCAAATGCATTTTTAAAGCTATACCTTTTGTCCTTCACTGCCCTTCTCTTCCTACACTTTCCTTTAGCTCACTAGGACTATCTAAAAGCAGCCATAATATGTGTATAACATAGTGCATACTGCTAAAACAATGGGCTGTGCTTATCTTAATTTATTCCTATTAAACCCTGAGGATGGAGTTTAACTCGTTCTCTCTCTTTCTCTCACTGACTCACATACACACACACACACACACCTCATTAACCTGTAGAGAAGCTCGTAGTGCAAAGGAAGCTTTCCACTCCATTAGCCTGTATCATTATTGCAGGTACTTGGATTGTAAATGGGGAAATGTGTATGCTTTCTGTCAGATAGTAGAAACAGGTATGATCAGTTAAAATATGTGCTATGTATAGCTGAGAAAAGTGTGAGGACCACACAAAGGTTTGCACACAAGTCAGTCAGTTCTTCCTCCATCATAAAATATTAAGAACATTTTGGTGCAACATGTGCATTTAAATGGGCAGGTCAGTTAAGAAGGTTGTCGAGGTGGATCAAGGTCAGTTTAGCATTGTTATAAGAAAACAAAAGTGATCAGCTTAGTTAAGCTGTTTACCGTTTTGTTCCAGGTAATATAAGTTCATTTTATTTGGTAAACTGTAGTAACTATATCAGTGTACTAGTATACCTGCATATGCACTATTCAGTAGCTCTTTGGAGTAAATTGGCCCTTTTTTTGTTTATAAGACTATGCTTTTAGGTATACTTAAGACTCAAACTGCAGACGTTGCAGTTAGGTGGCATGCCCAGCATGCATTCGACTACCACAATGTGCTCCATCTAACTTTTATCTTCTACTGCAACTACACCATGAATTATATTAAAAGTGAACTTGTAAGCATACTGTTCATAATCTATTTAACAGTAACAGAGCAACATTCAACTTTATGGTGGCAAAAGGTAGCAGTTTTCTAATATTCACTATATGGCTTGCTGGATGCTTAGTTTTCTTTTTTTTTCCTCCACCAAAACTCATTATCTTCACATCACACTGGATAGGCATCACTCAGTAACCTTTTAAAGTTTTATATAAAGCAGCATAACAGTCATTTGATACAATGTAATATAAAAAAATGCTTACTGCATCCTAGATATTTGACTATATAGTCAAAAATTGTAGTGTTAAAAAGCTTCAGGCAAACATAGTGGAGAACAGACTGAAGTAGCTTCTGGTTGGGTGAAACATATTTGGATTCTATTAGACATTTCATCAATAACAGTGACAGGAGGAAAATTATTACATTATACATTGGAAAGTGACAGACAGAGTTGGTGATGTTAGCAGTGAATCAAGGTAATGGCAGAAATCGGTCACTTCTTTGTTAACTGGTTGTCCTTTATTCTGTATGCCTCTGTCTGAATGTGTTTGACTGTATCAGACATACTGTGCACTCAGTGCAGAGAACCCTGTCACACAATTTTCAATTTTGGTGAGAACTGTTGACAAAATGCCCCCCCTCCCTTCCCCTCAATGTTTCCATCCTTCTTCCCTCTTCATTTCTTCACATTGCCGTATCCTGTCATTGGTGCCCACCCACACACACACACATACACACAAACACGGTTCATTCACAAAAGCAGGCAGTGTTCTCATTCAGAGGCCAAAACACAGTCTAGGCACTCGGTCACTGTCAGCGATAGACACAGAGCCTGGAGACTGCTAAAGCAAACTGCAGCCAGCAGAAGCACACCGCCGGGACTGTTGTTTGGACACTTTTAGTGCACACAGACCAAATGTGCCTGCATTGAAAATAAAAATAATAAGAATGGTATTATCTTACTTTTCAGCATTTATAGGGTCTATGAAACATAATTATCTATTTTTTATTCTACTTTCTTGTAAATGCATCCTTAATGTAAATAATTGCAAGTCAATTAGGTTTTGCTCAGAAGCAAAACGCTCTATGAGGCTATTCAGCCAAAATTACACTTCTTTCATTATAGGTTATTGATTAGCTAGGACATTGGTGTGGATTTAGCTCTCTATGTCAACATTGAGGATATTGCTTTTACATTTATCTCTCCTTAACTGCATCTAAACATAACATTTCTAAAATCCCTAATTTTCTCCCTAAGGGACGTTTGTATAAAATTCCAATTAAATTCACAATTATTCAAAGCACTACACTGACAGGTTCAAGAACCTTTTTATTACTATAGGTTTTCATAATAGCTACACATATGTAAATCTATTGTTAAATCCCCTCTTGTTTCCATGAATGCTTCCATGAAGCTGGTCTCCTGAGGAAAGCTACCATTAGCTGTAAAAAAAAAAAAAACGTTGCCTCTTCAGTCCAGTTTCCGACTCAGTCTGGCACATGGCTACAGCTGGGTTTTCCATGACTCGCTCCAACGTTCATTTTAAATGAGAACTCATGCTTGGCCCTGCTCTTTTTGTAAATTTTACTCAGTGGTGGACAAGGCTGATGTGCAGGCTGTAGCAAAAACAACACGCATAGTCTCACCAGAACAACAACACAAGGCCAGTATATAACCAAGAGCAGCTGAGTGTCAACACATCTTCTTCCATTATTTATAGTTCGTTAAATGTGTAAAAAACTTTGATCTTGAATTAATAAAACTTGCTTTGTAGAAACAAGACTTTTTAAGTTAAGAGTAGATGGCATAATGACAAAAATGCAGCACCTCATCTCTATGTTAGAATGATAGAATAACACTGCAATAATTCAGAAAAAGAGCAGAAAATGACTGAAAGTTTCAGGTGAAGAGAAAAAAATATTGAATAATGGATGGATGCACATGAAGTTCAGATTTTTCAATTTCAAAATCCCTTTCAATGAGTTTGCCACAGACAGAGCAGAGGGCATGAAAGCTCCTCTAACTAATTCAGTTTGGGTCCCAGGGACATAAACAACAAAAACAATTCATCTGACTGTGGAAAGCAATTTCCTCATTTAAAAAAAAAAAAAAATACACAAATAATATGTAGTAGAAATCAAAATAGCTTTTTTATCCATGTTGGACATTTACAGTTAAGTTACATCATTATACATCAACAGGGGGCTTTTACATCAATGGGATACTTACTGGATTATTTCTTTACAACTCTGAAAAAAAGTTGAACTACTATAGTGCAACCTAATCAACTTAATCTTGGGTTTTACGTAGTTCAAGCAAGATGCAACAAGAAACAGCCCTGTCTCCTAAAAATTACCTTCGTATACAACTAAACTGCAATCCCGATTACGTTTTTTTTTTACGTAATTGCGACCCGATTACGTTTTCTGTTAACATAATGATCATATGTTCACAGTTAATGTATTTTTGACGGCCAAAATATCCGATCTACAACCGGTTTTCTGTCGGCTAAAATATCCGATGTTACATTTTAACATTCAGACATGTGAGTGTAGCAATGTTAAAGTGTTTTATTGTTGGGATCAGACATCACAGCAGTGGGTTAGTGTCAGGGAAAGACTGTGGGCTGGTTAATGGATATAAATGTAATTTCACACTTTTGTGTTTGTCGCTTCACAAACACAACGTCTGCATTAAAAATGAAAGCAAAACACGATCTGTTCTCTAACCATAACCTCAGTACTTTTCTTGCCTAAACCTAACCTCACAGGGGGCTTTGGTATCGAACTCAGGTCTCCCGCATGTCAGTCCTGCACAGTAAACACCCTCCGTCCACCCCAACAACCTCCTTGCAAATCGCTTTGCATTAATAATTGTAGCGCGTCATTCCTTCACAAAAATTTGTTTCAGTACAACGTGACAACATGACAATTACGTTCTCTACAAAAACGTAATCGGGATTGCAGTTTAGTTGTATACGAACGTAATTTTTAGGAGACGGGGCTGTAAGAAATGGTAAATATGTATTATGGGGCCATAGACATGGCTTCAGTCCACACTGTATGGCTGTCCTCTACAGTTAAGGTCTGGTTTAGAATAGGCAGCTCAAGCTGTTGATGCAAACCACAGGGTCAGTGTCAGAGTCAAAGATTTGCACACCTGAATTCCTCCCTGTGCCTGTCTGCAGCGCCTAAGCACCATCCCATTTTTTTCACAGCATTCAAACAGCCTGAGCTCGTTTTGCTGATATTCAGTTTTCTCCGCAGCTTAAAATTATTTTTTCTGTGATTTTATTTACTTGTTTACATTAGTTACATCGATTGCTATCATTAAAAAATCTGTAAGGTGACGTTCATTTTAGCGGCATTAATGGAAAAAAAAAAGCAAATGGAAGAGGAAAAATGTTAATAAGTGAGACAACAAAAACCCAGAGGGAATTTTACAAACTCAGCACGGAACAAACAAGAGGAACATGCAACAAACAAACAGGCAAAAGCTCAAGATAAAGAGACGAAAAATGAGGTGTGAATTACTGAGTATGCAGTGCTTGTATTGCATCCAACGTGAAATTAAATGGCCAAATTAAATGAACTGAAGTAGATCTGGTGGAAGGAATTAATTTGTAGAAAGGAGCGTGCGAGAATGAGAGAGTTTATGTTCAAAGCCATGAAAAATGTAGGGCAACAAACTTTCAGAAGACTAGTTCATCAGACATTGTTGTGGACTGTAGGAGTGTGGAGACAGACAGCAAACCACCATTCTCATTGATATTCATAGAAACCCCTACTAAAGTGAGTGCTGCATGTGCATAGCTTACATTACAGTTATAACAAGGTTATTTATTCTAGTGTAATTTAAAGGTGTGAAGTTGAAGTTTGTCAGTTTTGACTTTGACAAAAGGGAAGTGAAAGTGTGACTATATTCAATAATTACTGAAATACACAAAACTGCAGAGGAGAATTTCCTGGCAGGGGTATTAAAACTGAACTCCTGAGCTTGAACACTGAGGCAGTAAGCACCATTAGCAACACTGTGTTACTCGATTGATTGACAGAGCAGCGTGGCCTGGCCGGCCTGCTCTCCAGACTTTGTTTCATACCTGATGAAGCAGAGACAGCCACCATCAATCAAACATTATGGAGAACTGGGAATATGAGTTCATCACTGAGGCCACTTTCTACTGTAGAACAGGCCAACTTAGTTTATGCACAGTATATTCACCAGTGCTATTTGAAACTGGCATCTTAATCAGCTTGATATGACACTGATTTAATAATCTGCAGACAAAAATAATAAAATAGTCAATACATTTGTGAGTACATAATACATTTCTACTACATGTTCAGTGTTTGGGTTTTAAAATTACACTACTGTAATCATGTCCGCTGCTGGATTCAGGATTTGCATGTTAAATTCCATCTCTTTCTCCCTTACTGCAGCAATTTAGCATCACACTCCTAACACAGTATTGAACCCACACTGGATTATCACAATATGCAGCAGATATAATCTTTTTTTTCCATTCCATGCAGAGATGAGGAGAGGGCTGCATGAGTCTGGTAGATTCACTTTTTCTAACAGCACATTTTGTGCTCTTTTCAAAGTTGCAGTCTTCAGCCTCAACCAAAATTTATTCAAGCAAAATTACGAGTTACTCGTACAGCACCCAATGCAGCCACAAAAGAGTCCCCAAACCTCAAAATAGACGTTCATGTCTCACAACAATACAATTCCCCTTTAATTTCCTGTCATCGAAGTTTCTGTAGGCTATCAAGGAAAGGCGTAAAATGCCAGAGGAACTTGTTGCAAAAGACTGACTTTATAAAATCAATGTGTTGTCCTGATATAAATGAAGGAGTTTGACAACTTGTTCTGTGATATTGACCTACAGGAGCACAACAACACTTTGCTGTGCAAAATATAGTGAAAGCAAAGATCTTCATTTGATCATCTTTGGGTTAAGGGCTTCACAGTGTGATCACTATCTGCACAGAGTGTATAGTACATAAGAATATTAATAACATACTTTATTGATCCCTTGGGGAAATTGTTGTTGTTACAGCTGCCAGACAGTACATGTCAGCACTACTGCAGGGTTTCTGTGTCTTGTCCAAGGACACATTGACAGGAGGAGCTGGGAATCAAACCACTGACTTTGGGGTTTGTAAAGAATTGCTCAACCAACCGAGCTACTGCCGCCCCTAAGAGATTCTTGTGGACAGTCAGCCCCACTAAGGCTCCAAGGTTCAGATTTTAGTATCCTGTCCAGGGACACTTCGACATGTGGCCAGAAATCGGGGAGAACCAGGAGTCGAACCATTAACCCTGGGGTTTATTGACGACGGGCCTACCAACTGATCCACACCAAAGCAGTAGAAAGTGAACAACCCCTTACTGTACGTGCTGAGGGACAATGAATGGTTCTACGTTTACTTTCATTCATAACCCCGAAAAGGAAAACAGCAAATTTAGGTGTCAACATTGGGCCCGTTTACATGACCACAAAAATCTGATAACTCTGAGTAATCAGATTTACTTCAGAAATGTGATAATTGAAAAATGCTTGTTTAAATGTTTCAGTCCATTATCGGATTTCTTTCAGAGTACGTCCACACGTACGTAGCGACGTAAGACTCAAACTTCCAAACATCTGGGCTTGTCTTGTGGAACATGATAACGCCTACAGTAATGTGGGAGCTAATAAGCTACACGCTGCTGCTGTCCTTCGTTTATACTCCATGAGGAGAAAACGATTGACTTTCATAAAGCAAGCATCTGTCCTACTTGTTGTCTTTTGTCATCCACGTATGATGCAACTATGTCACTTCCATTTTTTTTATTTTTTTATTTATACACGTGCAGATATGAAAAAACTATATAAATCAGATTAACGTGTATACATGCACAAAGACATCGGAGTATAGGGCAGAAATCCAGGTGTCTTTATCCGATTTGTCATAATCAAATAACTGCCCTTATCTGATAAAGCCTATCAGATAATGCCGTTTACATGATCACAAATTATCTGATAACTCCAGAAATCAGATAATGATCAGATTTTTAGTGTGCATGTAAATGGGCCCATTGTCACAAATCTGATGACTGGTTAAGCTCTTATTTTTGCAAATATGCACAAATATTTGCAGAACATGAGCCTAGAGGACATTAAAGATACAAATTAATAGTTCCAGGATGTGTTTTTATGTATTTGTATTTTGTACATGTAAATGTGAATCAAGTGTTCTCATTATCAGATTGTGCATAAATATGGAAACTGTGTTCATAAAAACATTAACTTAATTTTGGATCTGATTTTATTTTGTTGGCATGTGTTCCGAAATATGTTCATTCCTATAAGAAAACGAAAACTGTTAATAAACATTAATGATATCAGTGCACACTTCCTTTTTAAAGGGCTTTAAAATGAAAAATCAATAACACTCGAAGACTAAACAATTAGCTATAATGAAGAGAAGCCACTGAACAGCCTCCCAGGACAACAAAATTCATAGAGCACATCAGATTTCCATGAAACAAATTAAGAACATTACTATAGCACAGTCAGAGCATTGCAGCTTATCAGACAGGTGACATGTTTTACCACAGGCTGTTTTGCACTGCAAGCTCCATTATGGCTTACAGCTCACAAAGGCAAACTCAGCAAAAATACAGACACAAGGTTGAACTAAAGCTGAAAATGAAAGCTGTTCCAACAACACAAGGTGATCAACAGTAACAATGAGTATGTTAAATAATTTTGGAAGGTGGAATCTCTCCGATGCTTTTGGATTCATTAATGGTCATTAACAGGGACGGATCTACAGGGGTTCCTAAACTTTTTTTTGTCCCCCCAATTGGGCAATATAATGACAAATATGTTGATAAGCTCCTAACAATTACGTTTGTATATGACAAAAACGCAATCCCGATTATGTTTTTGTGGAGAACGTAATTGCGAGCCAATTAAGTTTTCTGTTAACGTAATGATCATATGTCCACAGTTAACGTAAATGACAAGTTGAAAATACGCTGATACTAAACGTATGAACGAAATGTCCACAGGCAACGTATTTTTGACAGCCAAAATATCCGATCTACAACATCCGGTTTTCTGTTGGCGAAAAAATCCGATGACACAGTTCAACATCCAGATATGTGACTGTAGCTATATTAAAGTGTTTTATGGTTGTGATCAGACTGTGGGCTGGTTAATAGTCGAAAATGTCACTTCACACAGTCACTTCACACACACAATGTCTGCATATAAAAATTTAACAAAAACGCAATCTTTTTTCCTAGCCCTAACCTCAGTACTTTTCTTGCCAAAACCCAACCTCAGTGGGGCCTTTGGTCTTGAACCCAGGTCTACAGCATGTCAGTCCTGCACAGTAAATCCCCTCTATCCACCCCAACCAGGTCCATTGCAAATTGCTTCGTGTTAATAACAGTAGAGCGTCATTCAATTACAAATCTACGGTTGTTCAAATCACTTAGACAAATGAGGCGGAGGAATAGAATAGAATTCCAAAATCCAAAAAGCTTGATTTAACAGCTTTTATCTCAGTTTAATTAAAATCTTTGCAGATTGTTGACTGGTTTTGTGTGTAACACCAGTCACGTAAAAAAGCTTAGGTCCTGTGGAACTGTGACAAACATGCACAGCAGCATCCACTCACAGAAAGTCATCCTCCCACCACCACTGCAGTACTGTCCAAAAATTTAAACAACAAGTTAGTCTTTCCTACTTGTATTTTTGAAAGTTTGAGATAAATGTATTTTAGAAAGCTTGTCTAATTCTGGTTTCGCAATTTAGTAACTGGTTCCAGCACAAATGTAGCAATTGTGCTGATTTTGCGTTGTGTACCAGTGAAAACTAGGTAAATGGCAAACTCAGCAGAGATCTGTTCTTTTAGCGCTGTGCAAACACTTTGTCCTCAGAAGGGGTGATAGTGAGATCAACAGTCTCTTCGACATACCCTCACAGAAAGTTTTTAAAAATACTCAGAGACATTTGGTGCCACAAATATACCAGAAAAGCAATCAAATGTAAAGAAGAGTATGGGAACATAACACTGCAAGTTTACCAGCATCTGCCTTAAAATTAAGTTTAAGTAAGATCACTGTTTTTACACTTTTACACATGTCAGCAAGACTGTAAAGAGTGAGGGAAAGAGATGGAGAGGAAGATCAGGAAGAGTAATAGAGGACAGTGATGAGGTGACTTCAGGGGAGAGAGAGAGATAAAGAAAGAGTGGGAGTCAGCATGAGAGAACAAGAGGAGAGAGAGGGCGAGCACGACAGGAAGATAGAGAAGAGCGTAGCATAAAATCAATTCATCTAAGAAGCTCTATTTTTCCTGCAGCCTTAATCATTGTTTCAGCATGGGCATGCACTCTCACACACACAAACACACACTAGGAGATTTTAATTATATCCTGCTAGCCTATGTAAAGAAGCTCTCAGTGAGTGGAGCATTTACCTAACCTACAGACAGTACAGAGCTCCAGGCACCAATACTGCATACAGGAATACAGGGTACAGGATGGAGGACATGAGCTCTCCCTCAATTGATGAAGCAGAGTGAGATAATGATAATCTTATCACAACGTCCATTCAGTCACTGTATCGGAACTGTTGAGAATATCACACAATCATCATCTACATTGGAAAATCAAGCAGTGCTTAAAATCATTACCAAACTCTCCAAAACAAAATCAAGGCCTTTCCAAGGTCAAGAATGAATTGTGAATTATTCCACTACTGTTTACTGTTAATAAAAAGAGACCGAGTGCTGTGACACCTCACATCGCCTTACTCAGGAACAAAGATTAACTCTCTACCAGTAGGTGGCAGTAGTCTGTATTCATGATTCAAAAAGGGAAGGCAGAAGAAGACCTAGGACTGCAGATTGCTCTACAAACTCTAAAGCAGCACTGGGAAGCACTTATAACTACTTCAAATTGAGAATATGTCTGATAAGAAGTTCGAGTCCATTTCTCTTTTCCAATGTAGTGATTGGCTGAGGTGAACAGCCAATCCGAGTGCTCTCTCTCACAGGTCTGCTGCCAATTCAACATGTTGAAGTGGCTGGAAAGCCACCAGCAGGTGTGTGACCAGTGGCACCATGACAGTGTGAACACGCCACAAAAACTCGTCACTGCACGCACTCACACCGATGGCCGACCGTTCAGCTTGGGGTGTCCCGGCTCAAAGAAAAGAAACAGCCAAGAACCTAAAGATTCAGAGTGTAACAATATTTTAAAAAGAACAGCTGCAAACTATCACATGACTTGATAAAATAAGTTGGATTATGCTTTTTTATTAATGAACTGTATTACCACTGTTTGTATCAGTTAGGTACTAATTGATACTGAACATCATCATTGGCAGTCCCAGTGTGGACCCATCACTCATGTTTTTTTCAGTCTGTGTGTGTAATGTAATCCCAAGAGCTTAACTTGAAGCAGATATAATCGCACCACTTACAGATTCCCCAGAGACAAGCAGACAAACAGTTACTCTGTGCTGCTCCATTCAGCACTGCTGCTGCTGCTCTGTCTGCCTGCTCTACTGTATCTCTATTCTCCCTCTGTGATGTACAGCGTAGCCCTGGGCTCTGACAGATAGAGACAGTGTTTTATTGAAGCAGGTACCAAGCCGGGTTAAATAAGAACAGCATGCAACGCCTTCAGCCTTCCACCCGTCTTACACTTTTTTCTGTTGTTCTTTCCATTCATGCTTCCCTTCTTTCTTTAGTCGCTCTGATTCTGAACCTGCAAAAATAACCTACATGTACATATTTCTCTCCCTCTATCGTAGCTCCATTCGTCCTTCTCTCATTCCCTCCTGCAGAACATATAAGCTGAGGCTATTTCTTTTCCCTTCTACCCTTCTCTGTTGCCCCTTTTTTTTTCTTCATCCTCCCTTTCCTGTACTCCCTAATCCCATTTTCACCTCCACTTTATAGTAATTTTTCCTTCAGCGCTCTCTTCTTTTCCTCCCTCAATTTCCACATCATCCCCAAATCTCTCCTTCCATTCTCTATTTCTTCTTCATGCACTTCTTTTCTACATTCCTTTCTCTCCTTTTTTTGTGGTTCTTGTTTCCCTTTCCCTCCCACCTTCCTTCCCTGTTTCCATCTGCTCTAAAACATACTATAGCCCCAGGCTGTCTGTATCAGCAATAGTAACCGGTGCAAAAAGCGCTTTAATAATGCAAGACATACACTGCAACAAACTTGCAGACTGACTGACTGACTGACTGACTGGCTAAGCCACTTTAGGGCTATTTGCATTTACAGTCTATAAATTACACTTTAATAATGAAACAACCTCACACTCCCGGCTGAAACACTGGCCTATTGGTCGAATAATGAGGTGTTTAGATCAGGAAAAAACTGACCCGAAATTCTGTTGGTTGAATATTCAGTGTCTAGTTAAATATCTCCTGTATAATACAATTACAATATAATACAAAAATGAAATGTGGCACTGCAATATTCATGCAGCAATGTTGGCTCAGTACAACAACTAAAATAGATAGCGGAGCAGTGGAAGTAAACATCCTCTTTGTTATCTTCACAGAAAATGTTACAGTAGGTGATTGACTATTGACATCAGAAAATGTCAGTTTCTTTATAGCCAGATATTTAAAAGCCCTAATAATAATTCTATTAAACTATAAAGTTCGATACACGTCACTTAGGAACATGAATGTGAACCATCAACATAAAAGGAATAGATCTGACTAAGAACTCTGATTTGATCATTAAAGCCTGTAGTGTGAACGTAGCCTCTCACACATCCCAGTTATCACTCTCCATTTTTTAAAGCTTTTTCTTTAGTTCAGCTTCAATAAGTATTTTAGAGGTTAAAGTTATGACTATGTCTACACTGCCTCTTTGAGCCAAGGTCAAACCACTAAGAACTCAAAGCTGAAGACTCTGACTTTCCACTTATTGAATAATTGTCTGTTCCAATAAATTGCACAGTATAAAAATGTTACCATTATTAAGAAATAACAAGAAGTCTTTCTGAAGCATTTTACTGGAGTAATTCATTAATGTAGTTTAAGTAAGACTTTGAACATGTTCCAGTGATTTTTATTTGTTGTCTTTTTAACTGGTTATGTGTTCACTAAATTCTCATTTCCCCAGAAAATGCTAAACTTTTCATTTATATCCCCTCTGTTGTCTTTTCTTTTTATCCAAAACACAGATGAAAGGTGGAACAAACTTCTAGCTTCCGCCTGAATGTCAGTGAAGTCAAGCAAACCGCAGTGAAACTCAACTGGGACAGACGCTAACATCTGTTATTAATCATTCATTGACTTTACATCAATGTGCAGATTGCCTGACGAGATCCAACACAAACCGTAACACCTTCTGTGTTCCCAACACTGGCATTCACGGAGGTGACAGAGCGTAGGCCTCATCGCTCAGTCAATCCATAATTAATGGAGCAATCTGTATGTTTACATGAGGCTGCTCGCTGCTGTTCATTCATTCACAAAACTGTGGGAAACTAACATTGCCATGCAGCACTAACAGAGGCTGATGGATTCCAAAAAAACACTAGTCGATTTTATCAGAGGACAACAGCAGCTGGTTAAACCATCCACAAAAGAACACCAAAACTAATAATGATTTGATCCCACCATTACTCATGTTAAGTAATGCTGATGAAATTCTCTTAACACAACCACAGCCATACTCACCCTCTGCCTCAGTGCTGAACAACCAATAACTGAAAAGACAGTAAAAAAAACACACACACACAAAGCCACAAAGAAATATCACCTGCAGTTCCCTGCTCATTGGAGAAGGGGGTGGGTGTAAGATTTCTTTTAACAAAGGGGTCAGACTTTGGCACACACTCAAAGGAGTGAGCTTGCTTTAAGTTTTATTTCATACTTTGGTGAAATAAATGTGTCACTGAATATTTTATTTTTAAGCATTTGGTCTTACAATGGTCTTATTTGGGGATTTTTAACTGATCCTGCAAATCAATATTTTTTACAGGGGTGAAAAAAAAAGAAGTTAACGTCACATAGTATTTTGTTGTGTTTTACTTTAATTTGACTCTGGATAACCACATTTTCTATTGGCACAGCGAGTTCTATGGATTATCTGACACTTTTTGTGTTATGATTACCACTCCCTTGAGTTGCTTTGTTGGCCAAGCAAGATACCTGCTGCTGTGTGCAGTTGTACTTTAAGTTTGCAGAGAAAGGTCATATAATATTTAAGCTGTTGAGAGGGAGGTGGAAAAACCATTTATAAATTAGTTTTTAATTTTGGAGCATTTTCCCGTGACTCCTTGGCCATTTTTCAGCAGCACTGCTACGTGCTGGTGATCATCCCTCTTATTCACTCCCCCTCCCTCTCTGTTGTTGCTCTCCATGCTCATGTGATTGCATTTTTCAACCAGTGAAGGGTGCAGAGAGGTAATGCAATTGCAGTAAGTTCAACTACAAAATCTGCAGAGGTGCTGAGATGATTGATCATGCACGTTTAATGGCTGTAGTACAAGCAGACATTTTGCTGCAACAAAAATATGCAAAAACATTTACAAACATTTACTTATGAATAATAAGAACTTCAATGTGACAACACAGTGAATATTTGATGTTATTCAGTGCTACTGAATAACCAATTTGATATTAACTTCCAAAACAAAACACATTTAACACACTAAGTGTAACAAATGTGATATTATAATGAACAATATTAGATGGTGGGATACAGTTATAGATTAAATGATCTTAGAGATTCCTCTAAAAAAAAAGACTCAATAACAGGGATGTTATTGAGGATCAAAACCTCGAAATTATTTACCAACCAATTAGTACAACTGCTCAAACTTTAGGCAGAACAGAATTAGTCCCGTCTTGAATTCAGTTTCTTTATGAAGGTAATGTTTTAATGCTTTTGCATTTAAATTAGGTTTTGAGCTGCTGGCTCCCTTCTCTCTCTTAACTCGTGGTTTCAGTGTTGAAAGGATTATTGGCCAGGGAGAATGTGGTAACATTTCTGTCTGTGGCTCTGACCCACTCGGTTTTTCACTCCGTCACCTTCGTCTGTTCTCCCTTTTTTTTCTCCACCATTATCATTCTCATTGTTTGGTGGTTTTGCATTTTAACAAGGTGAAGTCATCTGCCATTTTTCTTTCAATATGTCACTCACCTTTGTTCATTCATTTATGCATTCACCCACTTCTGCAATTATTTTGAACTGTCAAATTCTACACCAGGTTATTGTAACACTCACGGTTTTGCATTTAAATGATGCTAACCCTTGGCTCTTTCTCCCATTTCCTCCTCTCTCCATCTTTCTCTCTCTCTATAGACTGCTGTGAAAAAGTATTTGGACCCTTCCTGATAAATATGTATTTTTTGGCATAATTGTCACACTTAAATAGATCAGATCAAACTCATTTTAATATTACACAAAGATAACTTACAGTAAATACAAAATGCAAAGTTTTTAAATTATTATTTATTTATTACTGGAAAAAAGCTGTCGTCCAAACCTGCCTCACCCAGTGTGAAAAAGTATCGTAAGCGCTTGACTGCAGTTGTTGCTGCCAAGGGTGGCACAGCCAGTTATTAGGTTTAGGGGGCAGCTACTTTCTCACATAGGACCAGGCAGGTTTGGCAACTTTTTTCCCTTAATAAATGAAATCATGTGACAAATATGAAAACAAAAAATCAGGAAGGGGACAAATACTTTTTCACAGCACTGTATATGGTGATGAAGGGCATGCTCCAAAATGAAAAGTTATCCCCTCTCGCTTTCATTTTTTTTCCAATGTTGCTCCATTCATTTTCACATCACAACTTTCAATTCTGTAGCCTATTGAGGTTACAGTTTGTGTTTGGTGGTTTGCATTTCAATTAGGTTAACCTCAGCTTTCCCCCCCCCCTTTTTCTTTTTCTGCTTCTCCTTTCTTTCACTCTGTCTCTTGGTGCAGTGATCAAAGACTTATTTCCCAGGATACATCTGTCATATCCATTTTCCTTCACTACCTCAACCCAAGATAATGTGCCAATTGGTGGAGGCTTTTATCCAAGGAGGCTCACAGTGCTATGAGGCTAATATGGGCAGAGCCATGGGGGGAATAGAACTCCTTACTCTGATAGTGTGAGTGCTGTGCTCTTCTCTTTCTGCTGTATGAAAAAAAAACACAGGGAACTGAACCCTTGAGGCAGAAAAAGAGAGATAAAGAAACCTTATTTCTGAGTTCAGTGAACTTCAGCTACATGAAGATGTAGTAAGTTGTTTGGCATTCATTTTGCTACCGTCTTCTCAACTTTTGAGTTGTGAAACCTGTCTTTGTATCTGATCTGGACTGGGTGTGATACATCATCTTCTCAGTAGGATTAAAAAATGAGCTGGAGAACACACAGACTCCATATAGATGCATATTAACTGCGAGAATCAAAGGGACAAAAATAGAGAAGAAAATCATAGTAGAACGTAAATGATAAGATTTTGGTACAAAAGTTAATCATTGGATTATGTACGATACATGTAAGATATTCTAACAGTATTTCGCTGTTACAAAATTAGTGTCATTGATTAACTGTCATATTGTATTTTTCTGTAGTATTACTTTAGTGGCTTTGCATTTAACTCTGTCTCCCTCCCTCCCTCTCTCTCGGCCTTTCCTTACACTGGGGAAAGAGTGACTTTCTGGTGGGAAATGTGTTCACGGTAACTTTCCCTCAGAAGAGCTTTCCATTTCCCGGGCCTTTGTTGAGATATTACCACTACTAATCTTAAAGGCAGAGTTCTCTATACTGCTGAAGACTTTCTCTTTCTGCATGTGTGTATTTGTTTGTGTGTGTAAGAGATGAAAAGAGAGAGATGGTCTGCAGTAATGTATTGTACATGCAAATATTCAGCTGTTTATGAAAGCATTTTATGTTGTCTGTGCATGTACTTACATATACAAAGTTATTTGCATTTTGCATGTACAGGTGTGTGAGTGTGTGTGCAACATGTATTACTCACAATGTGGGGACTGAAACCTGTTTACACGTTGTGAGGACACTGCCTTCCTTGTGGGGACCAGATACTGGTCCCTGATAGTGTGCAATGACTTGGTTTAAATAGTTGGGTTCAGGGTTTTAGGGTTTAAGCAGGTAGTGGTTCCAGTAACAGGGTAAGTCCTGAGTAAATTAATGTAAGTCAATGTACAAACCCCACTAGGTGATAAAGACCAGTGTATGTGTGTGTTTCTAAGAGAAAGAGAGACAGGGTATGTGAGACAGATTATGACCATTTGTGTTTTTCTGTGTGTTACAGCCTACACTAGGCCTGACTTCAGCGCCCTAATACTGCAGCACCATTTCCCGCCAAGCTGTGTGTGTGTGTGAGAGACAGAGGCAGAAAAAAGAATGAAAGAGCTATAGAGCAAAAAGACAGTGAGAATAAGCATGACTGTGTATTAAAGAACGTGTTTTTGTCTGTGTCAGAGTGTGTGTATGTGTGGGTGCACATGTGTGTTTGTGATAAACCCTTGTTGACTGAATCCCATTCAGTCAGGCAGGAGGAGGTTATCCCTCTACTGCAGAGTCTACACACACACACACACACACAATTGGATTTCTTTTTTTCCTCTCTTGCTTTGTTTTATACATACACTCTGTCTCTACTCTCATTCTCAAACAATCTTCCTTCTGCACACACTGCTCACACACACACACAAACAGAAAGCTTTGGCTTGGCAGGAATGTCTACTGCAGTACCAGGGCAATGAAGTCAGATTTGGTTGCAAGTCAGACACGTGAGCACACACATGCGCGCACGCACACACACACACACACAAAGCTTGGCAGGACCACTGCAGTACTAGGTGCAGTGGAGGAAGCTAACGTTATAATTACCTGAAGGTGATCCCGCTATTTCACCCTCCAACAGCCTATAGGACGACGGCATTCTCCCAGATGAAGAAAGACACACCACAACATAAAATCTGCCTCACACACACTCTGCCATACACACACATGCGGACAAGCAGAGGTTGTTTTAGCTGACTTGTGTAAGTCTGCATATTGTTGCCTGAATTCTGTCCTCAGTTCCACTTTTTTGTGCAATTTCCTGGTAATTTACAGAGAAGTGATTTATTTCTAGTTTAGACTCAGCAGTCTTCAACAGCAAATGTTTGTGTGTTCAGTAGGACTCTTACATCCACAAGCAGCATTCAGTTGTCAAGAAATGACAGATGTTTTGAAATATCATTTAACACTGTCAAACTATAACAGTGGTTCTCAAACTATGGTACGCGTACCACTTGTGTTCCGCAGGTTCCCTCTAGTGGTACGCCGGAACACCTGAGAATTTTTTTACGAAAATTAAATAGCAACATAAAAGACATAATACTACTATAGTTTACAGGTGAACTGTCTTCCGGTCACTGGACAACGTCAGACTTTTATACACTTTACATCTCCATAAACATTATTAACAGCATTGGAGTCACAACACCTCATCCCGAATTAAGTGTTAGTTTAAACTATCATGATGTTGTAGCGGAAATCTGGTATCTAGATATCTGTCAGAAATTAGAACCATGTCCAGTTTTGTTGGGGATGATAAATTCTGACAGCTGTGTGCACACACTGCACCCATTTGATCTCTCAGGCTGTTTTTACGCACGGTCACAAGGACAGTAACATCCTTATTCACAGACATCGCTGAAATCTAGTCGCTGAAGTCTGTTGGTTAATAAATCGAGAGCACGGATTACT
>JAUMHL010000025.1:24825058-24837387 GCA_032362345.1 Sandelia bainsii
ACGTCTCCAACATCGTTGGCGGCCATCATTTCTGCTCAACGTGAATCGACTTTCATCAGAGAACAGCACTGAGGCCCGCTGGTCCCTCGTCCAGCGGGCCTCAGTGGGCCTTAGTGCTGTTCTCTGAGGCCCGCTGGACGAGGGACCAGTGGGCCTCAGCAAATGCTTCCTGGCCCATGCAAGACGATGACGCCTGTGCCTGGTGGTGCGGTCAGGTACCCTTGCAGATAGATAAAGAAAACTGTGTTTGCAGTGTTTCATGATTGTATTTGACACTTGCTACCTTGACTTATAAAAAACACCCAAACAGTGTCAGTGTGCTATTTTTCAAGGAGCATCAGATAATGTGATCCATGCCTAGCAAAAAAAGAGATCTCAATCAAGAAGACTACAATCAAGAGTTGTTAATTTGCATGTAGCCAAAGACAAACCATTATACAAACTGTCTAAATGGAGACGATTTGGAAGTGGGGGGCCAAGCCAAGATCACTCCAAAAACGTAATGCAGAATGCTCATTGAGGTGAAAAAGAAGCCTACAGTAAAAGCTAAAGACTAAGACTCACTGGAGCTGATTAACATCTCTGTACACGAGTCAACCATACACAAATCATTGTATCATCAAGCATGGTATCCATGGCAGCACACCAGGGAGGAAGCCATTGCTCTCCAAACAAAATATTGCAGCACTTTTGCCCGAGACCACCTTGACACTCCACAACACAACTGGAAAAATGTCTTAGGGACTAATGAAACAAAGGTATAGCATAAAAAGAGAACTTTACCAACATCATCTCAACAGTGAAGTACAGTGGAGGGAGCATCATGATCTGGGGCTGCCTTGCTGGGACCTGGACAACTTGCCATTATGAAAGTATCCTACAGTATAATATCAGGGTGGCTGTCCACAAGCTGAAGCTTATAAGAAGTTGGGTGATGCAGCAGGAAAATTACCTTAAACATTAAAGTATGTCTACTACAGAATGGCCTCAGAGAGACAAAATCCACCTTTTGGAGTGGCCCAGTCAGAGCCCAGACCTCATCCCAATAGAGATGCTGTGGAATGACCTCAAGAGAACTGTTCACATCAGATAGCCTACAAATATGTTTGAGCTGAAGCAGTTCTGTAAGGAAAGATCCAAAATTCCTCCCGGTCATTGTTTAGGTCTAATCCACAGCTTCAGGATGTGCTTGTTTAAGGTGTTTCAACAAGTTATTAAAACACTGCCATCGCCTTTTCCACCATCACTCTATATGTGTAATGGATGTGTTCAATAACGACATGGAAGTGTTTGTTATTTGTGACTTTGGTGAAGATCAGATGAGATTTCGTGATAAATTAATGCAAAAAACCAGGAACAGCACCATTATTTTTTCTTTTGACTGTAAATGCCTTTAGTTCTTCACAGATTTGTAAAAAAAAATTCAAGACAGTTTCATCCAATCCAGGACTTTGTCTGATACCTTGCTCAGCATCAGTAAAGTAGTATAGTAGTAGTAAAGTAGTATAGTATATAATATAACTTTAAACAAAAAAGCAAACTGTTGTCCAGGCTAATGAAAATCCCAGACAAAAAAATAATAATTGATGGTGGATGTCCACAAGCTGAAGCTCAGAAGAAGCGGTGATGCAGCAGGACAATGACCTTAAAATGAGCAGGGCAAAATGCTTTTTGTTTTATCTCTGGATGTATGAAGACTTCAAGCTATGTAAATAGACTAATATTAGCTATAGATCTTATGGTATGAGAAAGTGTCTACTGTCATTTTTGTAACCAAAAGCAAACCCACATTTTGCTTTTGACTGCAGTTTTGTGAACCTGGATCCAGTTCAGGTCATAATGTACTGTTTGATGCTGCTGCCTGTTTTCAGCTGCTTTACTCCAAATGCTGCAGTCCATTGTCAGAGCCAGACTGTGGCTTTACTGAAACTAATCCTCGTTTTTATAACAATTCCAGAGTACATGATTACATCCTCTGGAGCTGACACTGAAACTGAATGTCAAGTTGGAAATCATATCAAAAGCTCCTAAATTTATATTATCATGCTGCATTAAATGGAGTTCAGTTCAAATATGTTTTATTAAATAGCTTAACTTTTATAAAACTACATCTGTTGACATAGAGAGATTGCAAGTAAAAAAAACAGTGGACAGTGACAGTGGAAACAGATCTCTATAACACTTTAACAGTGTTCCGTGTCCAAGCATGAATCTTTATTCTGCAGCAGGGTGGTAAAGCAGGACACATCTGCTGTGAGCTGAGAAAATGAAGACATGCAGGTAACAGGGGCTTAAAAGACACCGACTTTAAACATTATACTTTCAGGGACAATTGTGTAACCTAGGTTAAGAGAACTGTAGTGGTTCTGAACCTTGCTATTAGGAATACGTAATTCAAACTCAAAATGTCTCATAACAAATTAGATCAGATCAAATCATTAGAAACTAGTTCTGATTCAAAACAGGTAGACAATCATGTCTAAAGCCCAGCAATGAAGTTGTCGAATAAAACTTAATAAAAACGCGACAGACTATAGCAAAAGTATTAAATTTTTCCTTTAGTAGGACAATGTGTAAAGGTGCATGTGTGAGTGTGAGTGTGTGTGTGTGTGTCTGCATGTTTATGTCACAGTCTGTAATTACTACTGAGTGCTGATGTGTGCTCATGTCAAAGTGAGGTTTTGCATGTGTGTGTTGACGTCTCTGTGTGTGTGTAGATGTGTGCTGGGGTATCAGCGTGTGTGTGTGCGCGCGTGTGTGTGTGTGTTTGTGTGTCTGGGCTGTAGGCTCTAAGCCAAGGCAGTCTTGGCAACGTAAAGATGTTAACAGAAACAGACAGGCTGCCATCTCCCTCAGCTGCTTGGCTATCACACACACACACACAGAGTTATAGATCGACACTTACAGACACACAGAAATACACAGAATTACAGACGATCACATCAGTTCTCGATGTCTCACACACAGCACAGAGTGCTCACATCAGCAAGAAGAAAATGTTCATTGACAGAGAAAGAGGAAAAATCTTTGCTGACTCTTTGGAACCAAGTTAATTGTTATCAGTCAGTGCGAGTGTCCATGTGGTGAACTATTAAATACAATGTAGAGAAGAGAAGGAGGAGAAGAATATAACAGGGTAAGGGAGAGGAGAACAAGGTAAAGAAGAGGAGAGAAAAAGAGAAAATAACAGCACAAACACCATTTACCATCCTTTGATGGCAAAATGTCACACACAGGCCACAAAGGTTAAGGCACAACTAGCAGGCTGTTGTCATCAATAACACAGTACAGGTGAAAACTGTGAACACACGTACGGAATCAGTGGTTGTGGTTAAACGCAGTAAGTTAACAGGATAAAAAACAAATGGCATGTGTGAGTTGGATTATGTGTTCGGCCACGTGTCAGGACGAGGAAGACCGAGAATAGAGCCATCATATCAGATGAAATCAGACCAGCTATCAGATGGGGTGTTTTATGGTCCGTGGCGTGGCAACGAGGAAGGCAGGACAACGCGTGCAATTGAATATAAGCATATTCTCAGCGGTCTCCATAATCAGCACATTCAGAGAAGAAAACAGAGCAGTAATGTGTTTGGTACCTGGACGTTTCAGTAAGAGTGTACAGTAAGATGTCTCAGTTCTCTGCTCTACTAGTGCCAAAGAAAGCAGACAGGATAAAAAGTATCGAATGAAACTTTGAAATACTGTATAAGGTATTTGTATTTGTATATTATGTATTTGTACTGTGTAGTATGTACACCTCTAGAACAGTAAAATTACTTCTGTTTGTTGAAGGCGACAACTAGTTCTCACAACGACAGGAGACTCTCATTGTTGATATGGTTTGTCAGAACAATGTGCAGAATCCAGCTGCAGGTAATCGAAGGCAATACACATGCTAGTACATACTGTACTACCATTTATACAGTATTGTATGTAAAGGAGTACATAAACAGAGAGATCTGTCATGCTGTTTCTCAAAAGTTATTACATATGGGCCTGTTTTTTCACTTTATGTATATAGAAAGTACAGTGTTTCGTATTTTTTAGTGTGGTGTGTAAGTAGGGCTCTGTACTGTTCATGGATTAGCTGTTTTTTGTATCATCTGATAGGAGTGTTTGGTTTTGAGTGAGAAAAAAAAAATAGTTTTGAGTGGATTGATTTTACGAGACAAGTCACAAGTTTTGTGAATGTAGCTTGAAATATGAGGTTTGTGTTTACTATTCTCAGACAAGAAAAGGACATTTCAGGCAATTTGTTTTATCAGTGCAGAAAAACTAATACACTGCTTGAAGGACAATAACTGTGTATATAATAGAGTGAGTTCACATTTACATCTATCATGCCTTCATTTTATACCTGTAAACTACTTATCGAAGCCCTGTGACCAGGTGAAGGTCAAGCTAGTCCTTCAATAATTAGCACAGTGGGCCTTTTTTACAGATGCATGCACGAACAAGAGAAACAACATTATGATGCACAAGTACTAGCACATCTAAACGCAGGCGGGGGGAACCGTGTGTGTAACCAAGACATCAACAGGGAGCGTGTGTAACAGAGTGGAAGGAATGTGCAAGTGTAGAGTGGAGGGAGATCAGTAATCAATAAAATCACCTCATGGCCGTACTGACAAGGAGGACAAGCGAGAGGATATTGAGTCAATCGAGTGACGTGACGGCTCATTTTGTCTGCAAACCACCATTGCACATCATCTTCTCTTCAGCTCTCCTTTCTGTCATTTTGTCCTTTCCTGCCTGAGTTTTTTTTTTCTTTTCTTTTCAAAATAATAGCCCAATGACTATCGATGCAGAGCGGAGCTGTGGCAAGATTACTGTTATAAAAAGAGAATTACAAGCTGAGAAGTCTTTGCTCTGCTTGAAGAAACACACACAAGCACGCATACATTTAAATGAGTCTGTAAGCAAACACAAATTCAGACAAGAAAACAGCTTAAAGTCAACAGATATGCAGCTATGGATCAGTTGGTAGAGCACCGCAGTTTAATAGTCGATTCCCTGTTCATCCTCAGAGTGTGCCTCAGTGTAACTTAAGTTGCTTTGGATCAAAGTGTCTGCCAAATGACTAAATGTTAATATGCACTGATTGCTTCAACTGTGGCATATTTGTGGCTGGAGTTCTGCCGAACACTCCCAAGACACTACAGTCAAGTAAGTGTAAATGAAAGCAACTGAAAACTGGATTTCCTAAACTTACATTTAACATTAATACTTTAATGCTTCTCTACTTTACCTGCAGTAGATATTTAACCCCATCAACCCCAACCTGTCACGGGGGACAGGTTCTTTCACTGTAACTCTTTAACCACAATTGAAAAATTCCAATGGTTTCTGAAAGCAGCGATATTAAGATCATTACCGTAATCCAAGGCACGTGTTCACAGCAGCCCGAGGAAGACGAAGGTTGGTTACATAAAGTATAATATGTATTTATTGGTTATATATAGTATTATATGTAACTTACAATTGCTGCTACATTAGATATAAGTTGATTTGATTAATTTTGGCTTTCTAAACTTATAATATGTAAACTTCAGTTGTCCCCTGTTAAATTAGAAGCAATTAATAGCTTGGTTTTACCAATAAATCAGGCTGATGGATTAATCTGATCTAATTAGAATTCTTGCAGTTAATCAGTGATCTGCTGGTCTAATGAGTGACAGTAATGAATTTCTGATTAGGTTCACCTTCAGAGGGAACTTTTCAACATTAAGACATCCAAATTGGACGAGACCCACTGGCCAACTTTATTAGCAGCCTACACTGCTGACATATTAGGAATATTATCCTGATAGAGTTAACAGCTCAAGTGATATCTTGTAGTATTCTTCATCACTCTTTCATTACAAGCCAAAGTAATAAGAGCTCTGTGGCTTTTATACAAACTCAAAAACCACTGAGTGTCTGCTCCACCCTTCTTATCTGCATGAGAATCAAATCAAATGCACCCTGACCTTTAACCCATAATAGTTCAAGTATCCACTGGTCTACACTCTCCCAGCTATTTAAATGCTAATCAATTAATTACTCTGAACATTATACTCTCATTGCAGTTCACTATAAATCACGTCAATCCACAGAAATATCCCTGATAGTCAGAGAAAGAGAGTGTGGGCGAGAGAGAACAGTAACAATAGTTTTTAAACGAGGTCTGATTGAATCCTCATTCTTAATTTCCTAATGAAAGTTTTCCCAATCTCCAGACCCCCCCTTCCACCCCATCCCTCTTCTTCTACCCTTTCTCTCGTTCACACTCCCCTCAATCTCTCCTCTGTCTGAGTCAATCACTGCACATAATAATGAAAAAGTGAGGAGAGGCACATGCACACACACTCTAATGCGCACTCACATGTCCTAGGTCTCAGAGGTGCACTCACGCACTGCTGATATCCAATCACACACACAGTCCGGGAGAAATTAGGTGTCTGTTAATTCATTCCCATTGTCTAAATGAATGGTAATTTCATGGATAGGGGAGGGTGAGGGGGATGCGTGCGGAGGGGTTTAACTTCAAAACCAACTGCAGTGTGCAGCAATATAGGAACAAACAGTGCATTACAGCACTGGCTTAATTATATGCTAATCAAAGTGCCTGTGGGGCTCACAGAAGTGATGTAACGCTCAGAAAGAAATATATAAATGCACTTACACAGTTTCAGTCAATTCTGAATTTATTAGTATGTGATTTTGTTCAGTTTATTGGATTATTGTTTTCTTTTTTTTTCATATTACTCAGACAGTGGGGAGTTGAGGCAGGAAGAAGGAGAAGAAACGGGCTGCGAGGTGGGATTTCAGCTCAGGAGTAAAGAGGTTCATGTAAAAGCTGTGTTTTATTAATGTGTACAGTTTGGAATATTTCATTATTTACAATATAATCATATTTACCTCCTAATTACCTACTGTATAATACAGTATTTGTTTGACATACAACACAGCTTTAGAGAATACAGACAATGCAAACATCTGGGAATGCACCACATAGGTCAGTCAATGATGCAGAACATCTGATTCCTAGCAGCTTGCATTTAAATATATGGGACTCATAAGGAACACCTGGCGCTCAGGTACAGCTGGCTATGGACAATATGGGGAATGGCGCACAATCCGGTGCCGGATAGCACCCCCCCCCCTTGATGTGTTTTTAATTTTATTCTGAGTAAGTTGTAGGACATGACACTCGCAGCAATCAAGGCAAAGAGGAATGTAAGCATGAAAGTGATGCATTGTTGTAAACTGAACAGGATAACAATGTTGTATTGTTTACTTCACAATTACTGTTTGAAGACAGGTAAATGATGTCAGTTTTAACATTCACATTACATTGCATTTAGTCATTTGGCAGACAATTTTATCCAGACTGACTTACAAGTGAAGCACAAAGAGATGCAAGTGTCAGATAGGGAAAGAAGACAGATGTATTTGCCTTGATTTAACTTACTGAACTGCAAATTTAATTGTTTTAGTTGCTGCACAGAACAGAGGTGAAAATGCAGTGACTTTTTCTGTCAGTTTATGAATCATCTCAGGATGCATCTATCAAACTGAAATTGTGGGTCACATTTAGAAATGCCAGTCAAAATAAAATTGGATCTACCCAAGAGGTGAAATCGATTGGAGCTTTGTAGCTCTCGGAGCTGCTGAGGGCCAGCAGCTTCTTTGAATTCAGCAGTAGCAGAGTCACATTTCAGTGTTTGGCTGTGCACAAGCCACTGCCAATCATCCTCCCGAGAAGCAGAGCAAGGAAAAGGTGCGTTGACCCTGTACTTTATGTAAATGAAACATCTGTGGTTGTCAGCAATGCAGCAGGCAACAGCAATCAACAAACATTGTGTGTGTGAGAATGTATGTGTGTATGGGGTCCTTAGGCAAGACCTCACTATGCTTGATTACTTGCTTTGAGTGACAAGAACTAAGAGAGTCACGCTGGCTCGGACCAGATTAACAAGATCTGCACCAGATGATGAGGAACCAGGACAATCTGACAAAAAGTGGAGCAAACCATCCACTCTTACATCTTGAGATCAACCAACTACACATCACAACCCAGACCCAAGAAGTCAGAGAAGAACAACTGGATGCAGCAAAAGCAGGATCCTTACCCACCACAGCCCCTCCACTACAGGGCACAGCAGCGCATATGAGGCAGATAACAGCGGATAAACTGGCAACCACTGTAATCAATTACCAAGGCTCAGTGGAAAAAGACCATCAGATGGTATGCTATCAGATATGTCTGTGAAGATTCTCAGTCAACCAATTGAAGTTGTCTGGAAGTTGAGAGTGAAACGTTTCGCTATTCATCCAAATTGCTTCTTTAGTCTGCTTTTTATCTACAACCCGAATTCCGGAAAAGTTGGGACGTTCTTTAAATTTGAAAAAAATGAAAACTAAAAGACTTTCATCACATGAGCCAATATATTATTATATTATATTTAGTAACTATAAAATGGTAACAATGCTCTGAAATCAGGTCATGTCCCTTTGCAGCAGTGTTCATAAATTTCGTCTCGTCTTTGCTGACAGCATTTCATTTCTTGTTTCCACGCTTGTTAGAGCAATTGTTTCAAACCCCGTAGTGTTTTCACCTTCACCTCAGCCAATTTGGGCTCATGACAACACAGCAGTCCCACTTGGATCCAGACCAAAACAATGAGACCAACAGTTTGACAGGGTTTCATTTTGAGTGACACGAAGCTCTAGCTACAAGACACATTGTGCATACCGAGTTTAACATTTGCTGTGGTACCAACTTATTTTGTGTGATATTAGATGTTAGACTAATAATAGATACTTTATTAATCCCCTTGGAGAAATTCTTGTGGACATGCTGCCCCTTTGAAGCCCTAAGGTTTCAGGATTCAGTGTCTTGTCCAGGGTCACTTCTAAATATGGCCAGGAATCGGCGGTGATCCGGGAAGCAAACCACCAACCCTGGGGTTCGTAGCCCTATCAACTGCACCATGTACATACTACACATCCTTGTTTAGAGCCTGTGACATCACACAGATCTGACACACAGAGTTTGACCTTGTCTGACAGGGTTGGGAGGCACCTCTCAGTTTGTAGTTTCAAAAGTTAATTCTGGTTCTGGCTTGACTGGCTTTTCTTGGCATCAGTGGTTATGTTAATGTTAAGATAAGGTACTTGGTCACAGTTTTACATTAACGTCTTTTTTCCAGTTTAAATACAGAATTACAGTGGATTTACATCCTACAATTATTTTAACAGCAGTCCACTGGAGTGAGATTAGAGCCTTGCTCAGGGCGTCACTCATTAATTTCCAAATCATGATTTCACAGGCATTCTGAAAAAGGCTTTATCCACTTCTGTCAGTATGTGGCTGTGGTACAAGTGTGATGTTTAAGTGCCTTTAAAATAATAATAAGTACTTGTGCGTTCTTTAATATGACCACCATTAACCAGAAACCATTAGCATTTTCAGTTTGGTGATAAAATGAAATGAAATTAAAGCAACACTGCATATCCTGCAAAACTAAAACAACACTTTAAGGACAGAGAGTACAGTGCTAATGGTTCTATACACTAATGGTTTCATTTGACACCAACAGTGAAGCAGATGATGAAACATATGGGCCTGTGACAGAGGCCCAGAAGGGACAATTTACACTAAAACACAATCTGCATGTATAAACAGTTTTCTGGAGAAAAAAAAAAGCTGCAACATAATCCTCCAGATTAATCATTTGTGTCAATATGCCTTGAGGGTAGTCCTGCAAAGCCAACACTTAAAGCTATGAGAAAAATGTTTCTCTCAACATATAAGCTTTGAATAAATCACTGTCCAAATAGAATAATAATCCCTAAAAACCTGGCAAAGTCCTTAATTTGGATCCTGTTAAAAGCTAGAGCTGAAGATATTAAAAAAGGGACTGGAATGAATATCTGCAGAAGCTAAAAACCTTCAGATGGAGTTTCAAATTTGTTTCAAACTATTAAGCTGTCATAGCAAGACTTTAAAGACTTGTCATCTGTACTTAATATCTATCATGTCTCTCTTGATCATTCTCCTAGAATGAGGCCTCGCATTCTGGCCTCACACTGGGATGCAAGCTAATTTATTTGCAAAACACTTAACAATTAGGCCTAAAACTAAGTGCCTTATTAAGGACAGAGGACATCTAAATAGATCAGTATCAAATGATCAAAGCAAAACAAGAACAGCACATACTCCAGAGTCAAACACACAAACCTCACCTCACATTTCAAAGATAACGACACAAAAAAACATCTACCCAGTGAGAACACACAAACTTATTTAGTGATGACAGCTTTGGCAGATAGTGACAAACTGTCCAGCTTTACATTGACTAAACTGTCCCCACTGACAAGAAGGATGCTGTTCCAGAAGGAGATAACCAATAACAAGAAAGTGACACCTTGTAGTCTAAAGTGATAGCTGACATAAAGTGAAGCACTCTTTTAAAGGAGTAATCCTTCAGAATGAACTCATCTTTTCAGCTGAAACGGTGAGTTGTGAGTATTGAATTATGACAAAGGTTTTATCTCTGAGCTCTGTTCCACAGGAAACTGGCAGAAAATGACACCAACACACTACCTCACATTTTCACATTAGAGAAGAGTAAACTAGTGAAGGACAGGTCACACAAGTGATGCCTTATGCAAATTTTGCAATACAGATGTCACTGCAATTGTAACCATGTTCATTTGGTATAATAAAACATTGTTTAATCTTGTTTTTTGATGTAGAATCCCTCACCTTTGATGAAAAGGAGAGCTGTGTAAGTCAAGGGTCTCAAGGTGTAATTTATTATCTTAAGGGTGATCTCTGGATGTGCTTTATATGATAGGGACTTGCATCACAGCACATGGGCTCTGCTGTTGTGGTTAAAGTGCTAATAAATTGCTCAGGCGTGTGATTTGGAAGAGGACAGCAATAAAATTATGCATTAGCAAGAACAAAATAGGCCGATCACTGACTCTTAATTAGCTGTGAGAGACCGAGCGTATCTGCTCTGTGTGTGTGTGTGTCTGAAAGAGAGAGAAAGTGAGACCACCAGGAAAAAGGACAGTGAAAGAGAGGGAGCATAAAGGTTGTCTCTGTCCTGGCTATTATATTTATGAGGGTCATTTTTGTCAGTTTTTTGTGTTTGCATTTATCTCTCCCTCTCTCTCTCCCACACTGACACCATCTCACATATACTGGTAGCATAGCTCTGTTTCTACTTTTAGACACAAAGACTATACATACAGTGCTGTGGGGGAAAAAGAAATATCTGACCCCCTCGTGAGTTCTTCTCTTTTTATGAGCATCTCTTACTAAACTGTTTCTCATCTTCAAAAAATCTAACATAAATCAAAGTCAACCCGGGTAAACACAAAATACTATTTTGAAATGATAACTGTATTTCTTGAAGCAAAAAGGTAATTCAATATTTAAATCATTAAAAAAAATAACTGTGTCACTGAACGCAAGTAGTTCAGGGCCAGACTTTGACTAGGCCACTCCTAAACTTTCCTTTTATTTCTTTTGAGCCATTCTCTGGTAAAGAGTGGAGTTCATGTTTCCTTCAATTGCCCTCGCTCTGAAGCAGCAAAGCATCCCCACAGCATTACACTTCCTCCTCAATGCTTGACTTTAGGTATGATGTTCCTTTTATGGATCTCTGTGTTTAGTTGATGACAGATGTATCAGGACCCCCATCTTCCAATCCTCCAAATTCAGATTTAGGCTCATCAGTCCATGGAACACTCTCCCACAAGGTTTGAGGGTCATCTAGGTGAGTTCAGATGAGCCTTAATGTTCTTCTGAGTGCAGTGGTATTTCACCTCACCACCCTCCCTTGAAGGCCATTTTCTACCCAGTTTCAGGTATCAGTCATGATAACTGACATTTATTACGGTAAAAAAAACCTGCAGCTGCCTGGATGTTTTCCCTAGATCTTTTGTGACTACCTGGATAGTACAGTAGGTAGGGCAGTTAGCAATAGCTAATTGTCTAAGAGCCCCAGGTTTGGTGGTTCGCGTCCCAAGTCCGGATAGGTGGGGAGGGTTGCGTCAGGAAAAGTATCCAGCATAAAATCCTTGCAAAATCGAGTATTCAGATGATCCAGTGTGCTGACCCCGAAAGGGTGCAGCTAAAAGAAACATACTTTTTTGTGACTCCCTGGATGAGTGGTCACGGTGTTCTTGGACTATTTTTGGAAGGTCAGCCACTTGTGGGAAGACTCACTCTTGTTCCATGTCTTTTCCATTTGCAGATACACTACTCACAAAAAGTTAGGGATATTTGGCTTTCGGGTGAAATTTATGGAAAACGTAAAAAGTTCACA
>JAUMHL010000025.1:24840356-24857749 GCA_032362345.1 Sandelia bainsii
CATAACTAAGAGATGGTTCAGAGTCACCTGAGCCAACTCTAACTATAAGCTTTATCAAAAAGGAACGTTTTAAGTCTTATCTCACCAAAGTAAAATATAAAGTATGACACTCTCAACATGCTTTAAACATCTGATCCAGCTGTGGCTTGCACTGCAAGTGTGTTAGAAACTCATCTTCTGACCCACCTCCCTGAGATTTTTTTTCTTGATGCTGTAAAAACATCATGATGTTTCTGCCTTGTATACTGAACACAAACACGTTCACTATCATATTTCACTAAATGATGAGTGATGAAGAGTGATCATTATTTGCCTCCTGAAACCCAAACGCGTCACCATAACAATGTCCTTTTGAAGTAAAGCAGTTTTTCTTGTGGGGTCTTGTGAGGAGTGACGAGCATAACCAAGTACGAACTTCTTCTTGCCTTCTTCACCCTATGTGCAGATGATGCATGATTCAACATGGCATAATGACAAAAGGCACAGAAGCCTGATGACAAAATAATGTGTACACCTGTGTGTGTGTGTGTGTGTGTGTGTGTGTGTGTGTGTGTGTGTGTGTGTGTGTAATGACCACTGCGTCTTTTTTTTTTTCTAACAGGCTGTTTAAATCTATGTAACAAGTCTTGTGACTATATTGTTGTACAGTCCTCATGGATTTTTGTTAGCTCTGCATTAAGTTTACCGCAGAAAAAGGGGAACTCCTTTCATCAATATCGACCTCATTAACTAAGTAAAGCTACCTGAAAATCCATCAATGACAGCCTGGGACTGTGTGTTTCGGTAGCTTTATAACAGCACACTTATCACATGCTGCAAAACTACACAGAACAAATTCATGGAACTGCAGCACAGGCCTGACAACTCCCCATCTGCTCCCAGCAACACATCTATATCACATCAACAAAGATTTGAGAATAAACTGCACGTTTCAGGCATTTATGATGAATCCACAGCATTTATCCAGTGGCTAAAAAGACACTGTATAGATCAGTTAGTTTGCAGCATTCGCAGGGAGTAGTAACAAGGAAGTAATATTCTGGTGATCCTAACACAATATCTTACAACAAATATACAATGAGCGACTAGAGCTTTTCAGAGTACTTTTATGGCAGGTCGGGAAAAGTGGCACTGCATGCACTGACAAGGCCAGTATGTAAAAGTAAGTGATAAAGTAAAAAGAGTAAGTGATAGGCAGCAGACAAGAGCTTTCTTTTTCCCATAAGGACGGTGGTCATATGAGGGTGTTATGTCACATAAAAACTAAAAGTAGCATCAGGTGTACCAGACCTTCATTGTCATGGTTACAATAAATACTCAGTTAAGTTTTTTGTACAAAAGCAACTTGATTAGATTTACTGGAAGATTAAGGTTTTATGTAACTACTTTGTTAAGCTTAGAGAAATGTATCATTATGGTCTCCCTATTAATTTGCCATTATCACTTTGTCATCAGAAGCATAAATATAAGGTAGGCGGGCCCCGGTATGCTGTTAACATTGGCTGAGAAATGATGGTATGTCAGATTTAGGCACAATAACTATTTGGTTAGGTTTAAATGTAAAACCAAATGTTTTGGTTTAATCAAATAATACAGTAATGCATTTTCCTGGTGTAATTCATAAGATCGCAGAAATCACTGGAAGTTGTCATGTAATATTCTTTTGGTAGAAAGGAAATTCAAGTTGATGTTAGCAGAAAGAAAAAAAAATTTAATTGGAATGTGACAAGAATGTGCAAAATAAAAGTTGAAGAGACAGAGACAGTCAGGGTGCACAGTGAAAATCTAAAAAGAGAAAGTGGAAGTGATGGGAATTATTTGAGTGTAAGTAGTTTATGGACTAGTTCTAACAGAGAGTGAAGAAAAGGCTTAAAAGATGAGAGGCAGGCTGGTAGTAAAGAAACGCTTTTTATCGACTTCCTCTCTGAAAAGGGAACATCAAATGTGCACACACTCACACACACACACACACACACCTGCAAAGCTCCCACCTATTGTCTGATAAATGGCAGCTGTGGAATTCAATGATAATTGAGGTTGTTTCATCGGAAATCACACCATGACTCCACAAATCAAAATGTGTGAGCACACACACACACACACACACACACGTCTTTAAATAATTATAGAGCTATTTCAACACACAATCCACATGCTACTCCGTAATTTCTCTAACAAAATTCTCTCTTATTGCTCTATTCAGTATCACATCTTTACCAGAACAGTCACCATTTTATTCAACCGACAGACCAATAAGAAACCATGTTAAAAAAAAGTGTGGGAAAGGAAGAAGGAAGTGGGTCTACACTATTGAAACCTATTGCAAACCAGAGAATGAGCCACCATATCTGCAACCGCAGTTTTACAACGTAACATTCGATTTTAACATGTTTTTTACAGACAATAATTGTAGATTGAAATGTATAATTATGTACATTCACACATGCAGAACAGAAGCAATTCAGTCAAAAATGTTAAACTGCATGGATTTAACAAATGGAAAAAGATTGTTGCGGAAAATTTTCTTTATGTTCAAGGGTAATTTTTAATATTATGAGAACTAGCTAGCCTAGCTGGCTAGCAGAAAAGGCTGTTGAATAACTGCACACCAACCATAGTCACAAATACATTGATACATAATATATCAAGGAAATGTCCGGTTGCGCTACTTCCAGCGGCTTTCGGTGCAGCGCATATAACTTTTATCCAATCCGATTTCTTCCTTGTGCTGTTGTCATCTTGAGCCTTCAGGATTGAGTGAAGGCCTCAGCCGGTGTTTTGAATAAGGACAATTTTGTGGATTGTCATATTTTTTAACCAATCAGATTTTGAGTTTGCCGTGGTGGGCGTAATGTTTGACCCGCCGGGGCCTTCTATCTGGCCTAGCCACTGACATCACGGGTTTTCATCGTTCATCGGCTGGTCAGTTTGCTAACTGAAGTTAAGCTAGCTAGTACGTAGCGTGAACAGAGTTTTACTTAAACTTAAAAGGAGGATGGACTTTGTTTTCAAATGATGAGCAGCTTTGGTAAGTTTAATGGATGTTTATCTGACTTTACCAGCTATTGATTATTGCTTTAGACAGTTTCTGCTGGTTTAAACGGTATTGAGATGGCTGTGACTTTCATATCTGGTCAAATGTGTTGGTTTGTCGGAACGACAGTTTGGCTTGAATTGGCTCCTGATTTTGTTATTTATAATTATAATATTTTTGTTTGCTTGTTGGGCATCAGTAAATGTGACTGGTTGTTGATGGAATGTCTTGATGGAGCATCCTGTTATACTGGATAATAGCGGTATATTCTTGATATTACGTATCGTATTTATGTGTCTGCAGTAAATGTATTGTAACTCTCATAGGTGTTGAACCTTGTGTTAAATCATTTTTTACACTTAAAAAAGGTCAATGTCACTGTAAATATGGGGTAGTTAAGTCAAATAACAATACCCTGCAGTCCTACTGTCATGCTGAGGTTATGCTAAGGCCATTTCATTTTTGGAGGAAAGCACTGAAGGCCTAGGTATGAAATGCACGGCCCGCCACTGGCGGCTTACCACGACATGATAATTACGTTCGCTACAAAATGTAATTTTGGTTGCAGTTCAGTTGCATAGGAACATAAAGGGTTGCATGCTGAGTTTTGTATCTAGTAGTGTGAATCTTTAGTAGAGCCTCACACAGTTGCTGTGTCTGGAAATTGTTGCTATTTTTCAGTCTAACAAGACTAAAGACTAATGTTTTGTGATGAAACTGAACCAATCTTTCAACAGACAAGGCATGAAAACTATTTACAGGGAGAAAGAAGTAAAGAAATATCACTTTAATCAGTCGTCTGTGTCTCTTTTACTTTCCTCTGGTATAAATGATCCAATCAGAAAGAGTTTCTCTGAGAGACACCAACACGTAAAAGCCATCTCCCGTTTTTTTTATGATTACAATTCTGTCGTTCCTGAGGTGGGCTCAGATAAGGTGTCTTGGATAAATAGAGGCAGCTAGAGCTTCTTCTCTTTTTCAGTGATAAACTGCATTGGCGTCCACAGCACAGATAGATTTCAGCTGCAAAATGAGCCGAGAGTCCTGGTTTCAACCCAGAATCCTAAACAGTTTAGTGAGGCTGAGTATTAGAAGTGTGGCTTTGCTGACATTCACAAAAGCTTTTCAAGGATGATAACCAAGCTAAAGTTGCCAATCACAGATATTTCATTTCATTTTTACAACAAAGACAAAACAGAAATCCTGCATTTTCACTGCTTTAACAATTAGGTTTAGATTATAAAGTCTGTAACTCACATTCTGCTCCGTAGCATTGAACCGTTACATTTTAGTTTCAGTTTCTCACCTTCACCTCAAAAACATGAATTGTAACATGAAAAGACATTCACTTACTGTTTAACTCTATATTAAAATATAGAATATAAGATAACAGTGGTTTTCATGTCTGTGTAAAAGCTTTTCAGAATCAAATTACCTTTGTCTACCTGAAAATCAAACATTTTATTTTGAAAGGGAAATAGGTGGGAAAAACAAATATATATTAAGTATAATGACATTAGATTTTTTAGATATATGCAGAGATGTAAACAAAGGATTATTCAAATAAATTGGAATTTTTAAGCTTGAGTTCACTTTTATGTAACTGACACGATATAAAATATAACTTATCACAGCAGATCAACAAGTTTGAACTACGCTTCTCAGCATTTTATGCACTACACCAAAATATGAACTAGTGAGAACCAAATGTGTGTAATTATTTGATCATGCTTCCATTTGTCGCAGCAGAGCAGCTTTGATTGGTTTCAAAGGAAACAGTCTGTGCCGTGGCTGATAGCTGTACTGGAGCGGTCAGTGGTTAAGCTGGCGTGGATAAAAGCCGCAGCTAAAGTGACTATCATGTAAAAAGTAGCCAACAGTGGCCAGGTTCAGGTGGAGGTGACCGCCTCCTTTCAGCTGCCTGATTCTCTGTTGCTCTGGGCCTTTGAAGACTGGAAGAAATGGGATTAGGTGCCGTTTATCCAACATACGGAGATATTCTCTCTCTCTCTCTCACTGCTTCCCCCTGCTCTCCCACCTCCTTGCTTCCTCTTCTCCATCTAGTGCCTTTCTACCCCCATCTCTATAAATTAATCTATGGTTTTGGTCACTACTTTGATTGTCTGCTCTTCCCTACCTCCTCTGTCCTTCTTCATCTTTGCATGGATTACAGCACCTTAAATTTTAGATCAATCATCAATTGCTCCGGTTTGCTTGTCATCATCTGACTTTTTTGGTTTCTCATGTTTCTGTCTCTCCTACAAACCCTTTTATCAGTTAATCTGTTCTTCCTTCTCCTTCTGTCCCTCCAGTTCAGTTCTCAATACTTTATCTCAAATGTGTCTGTAACATCAGCAACAGCATTCAAGTATCCAAACATAACTGGAATAAATAAATAAAAACATTAATCTGTGTTATCTCTCTGTGTGTCCACGCTTCAGTAGAAAGATAATCTGCCACTGTGAAGCCAGACAGAGTTGAACTGGAACAGAGAGATCACATCCAGACATGCAGGCCTGCTCACTGGCACAAATGAACATACTCACTCACAGATGAACAAGTCAACTCTGTTTCCTAAAAAATGATGTTCCTATGCAGCTGAACTGCAGACTTTTTGCATATTTTGTGAATGAATCAAGGTCAACTTCAGAGACCTGTGTGGTATCGAAGGAACAATATGTAGAACTGACACCCAGCACTTAAAAGTGGTACAATCGAAATTAAGAATAGTGGACAATGTTGTTTCCCCCACCCCTCCTCACCAGACTCGACGCTCACGTGAGTTGCCAGGTAGAGGACGCAGCATGTACATGAGCGAACGTGAGATGAGCAAAATGTTAAACTGACGGGAATTTGGTCATGGCATCTGGACTACTTTCTTATGTTAAAGTGTTTCACTACTCATCCAAGTAGCTTCTTCAGTCTGTAGTAGTGAAGTCCAGTTGTCATGACTCAACTTCCAGATAACCCCACCTGGATGACTCAGAATCTTCACCGACATTAATAGCTAAGCCCATTATCCTGGAAACAAACACTGACTGCTGCAAAAATACACACTCTGGAGCTAGAGTTACTACTTTCCAAGCCGCGGATAACATTGTTCAAACTAACATAACATATAAATCACTTCACATTGTGAAGTAATGAAGTGCCCTCACCGGCATGAATTGAAGCCGCTTACAGACGGAGGGAACGCCCACAGCCTCAACTGGTGGCAAAGGGAGGAGGACAAAGTGCAGGCCTGGCATGTAGATGTTCTACATGATCTGGGATCACTACATCAGCTGTGTGTCTCAAATATTTGCTGCCCTCTGCACATGCACAACAGAGTACAAAAGCCAGAAGCTGTTGCGATTGCCTAAACCTAACCACAAAGTTTCATAATGCTGTAGTCAGACAAACTGGATGTTGTACTGCAAGACTGCATATTTTGGCAGACGGAAACACTTTGATATGCTCAGTGTACCAAAATATTGGCTTAATTAAAAAAAATAAAAATCAATATTTGCTCAGTTATAAAATCTAAATCACTTATGAGTCACAATGCCGTCTGACTTTCACAGCTCCATGATGCAAAATGACACCATGTGTGTCAGTGTGCACTGTGTAGCTGTCAGTGAGCTGTTACCAATAACCTAATTACTGTTTTGGTACGTCAAGTCATTTTGGTTCCGATCGTGATAGTTAAAGCTCCAGTGTGAAATAGCTGCTCCCCAACTGAACAACCATGAACACAGTGATTGGTTAAGAAATATATAGCAGCACAAGGCTTTAAGCTCAATAGCACATAAACATTTAGGTCATTTTGCTTATTAAATTTATAAAGACATTTTGTATTTCTGGTATTTTTGCAAATATTTCTGTATCTCTGGATTTTTCTCACCATCAGTCAGGCACATTTATTTGCATATAGAGACCAGCTCACAATACAGTGGGAGCATTTTTTTTTAACAGTGCCAAGTGATTTCTATGAACATTTCAAACTCATAAAAGACATTCACTTCAGTGATATAATATAAACGTATCCACTACATGTATATTGAAATTCACTTCATTTCACCGATTTGCACTTGTATGACCCCATCTTCCACTCATCATAGTGCTAGACCTAAATTTAGAGAAAGCATTTCCAAGTTTCCAAGCAATTCTGTAACTAAAAGATGCCATGTTTGTTTCTTACACTGTGTCCATAAATGCTCATCTGTCCTGTCAGTGTCCTTAAGCAATACACTGACCATGAACCTGCTCACTCACTGTGTGCTGTATTCAAATTGTGCATCAGCTACAGTAAATTCTTGAAAATATAAGAGTTAAATGTGTTTAAAAGTGTATTAAATCTTTTGCGTCTTACTGGGAAGTTCATTTTTTCCTCCACTTAAGTGGTCCTTAAGACTGAGGATTAATATTCCGTCCTCTGTGTGCTGAAGCCGGCAGATATGAGGACGTGACAGAGAAATGATTTTTCAGAAAAAGACGTGAGGTGTGGAGAGAAGAGCCGACAGGGTGACGACAGGCCAGACCTGGCAGCTGCACACAGACACAAACACACACAGGCACCCTCAAAGATGAAATTATCACAACACACAAAGTCTAATACACTCGATCAGCGACAGGAGGTGTGAACATCGCTCTGCTCCCCATTGTTCCTCCTGTACCAATTCCACATTGTAGACACAGCTGAGCGTGTCAGACTATCACCTGTGGCGAGCCTGAAAATTTGTATGTTGCCTACTTCCTCCTACTCACATGTCATATCACAGAACAGCCGAGTGTATCGGACCATCATTTGGTGGAGTGTGAAGCATCAGTATTTCACCTAAATTCACAGTGTCGACCTAAGCAGATGGACCACAGCGCGTCTTGTAGCAATACAGTTTTAAATGAAACAAAAATCAATTAATACACACACATCATATTAGATTAGGAACACACCTGATCGGGGCAGGGACAGTGGGAAAACAAGCCTAGCCAACATGTAAAAATCTACTCTATGCTTGTGCACTAAAGTCAATGAACAACTAATGTAAGAAGTTTGACAGTGAAGGTTTACACAGCAGGAAAACTGCTGAGTTTAAAAAATATTCTATACTGCAACATTACACATTTTCCACACCTGGAAGATGGTGTGATAAGCTGTCAGCTGGCTTTTCTTCTTCATTTTGAATTTCCAATTTAGATTAATATCTAATGCAGCAGACAAGACGACTGTAGGGGGAGTGAAGAAAAACACTTTTCATCCCCCTCTCCTTGAAAATCACATGTCAAACGGTGCAAAACAACAACTACAGCTGTATGATCATATCGGGCTTTAAGCAGATAAGGCGCACATGCACACACACCCAGAGTAAGATGTACTAGCACCTCCGCGCGCACTGCTAGATTCACTATCATACCATAAAAGGATCAGAATGTGTGGAGTTCAGTGCAAGGTTAGCTGCACGTCATGTGCAGATATCTTGAAAGCTGATACACTTACAGGAGTTCACTTAAAAATTAAAATAAAAAGGTTAGGATGATGCCTCTTACAGCTGTCAAGTATCTGACTCATAATATACCATGTTTTTTTTCCCTCCCTCAACCTAACTAGAAATTTCTTACAGAGATTGCAGCTACTTGCTCTCAGGTCAAGCTGTTGTGTTATGTTGTAAACATAAAGAGCTGTTCCACTTGTCTCTTTCAATATGTACGGTACTTTAGCACAGAGGTTTTCTTTCAGATTTCTCTCTGAAGAGCTAAAAGACAATACCAGAGTCTTCTTTGCCAAAACGACTGATGCCTCATCTGGATGGACCATTGACAGAAGCGATGAAGATGCAAATCAGCAAGGACTGCTTTATGGACATATTGCACTGAAACAAAAGGTTACATGATAATCTATATGTATTAAATCAGTGCATTACTTAATGGAAAAGAAGAAGAGCTAAATGTTTAATGGCAACAGATGGTTGGAAAAATAAAAAGCAGATGTAAAAGTCAGAGGAAAAAACACCGACTAACAAAACATTTTAAGACATTTGGAAAAAAAATGCTGTGTGACATTTCACAGAGTACAGGTGGCACCAGCGTATTTTAATGCATCATTTTCAGTTGATATGCAAAACACACACACACACACACCACTGTAAGACTATAAAGATGCCACAAATCCCACAAGCCATAAAATAAAATTAGCAGTTATGTTTTGTAACGGTTTGGTTGTAGATTGGCCATAAAAAAAAATATAGGCCACTTGCACATCCACTATTTTACTAAAAATAAAGAAATAAATGCACACACAAAATCTCATTCCACTTTCACCACTGTGCAAATTATTAGTTTGGCAGCGTGCTTGAGAGTGGAAGAGAGGCAGGCAGTGAGACATGCTGGGGGGGTGGCAGTGTATGTGTGCACTAAAGTGAACGTGTTCCTCCTTTTCATAGCCGACGATCAGCTTAGCCTATAATTGACTTATAAGCTGCATGTGGGTGTGCAATTAACTGAAACCTAATTAAGGAACTGCCTGAAATCTGCATAGGAAGTTAAGCCAACCCAACAACAGCCAGCATCCACAATGGATGCTGTTATTTTTAAAGACTTTTATTTAAACAAATACACCGACATCTGAATAAATGAGCTCTCTGATCAACCTGCTGCTAACAGACTGCATGTATGAGAAGTTTTACAAATGTTTTATGGGTACCTGGTATCTTTTCTTGTTTATTCTTATCTACAATTCTTAAATTCTACAAATTAATATCCATAAACGTCCAGAACAAATTTTAGTGTAGCATCACTCCCTAATAGCAATTCAGTGACAGAATACTTATTTTACTATACTTAAATTTTTTTCCTAATCATTCTGGGTGTTTTTGAAATTGTATTAATTTTAAGTTTAAGAGGAAAGTTGTTACAGATTTAGAGGATAGGATTATTTTTTAGGACAGTTTCCAGCCAAGAAGCTACTCAGAAAAAAAAAAGTAAAGTAAACTATGTAAAAACCCTGTAAAACTCTATGAATCTTTAAAATAGTGTCACGTTCTTGAGCAAAGACTTGATGCCCTTCTGAGGTCAAATTTCGCCACCAGCTTTAAGTAGACTTCTGTCATCACTGCAACAGATCATCTACTGTCCATCAGTACTGCAGTCCACACCAACATCAATAACTATCAGTTTCAGAAAGTGGGTTTGCTGTGATTTTTACATCTGTTGTTTTGTTTTGTTTTTTCAATTTAATAGAGAGCTGGGATCATGGAGAGAAGGTTTGCAGTGGAACACAAACACTCGAACAGTTCCAGTTCCCGCTGTCTCTATGTGGTGTCTTCATAGCTGCAGCGGCCATTATGTGTAGTTATGTTTCTGAGCAGGTGCACATGTGTGTACAGCAAGTATGTGTGTAGTGGAGTTACACTTGAAAAACTATAAATCCACCTTTGCATAGATCTGAAATTTCAGTCCCAGCCAGGCTCTGATAAATTCTGGTCTAAGACCGTTACAAACCTGAATGGTACCGCTCTCATATTTATTCATTGTGATTGAGTTACTGGTAAATGAACTGTAAGTACTGAGACATAATCAGGGCAACCAGGATCTTATCAAGGATTAGTTTACAATGGCCAACAATCATATGCCTACAGAAATAACTCTTATATTATATATTTTTTTACAGTTTATATTATTCATGTTAGCCTGACACACATATGAATTTGCCTAATATTTGTCAGTGGGCAACTGACCAAAAAACTGAAAGAAAAGGAACAAAGCATGATAGTAAAAACAAAGGCGGCAAAGAGTCCCCCAAAAAAGAAGAAAACTTTCTGACAAGAGTCAGCGATGGTTCGACTGAGACAGAACCCACCTGAAAATGGAACTATGTGTTTGTATCAGTGAAGGCAGCACCACAGTGTTTGCAATGGCCGATCAAGCCAGTGGCAGCATCTGCAGCAACACCTGCATTGCTGCCAGCATGGATTCCAGCGTGGTGGAAAAATAGGCAATACAAGTATATACAAGTTTAAAGAATTGGTTTAGTTATATTGTAACAAAATAGGAGATTTTATGTCATTTCTTGTCTTAAATGTTGTTTTCATTACATTTGGTGCTTTGTTCCCATGTGTGGGGATTATAACATAGTGATATTTCTTCACAAGGGCTTTTGCAGGGATTGGAATCAAGACCATTGGATGGGAAAGCAGTATTTTTCAGTCACCAAGCTGCTCAGTGCCCACAGCAGAGACACTGTCATTACAAGTGGCCCCAGTACTTATCTTGTTGATAGGCATTTGTGCATCAGAAGCCAAAAGAGGAAACTAATACAGTGTGGTTTGGATAAGCAGATGGCGCTGTCAAATGCTTTGCAGACAATATTGTATCTTAGACTAAAATGTGCCTTTTTATTTTGCAAAGAGCAGTATCACAAAAAAGGTTTCACATGAAAACTGGTTTTCATCTGGAACGAGGGCTTGGTTAGGACTAAAACGTGTGCCACACAACTGAGCCAAACAAAGCAGAGGTCGAAATCCATGTTAGGTTTGTAAGCAGATAAAGAAACACACAGTGAACACTGAGTGGGTCCCACACAATGCACACAAACACACACACACAGTCAAACAAAGGCAGACGTGAACACTCACAACCTGACAATAACAAAGGCACACAACAAAGTCACATTTGTGGACTGCACAATCACCAACAGCCACACATCCATGCCGTCATAAATATAGTTTAACACACACTGAGAAAGAGACAGGACACAAATGCATGAACATACACGCACAGTGTTGCAGAAAAGGCCATAAGGCATAACTCTCAGTGGAGTTGCCCTGTCTGTCTGTAGGTCAGGCAGCTAAAACTGCAAAGCAGAAGGGGCCACACATGTACACACAAACACACACATAATCACAGAGCAACAGACACACACATTCAAACGCTCACATCACACACACACACACACACAAACGCTCACCATCACACACACACACATTCAAATGCTCACCATCACACACACACAAATGCTCACCATTACACACACACACACATAATCACAGAGCAACAGACACACACATTCAAACGCTCACCATCACACACACACACACACACACACATTCAAACGCTCACATCACACACACACACACACACACAAACGCTCACCATCACACACACACACACAATGATTTACTCAACTAGAAATTTCAGTTTCAATGGGGCAAAATAAACAACATGTTGGTTATAGGAATAAAACACAAACACTGTTGCCTCAAATAAAATAAAAGCATGTGACAGTAATATGGATTTGATCAATCGTGTAATTCATTTGTGCAAGAATTCAAAAGTGCCAGTGGCATCTGTCTCCTTTGTGATTGCATGACCATTACTCAAGACACGGAATCGTCACTAGTAAATGTGTTTTCTTCTCAGGTGAAAGTATGAATTATGACCAACATTATCTGAATGCAAATGTATCAATCCCAGTGATAATCAGTTCTACAGATGCTTCCCATTTATCACAAATGCATTTTTTTAAACAGTCAGAGAGGTGATTTATTCTTCTAAACCTCACCTGAGTCCTTTTATTTTTGTAATTTTAGATAGTTTGCTTGACAATTGGAATGATCGCTTCTTCTCAGTCTTTTTGCTTTTCTTTGTCTCTCCTGTTTCATCTTTCTTTTGAAGATGCTATGTTGTTTTCTTGTCTTTATCAGAAGGACAGTGGCTGCTGTAATTCTTCTTTAAAACTGATTTTTTTCTGATGTCTACAAGGTTTGCTGAGCACCACTTCATAGTCTGATATTTGCTGAACTTGCACAATTACAACACAAAAGGCTGAGGTTTCTAAAAGTACAATATTTCCTTAAAACTGATGCATAAACTCTTACTACTTGAGGTGATAGTAGTACATTATGACCATATTCATTTGGTTGTTTAAACCCACTAGTTAAAAAAAAGTGTCTTAAAACTAAAGTAAAGGAATTATGGAAGATGGAGGAAAACATGGAGGATAGAAAAAGTTCTCTGACTGGATTCCTCCTGCAAAGTTGTGCCTAGGCTGAATGCAAAGCGAGTTTCTTAGATGACTCATAAAAAATTAATTCAAGGGGACATGAAGAGACATGTTTTCACCCTGGAAGACATGAATTTAGACCAAGACCTGTCTGTACAAATTAAAAATGTTCGGCTGCTTTTCCAGAGGCTTTGTGTTTCTCCAGTCATGGAAAATATGGAGTCTAGAAGACAAGTAGAGGGGTCGGGAGGAAAATGCATATTGAACTGGTGCCTCTGGTAAATTAGATGTCAGCCAGAAGTTAAGCTGACCAAAAACAAACCAGAGACACATGTGCATATATTGTTATGGATATTACCTAGCCACACCTGTAAAGTCTGTACATTGGCTGATTGGTGTGAATAAGCTTGCAGAGATACTCCAAATTCATTCAAATAAGGCAAAGCGACAATCGGCTATCCTTTGGTTTGAATACATCTAGATGTCAAAAGGGAATTCTTTTGTCTTAACACTCAATCTTATCAGTCTGTTACAATGACACTTACTCTTCTACTGGTGGCCACTTGCTGCTCCGGTGGAGACTTGGAGTTCAATTCCCTGCCTCGTAGATGCCTCATCTGTAGCAGCTGAGGGAGACTCAGCACCTGTTCCTTCCATCTCCCTGCTTTTGATTTATTTTCTCCATCTGTTCGCTGCTCTGTTTTCTTTTTCTTTCATAGTTTTTGATGCTGCTGTTTTCTTGCCTTTATCAAGGGAGGAGAAAGCTGATGTAATTCTGTGTTTCGACACATTCAAATGCAGCTGTATCATTCCACTAGTGGATCGATAAAAGGGCATTTTAAAATCCAATTATTTTTCCCCCTTTTTGCCTCCTACACTTGCTCCCTTACGACTTTTTTTCCTCCCTCTATCTCAAGCTCATTCTTTTTTTCATCACTCTGTGACTCTCTCAGGCACTCTGCTCTCCCCCAACTTTACCCCATCACCACTATCCACTCACACCCCATTCTCTTATCCTCTGTGATACCCCTGAGCTCTAGCTTATGTAGTGGAACTTGCAGCAGGATTTTAGACTGTAATGGATATGGTTTAGCAGCGATAAATAGGTTTCCATACATTCTAGAAAGTTAAAAATTTTGCCTTTAGGTGTGAACTGTGTTATGTTCATTTAATAAACCTTCAGAAGCAGAATTGACAATCTGACGTTCATACTTAAATTAGATTTGCAGGTGAGTCAATGGCAATCCTTCACTTTACAGTGGGTATATACAGACAGGCAGCAGGCATTGCTGAATAAAAATGGGACAAAAGAGACCAGAAGAGATAAGACAAGTTGGCCCTAACATCTAGAAAGGTTCTACTAATTTGTCTTATGAAAGGTGTTGGAAGACACTTTTCTACCAGGATAACACTGGCAAAGTTTTATTTTCAGTAAAGGCCATACTACTTTCTTGTACTGCACAAATGTCAAAAAGGGAGCCCAACAAAGTGGTGAGTGAAACTATTGCAGAAAGTGAATCAGGCCCATGGGGTTCAGGTAAGGTCTGCTGCCTATTTGTTGTCGCCAATCAACACATTCAGTGTATGTTGTGGTCTGTTGGTGCAACTAAGGCTTTGCAATTATTTTATCCCAAGTACTAAACTACAAATAATTTTACTGGTAATACTTGTGTCATGACACCACATGCCACATATCAAAGCTTAATAAATGCTGAACACTGAACATTCTAAAACATAGTCACTCAGCTAAATCCTGGGCTTTGCAGACTCATCAAGTACGTTTCTGTCCAACAACAGGGCTGCAACACATAAGGGGGTGCAAGAGTAAATGTGGTGTCAGATTGGTAGGGATGCAAATATCAGGTTTAGATAAGCAATAATTAAGTAGTGCAAGGTAGAGGGGCATAAAGACAGTAGCAACACATTAGAGGCAACTATGGAGGGGTACAGCAGGACTGTTGAAAACATTACAACAGGATACTCCTGACAGTATAGTGGGATCTAAGGAGAACAGTTACGTCATATGTCATTCAAAACTCAAGGCCATGTAATGGGAGTTACTCTGTTGCATTTGATTTATTTTTCTTAAAGGGCCATTTTATTCAGTCTAACCTTTGTATATGTTGATCAGTTACAGTATTTCTCATCCAGTCTATTAGAATGGGCAGCAATCAACTACCATCACCTAACAGTGTGTAACTCGTCAAACAACATGTACTAAATATGCTTTAATTTGCTGGTATAGGGATATGATTTCACAGGTCGGTGTGTTAGGGCTGAATAGAGTGGCAGACAGGGTACAGAAGATTATAGTGGAGCAGTATAAAACATAAAAAAATAGTTTATCACATAATTATATGGTGCACAGACAGGACACGAAAGACAAGTAGTTCTCCACTGTTTCTACTTTCAGAGCTAGGACCAACAGAGCGGGCAAATGTTCTAGAGGGCACTGCAGCAGGAGCAAATAAAACAGATAGGGTACAGCAGGGTATATCAGGGCAGCATTTGGCAGTGGTGCAGGGCATGCAGCAATTTAAATTTAGGACACAGTGAGGACAAATGAGCATGAGCACAGATGAAGCACCCTGCTCAAGACAAATGATTGCCTCTGCCAGCAGATAATGACAGTAGAGATGCAGATAGACTGAAAAATACATAGATATACGGGTTGTTGAAGAGCAGTAGATTGAATGTGTGGGTTTGTGTGAAAGGGAGGTAGATGCAGAAAGAGCATTTGGTGTTTGTTATGCATATGCAGTGGAAATACAAAGACAAGAAGAAGGAAGCCTATAGAGTGTGTGCATTAAAATGAAGGAGAAAATGATGGAGCAGCGATAGATCAACAATGATGCAGCAAAATAGATGAGGTTTGAAATCCTGACGGCCTGACTGTCATGCTACAGAACCATGTCACTCCGCAAAAACCTAGGTTTCAATCTGTCCAGAGCCTTTATAATGTCACCCCTCTCTCCTTCACCATTCATTGTCCTACCCTTTAACAATGTAATTTATACACATCAGTGGACCAGCTGAGACAAAACCAGAGGAGAAGTGATGAGCCAGTAAGATTGATGACCTTAGTGATATGGCAAACCAGGGACTTGTACAGGCTTCTGCACCATCTGCACCATCGAAAGACTTGAAAACCAATTAAGAAAGAACGATAGAATCAGGCCCTCTATGGTGAGTCTTTTGTCATGGAACTATGCTTCATACTGCTTTTAAAAACCTTCCGTCTGGGTCATGCACTGACAAAAATTTCATTCTGAGACTCAAATCTCTTGTCCGCAGGGATAGGGCTAATCTCAGTTTGGTGAAGGAAACCACACAGCTCTGCAAAAACAAAATATTTCAGGGAATAAGAAAAAAGAAAACTTGCCAACATCGATGTGTTAGTGAGACAGTATGACTGAAATAGATTTTAAGGGCCCAGGGATCATGAAACAAATAAGAAAAACTGCAATTGCTCTTTGTTCAAGAGGCTCTAAGGTGTGCGTTCACTCAAACAGAAGAGTGCGTCAGAAAGCAATCAGGCTGGGACAAGCACAACAGACTTTAATCAACAAGGAGGCAGAGAGGCAGACACCAGGTCAGATGTACTATTACATCAACCGAGCATATATGTGTGGGACTGCAAGGTGAAAAACAATCTGCAGTTGTTCTGTATTCAATATATAATGAATAATGATTTAATGACCAACACTTGCAGCCACTGTGCAAGATATAGGTAAGCAGCACATGGCCTATATCATTTGTTAGTCACGACATTAGGATGCAGATAAGTTTAAGAGCAGGTGATTGACTCATCTTTATATAATTGTCCCTAATGACACTAGAGAAAGATGACATGATTGTGTTACATGATGCTTATGTCTATGTATGGTGAGATGAACTCTGATGTAACCAATGTAATGTCCCATTTGGTTTTTACTGAAGTAAAAGTACACACAAAGATCCATGCCTATGGATCCACAACCACTTGTTCAATGATTCACATATGTCGAGTGTTGTGTTCAATAATGGCAGTTTCTCCACACTGGAGGTAGAGTTGACCAATTTCTGATACAACTTGGAAATAACAATATTATGGCAGAGAAAGATTTATTTTTTTCAGAAATTAAACAATATATTGTGACGATATGATATGGCACAGTCCTAGTCTCCATTCACTGCTACTTCAATGAAGAATTACAATGACGTCAGCAGAATCAATGAGACACTCACAAACATTGTAGATTATCCACACTTCAACATTTGTGTGGTGTGTTGAAAGTATGTGAACTTCTAGAATTAAGATAAGATAAAATAAGATAACACTTTATTGATCCCACGAAGGGGAAATTCACTTGTCACAGCAGCAGAGTAAAACTGACATCTGAC
>JAUMHL010000025.1:24883668-24897952 GCA_032362345.1 Sandelia bainsii
ACCAGCAGGGGGTTTGTGTGCACATGAAGCCAGAGATGAAGCCTCGAGAAATGAACCATTTTGCGAACCTATTGGCTGGAAGGCTTCAAAGCTTCATCTGGCCATCACTACCTTTAACATACTCACTTTGTTTCTTGGTGGTCATTAAATAAAAAAGTAATAATTTTTTTAATATAATACTATCATTTGCACTAGCTGTTGTAGAATATTTTTGACTTATACTTTACATTGTGCATCTAAATAGTGTTTTCTCTATGTGAGTCACACCACATCGGTCATGGTGTTAGATGTGTAATATGGGTGGATCCTTTGTAAATCACATAACTGCAGGAGATGTGGTAAAGCTTAGCTGGTTGTCAATTATGATCCTCAGATTTCTGGCAGACTTTGTAGGGACAGTTCATGAAGATCTTAAGTTGATGCTGATGCTGCGCTGTATGAAAAGTCTAGTTGGTAAGACCTTCTGTCTTTTTTGTCTGTCCTTTTTTTTCTTTTTTACATTATAATTAGAGTAGTGGTATAAGTATAGCTATAGCATACGTATAGCATTTTGGTTACATGTTTTCCTCTGACTCAACCATGTCCATTCTGGTTTAGTAATTTTACTTATTTACATTGAAACCACAGCAACATTGCTCACTGCTTAGTGTGGCAGAATCGAGGTGGACCCTGTGTGGTTGAATTCAGTCATATATTGTGCAGCATTAATGACAGAAATATAAATTAAAGTTAAACAATATACACTCCTTTCAAGTGTCTTCTTCACATTCTTGTCTAAATGTCATATCTGTCTCTGTCCTTTAGCGGCTCAGTCCAGCCGGCTATTTCGGAGTCTTCCAAAGGACCTGTTGCACTCTCTGGCTGAGGAAAACATCACTTCCAACTTCCACAAATGGAGTTTGTCAGTTCAGGTATTTTGTCCTTTTCCTTTTCCTTTCTCACTTTTTTCTGTTTTGATCTATCCATTTAAAAGCATCAGCAGGCTTGTATGGAAACCTTCACTTTGTAAATCTTCTGCTGTACAAAGTTGTAGTGTTGACTGATGTCCAAATAGCAAGTATTGCTGTACTTTCAATGATATGAGAAGAACTGTTCCTTGAATCAAGGACAGTGACTTTGCTCAAGGGAACGTAAAAGATACTTGTTTGTGGGCAGCACAGATGACTAAACTTGAAGTGTTATACTCTTGTTACAAGCTTCGTTATGAGGAGGTGAGGAACAGGGTTTATCTAAAGCATATCAGTGGCATTCACCACCCAACCCACTGCCAGTCTGTTGGAGACAATAGAATAGAATCTCCCACATATTAATACTCGCCAACGCCCCTAAATTCAATACAGTACCTTTTCTTAGAATAACAAACCCCAAATAAGAAAACATTGATGAATGTGAGAAACTTTGTGACAAACTGCAAAAGTGGGTTTTAAGAAGAAATGCTTTGTGAATGAGGTCCATTGATGGAATGGAACAGAAATGTTTGGTTTACAAAGCCAGTGCTTTAACACTAGGCCAACAAGCCTCCACAAACACAATGAATGGAAAGGTTCTTCTATGTACAAGTCTTGTATGTGGCCTGTTGAGTTTTCTAGAGCAAGGTAGTCAACAACAACTCTTAGTATTTGAAGTGCAAACACTTGACAGTTTGAACAAAGGTCTGAGTATTTTTATTTAGCTAATGTTCCATGTAGAAGGAGCAAATTACATGTATGGCTACAACATTAACGTGAAATATATGCCTTTGAACAAACAGAACTACAGACGAAATGCCAAGCTGAAGAGGTTTTACAAGGTCCTTTCCACTAACAGCGATGGAAAGAAAGAATTCATCTCTACCATGGAAGGTACTGTTTCTTGTTGGATATTAGGGTTCCTACTTACATCCTACAAATATGTAGTGCAATACAGTATACTGTTGCAGAGTGCTATGAAGTAATTTAGAGAATCTAATGGCACCACCACCTTAGTAATCAGTCCAAGAGGAAAAACGTTTATATCTATTGTGATCTATTTCATGAAGTTTGAGTGAAACGGCATGTTTTTGAGGATGACTGTATTAATAATGATATTACTCAGATCAAGATTCGTTCTAGAGAAGGTGAGACAGTGGAAGTAATTATGGCAATGACCATGATAGTCCAATTCAAAAATGAGTTTTGGAAAGATGATAATTACAATTACTGTCTTTTTTTTTTAATTAGGTACACAAGGAAGATTTTTGTCTGATACATTTTTTGTGTGATTTTCTTCAGCCTACCGTTACCCATTTTATGCAGTGCAGTGGCATCCAGAGAAAAGCCAGTTTGAGTGGATAGATAAGCCAGGTATGGTCCACTCTACCGATGCTGTAAGAGTCAGCTTCTACACTGCCAGATTCTTCGTCTCTGAAGGTAACATGTCACCACTGAATGAATATTAACCCTGTCAGGTTGTTGCAAGTACTGCTTGTTTGTTCAATTTTCCTCTTTGGGTGTTTCCCATACATCAACTAATCAGCTTTAATCGCTTGATCAAGTGTATTTTTGATTCTTTAATTAAGGTGATTAAACTTCACACATATAAATGCAAACATTTGGAAATGTCAATGAATGTCGCCACAAGTTTAAGATAGAGACAGAGACGGTTAATGTAACCAAGGAAAAATTCCATTCTGCTGTTTATTTTCTTTATTCCCTTTTTTTCTCATTAATTCCTCTCTTTCTGTCCTCTAGCCATGAAGAACGACCACCATTTCTCCAGTGATTTGGAAGAAGAGAGAGCACTCATCTACAACTTCTCTCCTGTCTACGGAGGCATCCATGCTGTCTTTATGCAGAACTATTACTTCGATTGATGGACAGCACTAACTACAAAATAGACTTGGGCTCTGTCTATAGTCAAAATTTATCACTGGTAAAACATCTAACGTCAATTTTATAACCAAACAGGACTCATCATAGGCAGTAGCCTCAAACATTATTTCAATAATTAGCATTTTGGTTCAGCTGATTTTGCACACGTATTAAAACATTCAAAAGTGCCACCAATACAGCTTTTAAATGTAGTGAAAATCGTACATGAAGAAAGTAAAACTAAATATTCTAGTCAGGTCTAGTATCAAAAGAAAAACAAAAAGAATCATCATCATCATTATCAGTTATCACTTCACATATCGACATCCCTCCACAGCACTCACTGTAGTATGGATAACTACAATCTATAATGATAAATAACCTGGCGAAACAGCAATATGTGCTTACATGTTGTAGTAGTCAAGCAAATTACAATCTGTATGATTTCAATTCTCTTTCCAGTATATTTATCTGCACCGTTCCACACATTTTATACTATCCCTATATTGTTTTTTCCATTCAAATCATCTTGCAATGCCATTTGTTTTTGGTATATGGCTCCTTATCTAACTGGCATCTGATTATTAGTGCTACTGTTCAACCTCCAGAATTATATAAGACCAGTTGTGGCAAGCTCAATTTAGTTCAACTAGACACAATAATATTATTGATTTTCTGGTAAAAAAAAAAGAAGAAAATATTTATTTATATTTTTGCATATACGTATAAATAGATATTTTCTTTATATTTTTGCTGTATCCTTTAATTGCCACATGTATCTATATGAGATACTTGTGGAAGATACCTTCAGTAGCTTTAACACAGTATACCAGTGTTACTGAAATGTAGGTACTGTGACAAAGCAGCTTTTTCTATGTCCCTAAAATATTTTAATGAATATCACTCCATGCGTTTGCCACTATTAAACTACATCTGTCTCAGTGACCTGTGATTGAGTTTTGCTTAGCCACATGGCCTAAGCTTGAGTAATTTACCATTTTGGACAAATTATCCATTCTAATTAGGTGTACACATATACAACTACTAATCAGGGGTGCACTTATAAAATCTTGCAGCACAGCATCCTAATTTGAAACCTTTTTCTGTTCTGTGTCATTGTATCGCAATATTGTGTATGTATTCACGAGAACCAAATTTCACAAGATTACCTATTGTTTGAAAATTCAGGGGATTGAGAGGTGTTAGAAGTGTTTGGGATGTCATTACTGCCAAATCCTGATGGAAAATGTGGATAATCACTAAACGCTGACTCATCTAATTTCTCCAGTTGTATGCAATCATCAGCAAGAGATTGGATATGGTGAGTTAGATTATGACATGCTGCATTCTCAATATCAGTGTGAAAAAATAAATGTCACTATATAACATTCCACTTATAGAAATGAACCATACTTTTTTTTATGTATGTAAGTCAGAGTATGTTTTATGATTCTACAGTAATGCACACATTATTCCTCATTTAAGATGGAGCATTTTGTTATCTAGCAACAGAAATGTATTACCAATTTATCATTCAAGAGCTACCATCTTATTTTGTAGTTGCATTATCATTTTGAATTTGTTTTTCTAAAAAGAGAAATTAATAACTCACAAAACGAAAAAAGGTTAATCTGAATGATTGTATTTCTGTGTGCGTCTATGGGTATTTAAGTATTTTTCTTCCTCAACGGGAAATGGAGTGTTTTTTTTATTTATAACATGCTGTCAGAGAATACCACATGTCTCTGAATAATATCAGGATTTGAGAAACAGTTTTCTGACATTGTAACTGCCGTTAGACGGCTAATGGCATACACTTTGTACAAATGGGCATGGAAATTTTAATACTTTTAAGTATGAGATTTTCTTACGACAGCAACACTGTTTATGGCAAAAGTTAAATGTGTGAATGACTTTATGATTGTTTGCTTTTAAAATGTAACCTCTAATGTTTGCTGATGTGGCTTGCTATCATGGCTCTGAAGGTTTGTTTTATTTCACTACTCTTTTTGTCCCTTTCAACTAATATACCAAATGAATACAGTTAATTATTCTTTTTCCTATTTTGTTTCTCACACGTTACATACAACAAATACAGCCAAAGGAAAATAAATTAATTTAAAAAAATCATTTTGTGTTGTTATTTAATTGTTGAATGGTGGCGCAGTGATTAACACAGTCACCTCACAGCTAGAAGTTTATGTGTTGGGTTAGTTACTCAACCTAACTCTAATGTTTTTGTATTTTAAAAATGTATTTTACTAAGTGCTTTTTTAAATTTGCAGTAATAGAAGAACCAATTTAATTTGTAATGTTTGTGGTGGCCAAGTGGTGTGGTTTTGGTTTTGATGTTTTAGATACAGATAAAATCAAACAAACAATTGAATTAGTCCTAAGGAGAAACCGTAAAGGTTTTAGATTAAGTTGTAAGCTGTTGGTTTTGTAAAGCAGACATCACACCTATCCATGCCTTAAAGCTTCAGTTCTTTTTATAAGTCAAATTATAAGGTTTGATTACTTTAAATGTGTGTCTGCTATTTCATTGTATTTAATCTCTCCATGAGCTGAAACTCGGTTCAGTGACAGTATAATGTTCATATTTTGTTTCATATCTTATGGCCTGTGTACTTTGGAATAATAGTGAGAGTAATGAAGAACTAGTTGTACCTGTTCTACCCTTTGCAAAACAGTTGCAAAGCAACCTGATGTTTGTATTTTTCCAAGTGATGTCTGACTTCAGGTGATTCCATATTACTCCTGCATGTTCCAGTACAGTGCATGAATTTGGCATACACTTGCAAAGTGTCTTTGCAAAAGGTTTCCACTAGATGGCATCATAAAACCACTGAATGCTCCTGAGCAGAAGAGTGGAGAGACTGTTGTCTGAGTTGATGTTGGATGTCCCAGATTTGAAATATCTAAATAACATTTAGCCATAAAACACAATGATACAAGTTGTAGTAAAAAATGGATAAAAAAGGACCCGGGTTCAAATCCGTGGGTCAACCTGGTGCCTTTCTGTGTGGAAACTCATCTTTATAACATTTCTGACCAATTGATCACATTTAAATGTGATATTTCTTTGAAAGTTTGTGGATCTAAACTAGAATAAACAAAACCAAAAAGGCCTTGCGATTACTAACAAACATGGAAGAAATACTTGTCATTTTGTCTAATGTCAAAGTGTATAGTTAATCCTAAAATTCAAAAGTTTCAAAACTCCACATAGACCCTTCTGTGACATGGTTTTCTTGATTAAAAAGGGACAATAGGTGCAGTATATACTGTACTATACCATTGATGGCTGCTTTAATCTTGCATGCCTGTTTTCCCAGCTGTAAGGCCCCCAAACTGTACCTACTTCACATGAAAGATGTCTAAACCAACAGCTGTCACAAAGTGTCCTCTAGGATCCAGTCTTCTCCCGCAGTTTAGTTTTGCAGTGACAGTAGAGTTCCAGATAGTATTGTATAACAACGCTCACAAATCAGGACCCAGTAAACCTCTGACACTCATTGTCAGCCTGTACTGACCTGGTCGACTCATGCAATTCAGACTGAGCTGTAGAAGCTGCATTGGAAACTTTGGAAACAAATGATGTACCACAAGCTGATTGGTCCCTACTATAATAACATTATTTCGACATTTGACATTAAAGCCTCATTTTATAAAGACGAACCATAATAAAAGCAACATTTCAATCCAACCTGATCCTACCTTGCACATTGCAATGTTCTTTAAATGGCAATAACTGTCTGACTTAACTGAAATTAACTTTGTACATCACAAAGAATTCTATAACTGCCTAATGACCCACTAATTTGAGTTCTCTGTATCTCCTTGTGCTGTTGTAACCATTAAACATGCTTTCCACACAAATGTAATGCTAGGGTATTTGATAAATGATGATCTGTGTTTTTAATTAAATAGTGGATTGGAATAAAGACTGCAACCAGTTTCATATTTGTTCCCTGAGACCCATTAATTACACAGGGCTTTACTCTCATCAGTTCATGAAATAACTCAATTTCTTCTACATTACCGAAGCACAAGGACATGTGGAATCCAATCAGAATATTTGGAGTTTATTAAATGATTGAGTGTGGTGGGTTGTGATGGTAGTATAAGCGGGGTAATCTTCATCAGACGTGCTTCATGAGTTACTGCAGGGCTTCACTCAGCCCGAAACCCTTGGATTCACAACGTACTCACACACACACACATCCTTACCGTATCTCCCATCAGCCATCCTCATGCATATACAAACTACCACACACAGAGTAATTCCTATCATCATCGTGATGATCGTCATTTTCCTGGGAGCATTTCAACATCAGCAACATTCATCTTCACACCTCATTAACCAAGAGACAAGGATGTCAAGACCATCTGAATGCACACACCCAAAGCATGTGCGCACACACACACACACACACACACACACACACACACACACATATCATGTACAGAATAATATACACATGGGTGAAGTGTGAAAAGCTCCTTCATGTAAGTCATATTTATATGAACTTGTGCACCAACACACTTTTTTACACAAGCATACAATCGCAGAGGCATACACTCTCCACCTCCTGCACAGACACCTGCAGCGTACAGAGCTATGTTGATCCAAAATGTGCATACCCACCCCATCATTAACCATGTAGCATATCATTACTGCAAGTTAGCATGTATTATACAGCGTTCAGATCATTATACGTCATGGTGTCTGTGCCTTGCTATCACAGTAGTGTGTATTTGTAAGGCATTTTAGTGATGGTGCTTCCAGAACTGCTGCTACTACATTCACTGCAGGGTAAATCCACAGGGTTTTGTCCAGGGTCATTGTTGTTGAAGTCGGGAATCAGATGCTCTTGTGCTTTTGTCTAAACGAAAATGACAAGTGAAGAAAATTCTTCTATGTTTTATATAAGTAAATGTAAGTGCATACAAATTAACACGATTAACAGTCCTGCAGGACTGTTTTAAGAAATTTTCTGATACTAAAATGTGTTTCTTTTGGAATCAAATGTAACTGCAGTAAATCTGACATGTCTGCAGCTCATTTTTTTAAGAATCAAACATTTTTACAGCCATTTGTCAGTTGCAGTGAGTGTTTGATATTCACTTTTTGAGCATAATTTCACGTTAAGTCATTTTATTGTGTCTTGTTTTCCTTCCTTCTCCTTCTGACAGCGTTTGACAGTGCATGTCATCAAACTCTCTGCCTGATTTTTGCTGCTCGCCCTTGGTGTTCTCCACAATAAGTTTACACAAAGATTTGTGTATGCTCTCAGAGTTTCACCTGTAGTTTGTCCTTGGTCTGTTGCTTATTTATCTATATTTTCAGATGTTTTAGGCCCTTGTGTTCAGAGCCACTCTGAAGCGTACATTATATTGCAGAGGGTACCTAACAAGTTAGCTGGAGTGTGCAAATGGACCTCAACAATTTAATCAAACCCTGAATAATTGGCAAGCAGCTGCAGCAGGTTTGTTAAGTCAATGTCAGCCAGTGCCGTGATTTATGTAGTCCTCATTAATTATTTAGACATGTGCTGAGGGACCAGTAAAGCTCAAATTAAAAACTGAGCAAGATGATTGAGGCAAAAAGAAACTCAGTGATAGATCTTGACAAACTGTTTTAGTAGAGAAAGAGAGAGTGTGTTGGGCATTGTGCCGCAATAGAGCAAGAGTGTTCAATGACGGCTTTATGAAAGACAACAAAAACATTTCACAACTGTGTGTATTTGGCAATTAGGTGATCTAAACAGATGACTGGTGTAAAATTCTAAATTCTGAAAATCTGAAATTTTGTGTTGTCCTTTTAGCTTTTCTTCACTGGCTCATTTACCTTGTCAGAGTTTAATGTGCTTCTATTGAAGAAGAAGAAAACCCGAAACCTCATATTTATGATTTATATTACTGGGACTGGGCAGCACAGTGGCGTAGTGGTTAGCAATGATGCCTCACAGCTGTGTGAAGATTGCATGTTCTCCTTGTGCTTTATCTCTGAAACAATTTCAACAAAGAACTCAGCATCATCATCTTTATTAATGTATTAGTTCTTATAAAATTTTGCATTAGACTGCATTAGTTTTAGCCAGGTGTATATATTATATTCTTTAGCTATGGATGATGAGAAAAAACTCATTTGCTTTAAATGCAAAGTGTAGCCTAATGCTCTCACTTTAAAACATTCCCAGAGGTTTCTGTTCTTGTGAGCACATTTAGTCGTCATAAGTATGAAAGTGTCAGAATACAACACAGTGTATTGTCACACACAAGGTGTCCCATTCATCCAGGCTAAAAGTCTGAACGAGACAGCATAGTTTGGCAGGTAATTGCCGCTCATCTCGCCTGTGAGGTGAAGCATAGGTCCGCTGATGCAGGAAACACACAAAAGGCTGTGTGGTTAGGGTGAAGTAAGTGTTTGTGCATGTGTGTGTTGTCAGGTAGACTGATACAAAAAGAAACAGCCTGTAAGTTAGTTTATTCTATGAACCAAAATGACACCTGGAGGTAAATATACAAACTGGAGAAACTGGAGGCCTGTCTATCTTGTGGAATACAAACAAAAAAGTCATTTAGAAAATATAATGTTTGAAAATAAATAAGCTAAAAGGGGAGTTAAAACTTCATGAAAAATCAAGTATATTTTCACATGTGCAAACTATCTGATCTTCTTCATAATGCGCTCACTCCTCTGCCCTTCAGTTGTTCTACCTCTTGCATATATGGTCAGTAAATCAGTGACATGATTTGACAAAATATCTATTCACTTGATCTATTGTCTTTATCACAAATACAAATATCGAGTTGGGCTGATATGAAAAAATGCTGCAAAGATTATCCAACTTTAAATGCACTGAATTACAAGAAGTGAAGTCTAAGTTCAAGAAGTACTGTAGAGTTTTCTCAGTTAGAAAAACTGGGAACAATGAGAAACGCTGAGGAGGCAGGATTTTGGAGTTATTTCCCAGAAAAGGAGGTATCTCTAGAGCTACTGAGACAGAACAGAGATAGGAGATTTGGGGTTTGTCTCAATAAGGTTTAAGAGTTATAGAGACGGAGACAGTAAAAGAGGCAAAGAGAGGAGGGAATTGGATCTTTAGAGATGAAACGAGAAGAAATGAGCAGGAGATGTGAAGTGTAAGGTTGCAGACCTGTGGGAGTCATGGCAAGGGGCTTTGTTGAAGGGAACTTAAGAGCTACTGTTTCATGTATGGTGACTTCACAAGTGAATCTGCCACCATGGCCTGAGGTTTGCCCTTGAATAAGATTTTTAAAATCAGTTTTACAAATTGTATACATTCATTTTCATCTCTCTGTCATAGCAAATATTGAAAAAGGTTAAATAAAATATAACAAAAAATGTTTCCTGCTCTATAATTACGTATGACCAGAAGAAAAAACACCAAATCTGGGAATGATGGAGATAATGAGGGAGTGAAAAGGAAATGAAACTAAGGGCAACATTAAAAAGAGCAAGAGGGAGGTGAGATGAAGAAGGTGAGATGAGAGGAATTATTGGTAATTGAAAGATGAAATGGTAATCATTCAGAAGGGACTAAAGATTAGAGCTCTTCTTTTTCATTTAGGTGGCAGGCACATAAGACCAATGGAAATGGGGAAAGAAAGATGGAAAAAAGAAGACTGGGAGGAGAAGAGCAAGAGAACAAAAAGGAAGGAGGAAAAAGTGCAGGAGACAGCTGGAAGAGGAGAGAAAGAGAGGATGTTCTCAAAGTGCACTTTTCTACCACTCATCCTTCTTCATAATAGAACTGTCAAATCAATGTGGAGCTTAACGACAAGCTGCTCTCCTGCCTCCCATTCTCTCTCTCTTTTACTCTTCACTTATTTATCCCTCTTTTTTAATCTGTTCTCACTTCTCTTGCTCACTTTTCACCCTCTATCCAGTCACTCTAGACTCCTCTGTTTGTTTTTTACTGCTGTTGTTGCCCCTTTTATGTCCATTTTTGTCACTGTTAAAGGAATGACCTCAATTTGAGGTATTTCACATTTCATTCTCTTCCTGTTTTGCTCTTGATGTACATTTCCTTACTTCCTCCTTTCTCCCACTCCCACTGTCCTCTTCCCTTCACTCCATAATTCCTCCCGAGTGTATGCAAATTTGCCTAAAAAGCCCTGCACTTAAACAGTGCTGGCTCTCTGGGTCCTGAATATTTAATAGAGGATGGATCCCACTTTCAACCAAAAAAGACAAAACTTAAAGAAATAGTTGACTTTGAGTGGAAATAAAACAGTACTGTCTAGAGACAACAAAGATACATTTGTAGCCCAATAAAATTTGTTGACACACAGGACACAATAACTGGGGTTCTTGCAGCTTTAATAAAATAAAACAAAACAAAAAGAAACCAAATGCAATAACAGGAAACAAGCCTACAGAAATATGCAATGGGGCTATGGACACAAACACAATACAAAAACAAATTAATACACGCCATCCATCCATAAACCTACAAAATAACCCAGGACTGCACTACCCTGACAATACACTTGAATTCCATATCAGTCACAATAGCTCCACATGGGACTCCCAGAGAGTTCACAACTCAACACATCTGCCCTAAAACAAAGTAACAAGTTAGTTTAGGATGTATACATCTCTCTACTCACAAAATACAATAGCATACATTAAGATGCTATGCACACTAATTTTGCATTAAGTGAAAACATAACTGTTGACAGCATGTGGCTGAACTTTCCGTGACATTTACTCCCATTGTATCTAAACCAAATCCATCTCGTTAAGTTATCTGCTAAAATATTAGCAGACAACATCTTAAAAGTGGTTAATCGTCCATACTTTAACTAGATAAATGCTTATTTATCAATTATTTTACACAATGGACTTTAATAGAATGAGCATGAGCATTACTCAATGCTGCAAGTGTTTGGCCAAAACTTGTAATGGCATGTAAAACTTTTTTTTAAAACTTTTAATATGCAAATAACATGGTTTTATGAACCTTACAAAAACGTGGCAAAAAATGATTCTTTTTCAATCAATTTTATCAATGTTCTTTTAATTTATCACCTGGCTACACACTTAATGGTTCAGCAACCACCTATCCATCCAAACTGCCACATCATGATTGTGTCTTTCAATAAGGGTTTAAACAAGAGGGAATACAGGGCATCAGAACTTTTGACAGTCAATTACACTGATGAGTTGCCTATATGGGTATAGGCAGTTGATTACGGGGCGCCAAGTCGTAATCTCGCCTAGGGCACCAAAATGGGTCAGGCCGGCTCTGCTGTCAGCCATTTAGTGACCTGCCTATTCACCAGTTACCAGCACGCTGCCAGCCATTTTGTCAACTCTACCTACGTATCTGCCTTTGTTATGTGAGTACTGGCCACACTTTTATTAAGCTTCAACTCTCTGTCATCTTATGGTCATGCACTTGAGTCCAACATACAAGACTGTGATACCTGTGTGGTACACCCCAAAATTGTGCAACCATTTGTGTGACGATGGTCTGAATAAGTGCTTAAGTCCAGACAGCTAAAGGTATGCTGTAAGTACAGTTCAGTAATGTTGTAAATTGCACTATATTATTATAGTATGTCTTAAATCACTAGAATATAAGTGATTGTGTGTACTTGCATGTTACTGAGGTAGAAGGTTGTGAGAAGTACACTGCACATGTATTATTTTTATACTTGTGAATGTAAGTTGTAGAAACTGTGAAATAACTGGATTTATAGACATTGTTAAAGCACTTAATATGCAGTATGATACTGAAACAGACTGACAATATGCACACAGAGGAATGTCAATGTTTTCAGTGATTTATTTGAATCTGAGATATATGAAAAAGTCAATCTGGAAGGTGAACTGAATGCTCCGTGTCTTCATTGCTGCTGCACTACCTGTGTTTTCCAGGCTGACATTATTGTTGCGGCTACACCCTCTTTTGGGACCCGTAACACCTGTACAATTTAAAAAACAACATTGACTTGGTATGTAACAACAAATCCACATATTAGCTGTACACACTTTTGGTAAAACTGAGAAGAGTATGAAATAGTCTTATATTAGTGATGATTTTCAGTAAGTTTTAAAAGTTCTTTGGATGGAGTGAAATTAGAGGGAACTATCTGGATTGGTACGGGCATGATCCAGACATCTTCTAAAATTAAGCTATAAATTAGATATTTTCTTCACTGTACTATATTTTGTTGCCTCAATCTATTGGTGAACATGAACATTCATAAATATGAAAAATTATGTGGGCACCTTAAATGAGCGGGTTCATACACTGAGGTTGGCAGTAAATGTCATCTCAAATTTTTCTAATGAATGTCAATTCCATAAGTAATTTGATAACAGGTTAAGATTAAACTGTAGGACTGGTCTCTGCAGCTACTCAGCCAAAGATTTTTTCTGAAGAAGAAACCTCCTCTCCTCTGTAACACTACTGTTATTGTCATGAGTGAAGTTTGTCTGGTGTTAATTTTCAAGTTTCATCTATATCAGATAAATAATTTAAGTTTGTAAATCTTATATTTCTGAACGAGGACCTTCCATATTTGGATCGATGGTTTGGTTCCTCCTGTCATATGTTGAAGTGTCCTTGGGCAAGACACTGAACCCCAAGTTGCCCCCGGTGTGTCAGGTCAGCTGCATAGCAGCTCTGCCATCGGTGTGTGAGTGTGTGTGTCCTTGTGTATGAGAATGGGTGAATGAGAAGTAGTGTAAAAACCATTAAGACAGAAAAGCGCTATATAAGTGCAGACCATTTATTTATTTAGGGTGTGTCAGCTGAAGCAGATTGCAATCATTGTTTCGGTCATATACCCGGTCAGTGATATACTTCTATTATTTAAATTATTGTTAATACATATTGGGTCACATTGACTTTTGACAGATACCCAATATTAAAAGCCTGATTGGTCCAAAAAACAAAACAAAACGTCAGTATAGTCTGACCTTGGAAATTCCTGTTATCACCTCTATCTGCATATTGCTTTGCAATTATGCCACTCAGTGCTTTTAAAATGATATTTGAAATTTTAAAGAAAGCATTTACACCATGCCCAAAGTGCATCAGCTTGTGTCATTTAAGTCATCCACAAACTAGATACTATCCATCCATTAATAATTAATTAATAATGCATTTAATTTCTAAGCGCCTTTCAAGACACCCAAGGTCACTTTACAAACATGTTACAGTAAAAGACAAAAATACATTAAATAAAAAACATTAAAACACTAGATAAAACAATAAGATTAGCAAGCAATAAAATACAAGGTATTAAAAGAAGAATCATAAAGCATATGCGAGTCTAAATAAATGTGTTTTAAGGTGAGATTTAAAAGTGCCTAAGGAGTCTATCTTACGAATATCCGGTGGAAGAGAGTTCCAAAGCCGGGGCGCAGAGCAGCTAAGTGCTCTGACACCCATAGTGGTGAGACGGAAGGTTGG
>JAUMHL010000025.1:24917624-24930112 GCA_032362345.1 Sandelia bainsii
AGTGCCTTGAGATGATTTTTGTTATGATTTGGCGCTATACAAATAAAGATGAATTGAATTGAATTGAATTGAATAATGAAACAGTTTTAGATATAATAAAACATTTGGCTTTGAAAAGCTAAAACTTTCCTTTGAGGTCCAAATTTTTTTTTAACACCCTATTATCCACATTATATATTCTCCCATACATACACATACAAGCAGTCGCACATGTACGATTTGGCATTAATTTCTATGTTATATTTTCATCATGTAATAAACAATCAACAGCTTCAGGGATGTTAAGTTGAAGCCAAATGGAGTGTGGTAGCTACGTACTGTCTGGCTGCAGAATCTTACTTGGCAAGAGCAGCACGTTTTGTTCAGCTTCCTGCCACCTTTGAAGAGATGGATGCCTAGGAAAACACCCCATACACCTGATGGAGATAATAGTGAGTTAGGAGCGTGCAATGTCGTCTGCCTTGCTCATTTAAATGCTAATCTGCTTTTTATTTACTCCTCTTTTGATGAAGTCACTTTGAGTCAACTAAGAAGGTTTTTGTTCTGGTGTTTTAAGATTAGTCTGACAGCACCTTTAAATCCAAAGGAATGACACTGCAATTACTAGCAGTAATTAATATGAAGTCTCTACTATCAGAGTTGATATGCCAATAGGTGTCAAGAAGGCATCCTGATACACCGAGCCACCTCAGCTGACTCATTTTGATGCAAAGGAGCAGTGGACACACTCAGAGCTCTTGTGTTGTTTGCCCACATGGTGGATTGATGGTACTGGATCTTTTAATCTTGTTCTTCAATGTTGTGGAGACACAATAGAGAGACATCACTTGTTCATGTCGTGGTATGAAATTCTGTAATATGATAATGTGGATACAGGAAATTCATTCAAACAAACAACCCTAACAAAGGCAGGAGCACCAACTGGACAGAATTGATATTAATTTAAAAAAAGTAAACTGACAGTAATGGTGACCTGAGAAACTAAAACTGCCTGTGATTCAGGAATAGCATGCTCATAATCAGAGCATGGCGTCTTCCTGCTGTCACTGTAGTGATCCAAGCCAGGTTTCAGAAAACCTTGAGAAGAACCTGAGCAAGAATATCAAAATGGCAATTAATGAGACAAATATTACTGTCAAATTAAAACAGCAGGCGTCTTTGGCTTTATCTTTCTCCCCCTGTTGGTCCTGCCTGCTTTTGTCTTGTCATTCTCACTTCTCTTTAATAGCTTGTTTTTTCCCCCCTCTGAGTTAGTGTGTGTCATTTCAATTAAGACACAGAGTAATTAAATCTCTTTTTAATGAAACCTAACTGTCTGAGCCTTTGCATGCATCAGTGCACATGGATTGTGTGTGTGTGTGTGTTATTGTAGGTAGGCATTTTCACAACTTTGCGACCACTTTGTGTGTGCTTGCGGTGTATACTCCACCCTGTTACATTTAGAGCTGTGCACATATCAGTTTAAACTGTGTTTGACAGTTAATGGCAACAGTTTGATCACATGATCAATGATACATAGAAATGTCGAAAATCATAATGGAGCCTTTCGATATAGGGTAATTGGATAAGAGCACGCTATTTGTTTTTGTGGCGTGTTGATGCATTTTGAAGATGTGCATCAATATGTTGTATTCAAAGTCAAAATATTGAAATTCCCATAAAAATGTGTGTATCCAAAACGTGTTCATTGTGAATGAATGAATAAATTGGTTTTGACTGTCACTGACATTGTTTTCAGGCTAAATTCAAATGATGTTTGTCTTCTTTGGGTGTTGGACTCAATGCAAAGTGAGATGAGAAGAGAAATGTAAATTTTATTTCTCTTCTGTGTACAAAGATGGAGTCAGTACATGGTTAGTTTAGCTTACTAGCTGCATGTTTCTCAAATGTAGAAGAATAGCTTTAATGTAGGTAGAAGACCTCTGTGGATGATACAAACTTGAGAAAACTCCTAAAGAGACTAATGTTTAATATTTGTTAAAGTGCTAAAATTTGATTTATCACTATCTTTGCCTCCTCCTTTGTGTTACTGACAAATCAAAGACAGATACACTTTGACTGATGTATGAGGTACTGTAAAAAACATTCAAAGTCACACTTTGAACATTAGATCAGTCTCTGTTCTACAAAGCATTCAAATTTCAAATCGCCATGAAGGTTGTCTTTGACACTATCAACAAATAGACTGGGTAATAAATTTAGAAAATCAGTAAGTAATTATAGTGGGCGACTTTAACATTCATGTAGATTGATAATAACTGTCTCAACACTGCATTTAATTCAGTTTTAGGGTCCATTGGATTTACTCAAAACGTAAATAAACCCACTAACAGTTTTAATCACACCCTCGATCTTGTTCTGACTTATGGAGTAGAAATTGATCATTTAATAGTGTTTCCCCAAAACCCTCTGTTGTCTGACCATTTTTAATAACATCTGAATTTACTATAATGGAGACCACGTCCATCACACAGATGTTTATCTGAAAATGCTGTTACCAAATTTAAGGAAATGATTCCATCATCTTTTAATTCGATGCCATATAACAACACAGAGGAGGGCAGTCATCTTAGCTTTACTCTGGTATAAGTTGATTATCTTGTTGATAATGCTGCAGCGTCACTGCGTACAATATTTGATGCTGTTGCCCCTCTGAAAAAGAAGGTATTTAATCAGAGGAGGTTAGCTCCATGGTACACTCACAAATCCATAGCTTAAAGCAGGCCTCAAGAAAGCTGGAAAGGAGGTGGCATTTCGCTAATTTAGATTAGATTAATCTTGCCCAGATGCTTTATTAAAAAGCCTCGGAACCATCTCCTAGCTATGATGCAATAGGCTTGGTCTGCTGGGGGACCACACTTGACACTCTGCCCCTGTGTCAACTCATATGCCCCCATTGCATATCATTAACTTTGTGTTTTGTCTCTCCCGTATTTGTGCTTCTCTCTGTACCTTTCTGCAGGTATCCCTGGCCTCAGAGCTTTATGACTCCAGTTGCAGCTAAATGCCGTACCAACCTGCCCAGTGTCTCGTCTGCTGCTTGTTGTTGTTGTTCTTTCACTGCCTACTGTTTTTTTCTTTCCACTCACCCCAACCAGTCGAGGCAGATGGCCACACACCCTGGGCCTGATTCTGCTGGAGGTTTTTTCCATTAAAGGGAGTTTTTCCTCTCTGTCTCCTAGTGCTGCTCAATTGGGATTGTTGGGTTTTCTGTGTAATAATATATATAGTTGTGTTCTATAAGGTCTTAAACTTTACACTGTAAGTGCCTTGAGAAGACTTTTCTTGTGATTTGGTGCTATATAAATAAACTGAATTGAATTGAATAAACTTTTCCACCCCTTGGTCTTCGTCAAGAAAACTGGTATATCAAAACGTGAACAAAAAGCCAGTGTTGATGCTTTAAAAAGACAGTGATTGCACCAACAGTCGATTTTGCTGGAAGGCAAAAGCTGAGCCAGTGGCTGAGGCCTTGAATCGGATGGTTCTGCCTGGCACGTCTGTTCGTTGAGATTAAGAACTGTGCCAAGCGGCAGCAAAGGCCTGAGATAGTCTTCTCACAGCTCTTTGAAGAAAAAAAAGTTCATTACCTGGAGTAACAGTGGATGTTTGCTGTGCAGTCTGGCTAGGCAAACTAGTGTTCAGAACAACCTTGTAGATCAGTAATTGAACACCCTATGGGGGCCGTAATGCAAAAATAACAGACCATGGTAGCTTTTTTGTTAAAGTTTCTGAAATGTTGTGAATGGACCTGTCCAGGGTGTACCCCCGCCTCTCGCCCACTGACAAGCGATTAAGATAATGGATGGATGGATGTTGTGAATGATATTCAAACTGTTCAGATACCAGTAAAAGCTCAAATGTACACAGTTCACAGTAAAGGTGCTGTTTCAGGTCGATGCAAAAAGAACCATACAAGTACTACTCCACTAGAGATAGTGATATGTGTATGCCATGCTCTGCCCAGCACTTCAGGTAGTTATGAAATTACAATAAAAAACAATGCTCCAAAATTTTCTAATAAACTATGTTCAATTTATTAATGAAGCAGAAGTAATTAAAATTCGGTGACTGGTTAGAAGGACAAGTTTCACCTAAAAACTTTTAAGAGGTTGCTCAAAAAGTCACAGGAGGCTTTATTGCAGTACCTGTGACAGTTTGTCAGAACACTCTGCACCAGCATGTGCAGAATGCACCAAACATTTGGACTTGTGGTTGGAGTTGCAGCACATTTGAACTCATATCTCATCTGCTTTCTTGCTCTCTTCTTTCTTTTTTTGTTAATTTTTAAATTAATTTTGTATTTTAAGCTCAAGTTGGGGGACATTTTTTTTATAGTTTCCCTCTTGCTTCGTCATGGTATTTCTTTTTTCTATTTCACCTTCTGGGGAGACTGAAGCAAAGGATGATGGGTACTGGCACACCAAGACTTATGGGTAATGGTGCCAGGGATTCAGTGTCACTGATTCTACAGCATTGCCCTCACACACTGTGTGTGTGTGTTTATGTACGTGTGAATCTGGCTCCTACATAAATCAACACATTTGGCATCAGGTCACTGTGAGGATTGTGTCTCCCCCCTTTCCCCTCTAGTTCTCTCTCCTTTTCTGTTTGTCTGTCTGCCTGCTTGTGTGTGTGTGTGTGTGTGTGTGTGTTGGCCGCCAGTTAGTCCTTCTCCCTGGGGGATCAGAATGAGACATGGGCATAAGGAGCTAACATTCCCCCACAGGACTGCTCATGCCAACACTCCTTCATTTGCATGAGATTTGCTGTAAGCCAAGTGTGTGTTAGTGATGGTGCATGTGTAGAGTACCCACACATTTCTACCTCTATGTCTCTGTGCTCCATTTATTTAATAAAAATAAATAAAAAAGTGATGTTTGAACAGGTGGGTGTGTAGAGTTTGCATCTTCTGAAATGTGTGATTAAAATTAATATAGTTGAATGTGTGTGTAGGTCCATGAGTGTTTACCTTGCATGTGGATCAAGGTATGTTTGTGTGTATTTGTACCTATCAGTGTGTTTAGACGAAGCATACACCTGGAGCTGTTTGCATGCTGTCGAGGCTGTTCATGGGACCAATTCAGAGGCAAAGCCTAAGCTCTGTGTTCAAGGCCTGTGGCTGTGTGATGTAAATATATATGTCTGAGATGAGGATGAGTCATATTAGTTGTAGACACATAATGTTGTTCTTCATCAAGGATTGTCAACACCAGTTCCTTAGTTTTAAAAATTGGAGTAATGTGTACAGTAGTTTTAAAATGGTAGCCTAACGGTGCACCCTGGTAGTCGAATGGTTGCAGCACATGCCGCATAACTGTCTTCTTACTAACAAAAAAATGTAAAAAAGTAGAGCTATACTCATTTTACATTTAAACATGCTTGAAATTTGAGAATGCTCTAGATAGATCTTTTTCACTGAAGACTGAAGAATTTTTACATGTCTCAATGTGTTAATGCATGTATAAATGTTAACGATGACTGATGACTGAATTCCCTTTAGCCCTGAGCATGCTGGCTCACTGTCATGACTCACTGTAATCGAATGGAGTCGTTGTTATTAATAAAACACATGCTTTTCTTACTCTAAGTCAAAATGTCTACTGTGAAAAATCTTGATGTCTTATTTAACAGTTACAGAAACTTAATAGAAAAAAGAACTTAATAGCAGCTAGAGAGAAGGAATAGCTATCATGTAAAATTAACCTTATTTGGTACAGTCCACATAATGACCAGATGGAGTTTTTGCTATTTCTGAAAATGACAGATTGTTACTATGAAGCCATAGTTTCTACTTTATAACTACTTAATATACTTAAGTTATTATTTAAGTGGGTTAGTCAACATTACATCCCTAGTCTTTTATAAGCATCAGCTTTTTCCTCACTTGTGTCTTTTTCTTCCTCTCACTGAAGACCTAAGGAGAAATGTAGGGAAAATGCAAGAGGAGAGAGGAAATGCATTTTTAGAGACATGAGACATCCTTTCCTCTAAACCGTCATCTGATGCGACATCTGTTTGTCATGATGGCGGCTCAGCTCATCCACTATTGAAATACTGAAAATGTTTTCTTTGTACTTTTGCCAGATTCACGTTAATTAACAAATCACAGATTTTATTTTTTGTTGCATTTTAGAAAAAGTCCCAACTTTTCAGGAAATGGGGTTTGCACATTGTAGCACCAACATACGTACATTCAGTCATTATAAGGATGCACAAGTGTACACAAAGGTAGTTGCTCCACAGTTTAATAGCATTATCATCTTCAACTGCATTATGATATGTATGAGTGTATTTGTATTTTAATGTAATGTACACTTTATTGCTACTGCTACAAAATTCAGTGTATAATAATGTAAGAGATTATTCCTAACTGGTCAACTAAACAGTTAGTTGGCCTCTACGTGAAAAAAAAGAAGGAGACACGGGAAGAAAAAGTTAACACTCATACATTATAATTCATTTAAAATGTAAACATTAACCCTACAGCGTGAATGTTAAGTTCACATATAGCAAAAATAATTTCACCCTCACTGACATTTGATCATATATTTTTTTTATGAGCACTCATGCATAATGTATTCCAGTGACTGTGTTTATCGTCTTGTTTTTAAAGCAATTTTCTTTTTTCATCACTCAGCCACGACTATTTGCTTTCCACTTTAGCTACTTTGCATTAAATAATCCAACTTGTTCTTGAGATTTAACATGCAGCAAATTGTCCACTGCTAAAGTAGCTGGCTTAAAGTACAGACCTGGATCAAATCTGGGATCACTCTCCGCATATACGGAATATGTAGCAGAGTGGAGCATTAGTCTCAATACAGTACAGAACACAGAAATCGCCTGAAAACATAACAATACTGCAGTTCGGTATCAGTTGCGAGAATCTTTTTTTTTTGTTTATATCAGTTTTGCTTGATGTATAAAGACGAAAAGTCTTTGCTATAGTAATCGGGAATAAAATGCTGCACCATAGTTACATAGAAGCATATTAACCCAGAACCTCAAGTGAGCTCATAATCATGTATTTTCAGAAGATTACACACACAATATCCATTTTAGGATATCCTCAGGTCTTAGGAAAAAATCCGTCAGTCTTCAGACAAAACGGCATCAGAACAAACGGACTCAGACAAAACGGCATCAGAAAAAACTTTTTAATTTTTTTTTCGGCCTCAAAGCATACGACAGCGGATGGAAGGAAAATAGTTGACGTCATCAGCTTGCGACCACAACAATCCAGGGCATGCATCCGGACACTGCTGTAAGTTTTTGCCGTTCTTTTTTTCCCTCATCGTTACTTCTGCAATGGTTTATATATTTATGAATATGGTTGGATTTGAAAATACACATTCCGAAAATGCATGAAGAGAGGTAGCTTTTTATTATATTCCAAAATTGTAATATTTGGATGTTATTATTTCGTGGACTGAATCCTTGCTAGCTAGCTTAAGTAGTAGCAATGATGTTAAGTTTAATTGACGATTCGTATATTTTTCAGGTTATGGACAAAGTGAAGGCCTATGAGGATCTTAAAAAAGACTTAGAAAACGGTAACAACTGTTTATTCAGGCTAATGTTGGCACATTCGTGCTATTGACGTAAACTGCCTCACAACGCTAACAGGATATTCTGGGCTGGTTTAAATTTGATAATTAAGCATCCCTATCTAATTGACTGTACAGATTACTAGTTGAGTAAGAGTGGCAATCTTCGTGTTTACAGTTGCAGATGATTTTTCAGAAAAGTCAAGCTGGTAGCTGTCTAAGGCAGCCAGCCTATTTCACTCTGTCATGCTATAATAAACAGGTTTCACAAAAATTACTGTGTGTGTGTGTGTGTTTAGAATATATATAATAATTATAATATTATATTATAATAAATATATAATACAATATACTTACCCATCAATACCTAGATGTATCCACATACCAAAGAACTTCAGTTTGTCATTACCTATATGGAACAATAAATATGTATTTGCAATGAGTATTACTACAGTTACAATCTAAGGAATTAATCACTTAAATTAAAAAGAGGAAATGGGTACCATCAATGTGCCAGGTGTCATTGGGGCCATAGCTGATGTAATTCCTACGCTGGATTTTCTTCTTACCAGGAGATCTTCTCTGAAGACCACTTGCATCCAGATCCCTCATTATTTCAGCAACATCGTCTCTATATTAACAAGTGGTTACAAATAAAACTCTAAAGTAAAATGAGACAGTACTTGATAATATAAACAACATAGTATAGAAACCAACCTGTAGCAAGGCTGCACTCCTCTGACATCTCCAACACGTTTTAGCATTGCTCTAATTCCCTGTTCAGGTGACCAGTGTCTCAGCTCGCTCTGGGAAGCAACACAATACATAATTATTAAACCATATGAATTATCATAAGGACAAATGTTGCATATACAACTAGAACAACTAAAAATTATTTAATATTTCTGCAAATAGCCTGCAGCCCAAATTCCAGAAAAACTATATCTTTTTGTATTGCTAATAACTGTTTTAAAGCTTACCTCCACAGCTTTGCAGATTTCAGTTTAAAATTCTTCTCAGGTGTCTTTCACTGTTAGGCGACAAACCAACCACAACATAGACTTTCTTTATCAAAAGACATACACTACATCCTGTCCACTCTCAGAGATATGTCATATCAATGCTATCTGATACAGCAACACACTTTTCTAAATGTAGGCTTACCTGACTTGATGTCCTTGTGAGCCCAGTACACAACTAATTTCCCTGTGTTTTAAGCCCTGGTTGAATAACAACATTATCATTGCATCTACAAAAGTGTGACAACCACCTTTCTATTACCACCTCTACCAGGTTAAGGGATTTAAATGTAATTACACCCCAAATTAAAAATGATCACATCAGTAAGACAAATGTATTTTACTTTTTTTCTTAAGGCTAAATCTAAGCAAAACAGTAGCAAACAATAATAGTTCTACATTTTAATATTAAATGTATTATGCAGCAATTTATAGCAACCCACAACTGACAGGCTTCTCTACAATAAATCATTAGGAATTTATCAGACTATAATTTTAGAACTACTTGTCAATAAAGTTCTGAAAGTGTTATGATTAAAAAAAATCCCTCATTCATAGCATATTCCAAAAGCCTATAATGCCTTCTTCTTACTAGTCATCATAACGTGTATTGAAAAATCTAACCAAAACTCAACAGTGGCAGAAGTAACAATGAGGAAAAAAAAGAATGGCAAAAACTTACAGCAGTGTCCGGATGCATGCCCTGGATTGTTGTGGTCGCAAGCTGATGACGTCAACTATTTTCCTTCCATCCGCTGTCGTAGCTTGATGACGTTTCATCAAGTTTTGAAGCTGAAAAAACAATTAAAAAGTTTTTTCTGATGCCGTTTTGTCTGAGTCCGTTTTGTCTGAAGTCTGACGGATTTTTTCCTGAGACCTGATGCTTTTTGGTGTTAAGTCTGATGTCTGAGGCTGTTTTGTCTGAAGTCTGACGGATTTTTTCCTAAGACCTGAAGATGTCCTAAAATGGACACCATACTGGTGACAGTTTCTAGTAGCCAGTAAAATAAACAGCCAGTAGGAGTTAAGTGGCATCATACAGGCAGTTTACACCATTGTTCTGCAGAGATTCACTTGAAATCATAATTATACAAACATAAGCTCATAAGAACATAGAAATGTAAATAGAAATACAGTTAATATTTGTCCTCCAGCATTTCATATTACAAGCAGTAATGAAAATGTTGTGCTCTGCAAAATCGGATGTGCAACTTTAACAACATGAGGCGATTTGGCATTTTCTAAATAAGTGCCCGCCTTGCATGATGCACCGCAGTTTCCGCTCCCAATTTAACTCTTCTAATTACATGCCTTTGGAATTTGGATTACGCAGCCACTGTACGGTGTGTGCTTTTTGGAGCAATGCTGGGAAATGTTGTTGGTTTCGGGGCCGGAGAGAGTGCGGAAAATGTAGGCCGGTTCTGGCTGCAAGTGAAAATCCAGTGTGCTTTACCCCTATCTCACCTCATGCAGGGTTCTGTCTTTCTCTTCCTTGCTGTGTTGTTTTCTTCAGGGGATTTGGAGGTCTCTAACTCTGCCATCCAAATCCATTGTGTTCGCTATATACTCTCCTCCACTCCTCGTGTATCTCCTCTCCTCCTCACCTTCTCCTGCCTCACTACTTCTCATTTTTCCTCAGTTTTGCTCTACTTCCCTCCTCCCTAAATCTCATCTTTTCATATTTTCTCTCATTTCCTGTCTAATCCTGTTTGAACTATTCTCCCGCTCTCCTCCATTGTTCCTCTCTTACCTGATCTCACATCTCTCCCTACACTTTTCTTTTCTTCTCTCATCCATTTTTCCCTTCTGCTTTTGTGTCACCTCACCATTTCTTCCCTTCTCCTCCGTAATTTTCCTTTTTATTCTAACCCTCTTTTTTATCCTTGTCTCCTCCCTTACCTGATCTAATCTTACTTCCCCCTTTCCTCTTTTTCTCTCCTTCTTTTCTCATCCTTCCATTTTTTCCACATCTCCTCCCATCTGCTGCATTCGCCCCTCTGCCACATCCCCTTCTCCAATTCCTTGTCTAATTTTCTTTACTCTTCCCACTGTTTTCTTCTCTACTTTCTTCCTCTACACTTCTCTACCTCTTTACTCGCCACCCTCTCATCTCCTCTTCCTTCTTCCTGAACCAATTCTACTTATCATCTCCTCCAGAATCCGCCTGAACCATTCCCTCCGTCTTTCCAGCCCACTGCTGATACCAGCCAGTCATTTTACGTTTCATCGCCACCTTATTTAGAGCACATTTAACAATTTCATGCCGAGCAGATTCTCATACACTGGGAGGCAATATGTCTCCCTGTTGCCGGGCTCTAAATATTTCTTTTCATGAGTTTATTACAACATGAAATGAAAAGCATGCCGGAAGCTTGTTCCTTCTTTCTTCTCTGCCGCTTTTGCTTTTTGTAAAGAAAATGAGTGGTTTTGCCAAGTGGAGTGTTGCAATTAAAATTTAAAAAAGGAGCATTAGATAGTTGAGATGGAGGAGCAGATCAGAATCAAACAGTGTTATCTGTTTATTACAAGGCCTCATTATAGCTCCAGGCTTGAGTGAGCTTCCTCTGCCCACTCAGTCCTACACGTTGAGCTTCCAATAGCGGTGATCCCCAAAGTGCCGCCCCGGCAAACACTGCTATTCACACACACAGTGCTCTGCAATGACTGTGGCTGACTGGTCAGGGGAGAGGATGATGATGATGATAAATACAAAGCCAAAGAGTGTTTATGCAGGTGTACAGTATGTGTTTGCACATCCACCAAGAGAGAGAGAAAGAGAAAGAAGTCTGCAATCAAACAGAAGTGATGGAAAAGAGGCAGAAGATATGTAGAGGTAGTGTTAGGTTTGTGGGTGTTTGTCTGTTTTGAATGGGGCTGACAGGGTGCAGCTGATTCTCTGCTGTGTTTCAGAACAGCTTTTTGCATTTAGCTCCTGCTGCCTCCTGTGGGAGAAAATCTCTGAGGAGGAAAAGGGATGGAGTGGGATGAGAGGACAGGGAAGGAGAGAAGGCAAAGGAGCAATTAGAGGAAAGAAGGAGTAAAGAATACGAGGAGGGAATGGAAAAGAAAGGAACCAAGGGAAGGGGAGTGATGCAGAGAGGAGATGAGGCATTGAAGAAAAGAAGAGTTTATATGTTTAAGGAAATAATGTTGGAGGAAAAGAGGGGAAAATGATTTAAAGATGGGATAAAGAAATAGAAATCAAACCATTTGATAGAAATTGAATGGTTTATAATGTATGAGCTGATGATTGATAGAAGCAAAGGGGCAAGGAAATGCTCTTTGCAATGGGATGATGAAATAGGTGGTGAAGCAAAATTGGACAGGTAACTTTCCACAGCTACTGTATTTATCCCTTTAAGGTAGCATAATGGCTGTTTCATAAGGATAGTTACTGTTTTTAGTTCTGGTCGGACTCAGAGATGTGTGTTTGAAATGAATTATGTAAAAATCATGTTTATCTGAAAAGCTGTAGGAGGCACACGTCAGTTATCCTGATACACAACATGTTTTATTCAAGTCATCGTTTTCTGAAAATCTCCACAGCAGAAGTGAAGAGTGAAAAGCTGGTATGTCACCCAGAGCTGTAATCGCCGCATTTATGGAAAATACATTGGGTTGAAAGAAGCTCGAAATGATTCTTTGACATTTCTCTAAGTCCTTGAGATGGAAACTGAACCCCAGTATGTTATGAGACACATATATTTGCCATGGCAGGTTTGGACAAAAAGATTTGTTGTTCCTGGGTGTAACAAATAATCAAAAATGATCATCAACCATGTTTTACTATTTGACGACCTATAGTGCAACCCTGTCTCCTAAAAATTACGTTTGTATAGGATGAAACTGCATTCCCGATTACATTTTGTTACAGGACGTATTTGCGACCCGATTACGTTTTTGTAGAACGTAATTGTCA
>JAUMHL010000025.1:24939891-24950633 GCA_032362345.1 Sandelia bainsii
ATGCAGCACTAAGATCTAACAAGACGAGTATGGAGAGAAGTCCGTTGTCTGAAGCTATGAGAAGATCATTGGTGACTAGTGGTGGGCGGATCGATCCAAAGTATCAATAGTATCGCTACCAAATTGGTATCGTTATCGGATCGATACTAGCACGATCGTATCGATACTTTCTCTCTTCTAATTTCAGTGCGACCGTTCCATCAGAAAGTAAACTTCCCGGTACTAATACCGCACCTCTCACATCAACGTGACTCAGTGGGGACTTTGGTGTGGGACTCGGGTCAAGGCTGGAGAGTTGGCAGGCTCAAAGCTAACAACAATCTGGCAGTTGGGTAGGGACAGGGGAGGTGCTTATGAAGGTAGAGGGAAACACAAGTGAAAACAATCAGGGCCTAATGAGCAGTGAAGTGGAAGATGCTAAGGGTAGGGAGAGACAGGAAGTGAGCTATCAAAATAAAAGCAGGAAGTTGGAGATGAGGTGGGAATCCTGACACAAACAAGATCTCCCAGATGAAATCCTGATTCGTTTGCAACAGCATGTTGTCCAAAAGTGCCTTTTTGTGCATTTAGAAGCAGTATCTAGTGTTAGTTAGTGTTAGTTTTATTAGAAGTTGTTAAAGTACACTTACAGGTGAAACTTAACTTAGTCTTTATGCTTTTATTTTGGAGCATTTAAAGGTGTGATATAACAGTATCAGTAAATAGTATAACTATATTGACAGTTCTATTTTGAAGCCACCTTGTTTTAGGTTTTTTTTTTGGTTTCATTCAAGTTGCAGGGCCATTCTTCATACACTTGTAACAGCTGTGATGAAACACTCCCTCCTCCTGTTTCGTATTATAAGGCAAACCAGCGAAAATGACTGCATGTGTCACAGTGTAAAATGTGCAAATATCAGTAGAAATATTCACTGAGTCCATTGTACTTCTTAAATATACTGTGTGCCGTATGTTGATGTTGTGTGAGGGTAAGCAGCACCTTGCTGTAGGACAATTTGCCCATTACAGTTAATAATGTCATGAACTCGAACATGCACATACACTAAAAGCACACACACAAACACAAGCATTCAGCAGGAAGGTTAGTAAAGGTTGCCACATTCCACTGAGGATTGTGGATAAGTCCATATTTATCCTGTTTGCAGCCAAGCATGGAGGACAAGGGAGCAATAGCTTATCCTGTAGCTCTCATTAGCAAGGGTGTCAGAGCGTGCGTATGTATATGTACAAGTGTGTGTGTGTGAAGTGGTCTATTTTTGTCTAACATCACAGCAATTACTGAAAAATCTAACTTTCCACAACATCATTATTTGTTTTTATGTTTTACATGAATTTACTCCATAATTAGTGAAAAATGTTGTGGTTTGTTAATGCTGATTGATTACACTGGTTTCCTGCGTAAAGTGTTTAAAATGGGACCTATTGCAATTAGCTTCTTTAAAATCAGCATATTTGTATATTTTATTGACAGCACAAGCTTCTACATTGCACTGTGGTCCAGAAATACAATGACGAGTGCAGTCTTCATATTTCTCTTATGTAATATCCATTAAATGATCACACTGTCACAGTATCATACAGTAGGTAAGATGCTGTTCTCTTGGGACTCTTGATTTTCACCTGATGGACTAATGTGAAAAACAAATGATATATATTCTTGACTTTTTTTAGTCAAGACTTAATTGATTAAATATTATTTACGTTAATTGGTATCTTCTGAGTTGCTTTTTGCTTCCTGCAATGCTTCATTTTCAGCAGCATACACCGTGTGTGTGCGTGTGTTTGTGTGTACACATCCATAAAATTACTGTTGCAGCAGACTGCATACATCAAATCCTGTGCAGTGACCTTAACTGTCACCAGTGTCACACACAGTAAATGAATGGGTATCTCCAGATTCTTGTCAGTATTGATGTATAGTAGTGTATTGTTTGTGTGCGTTTGTGTACCGAGTACCAATACAAGAATTTCATAATCATGCAGGATTTGTACAATAAAATTGCAGTTATAATTAAAGTGCAGACTGTGATTCACTAAAATAAACAGCAGAAGACTGTTTCTAATGTCCAAATATGAACATTAACATTTCTGTGTAAACAGACACTGCCACCATTCCAATTAATGTAACATGTAACTGGCTGAATTTCAGTACAACATATGTAGCAGAGTGGTCCTTAACTTTCTTAAGACCAATTCATACTTCTGTTTTCCTTCCAGCAGAGCTACTCACACATAAATGCTTCCATTCATACTACAGCTGGGGATACGGATACATGCTACACATGTACACTACAAAACATGATGGCAACTGTGGACAGTAGGGACAGTGAGAAGAAGCGCTTCTTTGTTTGTTGTATTTGACTGAACACAATGTGAAAAATGTGAAAGAAATTCAACAGAATGTGCAGCTGCTTCACAATAAACATTACATATCACTGATGTAGGAAACGAGGGGCTGGTCGGAGAGCCAGTGCAGATTCAAATTTTTCGACTGCTCATGTACAGTCTGTCGTGACCCTAACAGACTGGGGTGATGACAAAAATTTTAAGTATTAACTTCATAGTTCTCAGTTCAGCCCTGAGACTTGGTCTGACCTTTTTATTTTCACTTTCATTTCCACTTTTATTTTGAAATCCTTTGCCTAGGTTCTGTTTTCGCTTCCTGTCTGTTACTCTGCCTGCTGATAATCAGGTAAGTTACACCTGTGGCGGGATCATTTAAGAGGCCTGTCTACCCCTGTTCGACCATTCCCTACACCTACAGAGGACGCTTCATCTCTGGTCTCGCCTCCAGCCCTTTCACCACTTCAACCACCAGACTCCTGTCAATTCTTTGTCAAACCTTCTAAAACTAACCCTGGCTGTCTGACTGTCTTTGGGTCCAGAAATTAAAACTGTCACAGAACTGGCCTTTAGGAGCACAACCCTTTTTCAGGATGAAAATGTTTTGTGAGCCACCTCCCACCTCAGCCCACACCTAGAGCACCAAAAGTTGAAGCGTGTGAAATGTCACCAGTTGAAATGCATTAATTAAAAATGGTGCATGCTCTTACTTTACATTATCTGTGTATCAGCAGTATCAGTGGGTCTCTATAATGCATTCATTGCTACTAACTTCTCTAAATCTAGTTTGATGAATGAGACTTTTAAAGGAAAACAAAGCTACTAATGAAATAAATATGAAAAAATATAATTTTTATTTTGGCTCTTCTCTGACAATCCCATACGAATGCACTGTCCTGACAATGAAAGCAGACTACTTACCTTTTTTTCTCTTTCTATTCAAAATATGCATGACTTTTCCTTTCAAACCTAATGAAATACACAAATCCATCGAGTGCTTGGTTAAGGTCACATCTGTTTGCGTGTTTCAGACGCGTCGTTTGTCAGAATAAACCCGGCTAAAGAGAAAAGCGATTGTTATTAAGAGACAGCTATTATCACATTTGAAGCCCTGGAGAGATGCAATGTGCCACTTAAAGGACAAAACAGAATAATTCGCCACAAATTATAGGTTTTAAGGTGGCACAACAACAACGTCTGCAGGAAAGAATGTGGTGTTTTTGTGCCTGGATATGTGTGTGCACATGTACATGTGTGTATGTTTCTCTGGGGATAAGTATTTGATGGGAACTCAAAGAATGGAAAAGGGTGAGAAGGCAAATAAAAAGCAAATCGAAAAAATGATACAAAAAAGTAACAGAAAAAAAAGTATTTGTTACAAGGACGATGAAAGAAGATGAGATGGGAGGAGATGAAAGAGAAACCGTGAGGGTTTTGTTCGAAGAACACTTGCCACTGGACGCTAACTTGATAATATGGAGATGTGGGATATCTGTGATTATGGTCACTGTAGGGTGAGCAGAGGGGAGTCAGGCTGTGTGGATCAGCATAGACTGCAGAATTCGATTTTATAGCACAGCTACACAATGGCAAGTTAAAATACTGTCAGGCTAGTCAAGAGTACAGCCGTATTATCCCACACAGGCAGTGCTGATCATGTTAAGAAGGGGGGATGTAGCCTGGAGGTAGACGACTAAGACTGTAACATATAAGCAAATTGGTTGAGTTGAAAAACAACCACTCATTATAGTGTGATTTCAAAAGTAGCATTGGAAGACTTAAATCATGTTAATTAACAAATTGTTGGACGGTAGAACTCTGATTTTAGTATTTACTATGTTACCTTTTTGTCAGAATCATCAACTTTCCTCAGTTTTGCAAGTGTGCATTGCTTCTGTCCATGTTTCGAGCTCTCAGTCTTCTTCTTCATTGCCTTTATGATCCATTGCTACGTATCTCTGTGGAGAAATGTGTACCACAATACAAACTACAAACTTTCTACCAACAATTCCTCTAATGTACTGGCAATCAATAATGTGATACTTCTTTTTCTTCTTCTTTCTGCTGCTCCCTTCAGGGGTCTCCACAGTGGATCATCTGCCTCCATCTCACCCTATCCCTGGCATCCTGCTCTGTCACACCAACCGTCTGCATGTCCTCCTTCAGTACATCCATAACCTCCTCTGAGGTCTTCCTCTTTTCCTCCTGCCTGGCAGCTCCATACTCAACATCCTTTGTCCAGTGTATTCACTATCCCTCCTCTGCACATGTCCAAACCATTTCAACCTTGCCTCTCTATCTTTGTCTCCAAACTGCTCAACATGAGCAACATGCTCAACATGAGCTGTCTCATTTGTTACTCATTTCTAATTCTGTCCATCCTGGTCACTCCCAGTGAATCTTAACATCTTCAGCTCTGCCACCTCCAACTCGGCCTCCTGTCTTTTTCATAGTGTCTCCGTCTCCAAACCAAACATCATAGCAGGTCTCACTACCACTTTTTAAATCCCACTTTGATACAATCGTCACAAAAGTGTCTTTCACATTGTCAAATAAATTAACAAATATTTAATGCACAGAATATCTAAAATATAATTATTAAAATAGACTTATTAATTAATTAATTAACTACTAATTAATTTGTGCCAAAATGTAAAACTAAAACGTGAACTTTTCCGCTATCTTAGTCTCCGGCAGCATTGAGTGACAGAAATTTGAATTCACATTTGCACAGCCTTTCATCTTCCATAAAGACACAGAGGAGCCTTTGAATGATCCCCCACCACACCCCAGTGGTTTCTGCCAAAAACTTGAGATATTTTTGCTGTGGACTGAGGAATACCATTAACCTTTGGGAGTCTTTGTACTTTCTAAACTGTGGTCTTGACACTGCCCACCAAGGTTTTGATAAGCTATTTTCACAGCCTTTTGAGTGTTTATCAGTATGTCAAGCCATTTTGAAATATTTGCATGGTGATGAGGTCTCTGTGTTTGTGTTATTGTGTTTTGATTCATAACCAAGACATGTTCTTTCTTCTCTTTTTGTGTTGTGTCTGCCTTTCGACGCTGAATATCCAGAAATGGCATATGGAGCAGAAAGAAAGAGAGAGAAAATACACCGAGGAATTTTCAGTGTGATTTAGAGAATTAGTTAAAAGAAAGCAAAGCACCTCATATTCACTTTACATACGATATTATTCAGTAGTATTGGCCTTTACTGGTGATCAGGATGACAGTACAAGTGATGTGCTTTGGCAGAACCCTAATCCTTACACTTCTTCCACCCTCTTGTGTGATGGCAGCTGGCGACAACATGCTCGTGTGTACATGGCTCTCCTGTGTTCTGGTGTGCCATCAACACTTTTCATTTGTCCTGTTGAGAGGCATGGTGTCACTGTGTATTGTGTTGTGTAAATCTGCTTGCTTCAGAAGTGCTTTCATTCCTGACCTGCTCTACCCTAATAAAAGCACTCACCATCCTCTCATGATTACCACTCATTACCAACACAGCACGGGTCGTTCCTGGTCTACTTTGTTTTCCCAAATCCCATTGGAGGATTACAGGAGAGTGCCTCCTGCCTCGCCTGTGCAGTTATCAAGCAGAAGACATATTGGCAGAGGAAACATCAAACATTTTTTTTTCTTGGCCTATTTACCCACCGGCAAAAAGTGAAACTTTTTATCCTTGTGTCAAGTCCATCTGTCTTCCTAAGTTTCGACACACTGTAAACGCAAGCGGGCCCTCATCTTTATTCTGCTGTTCAGAGTGTTGTGAATGTTACTGGTGTGCTGGCAGGGTGGTGATTGATGGGCTGACTGGCATGCATAATGTAACCTGAGGGAAGGCACGCAGTACTTTTTTGCCATTTAACAGACACCATCCTCTGAAATCATTTAAAGTCTATCATCAACATTACAAGCCCGAAATAGTGGAGAGTGCAAACAGCAGATCTGCAGATCTTTTACCATAGTGACTGATAGCACAGGCAAGATGATTTGCAGAGGGATATTTTGCAGATATAATTTAAGATATGAAAGGGTAGACAGGTTAATGCATGCAACAGAATTAATTCACTAAAATTATAATTAAAATATTATAAAATACTATTTTTATATTTAAATGTTTTTAAATGTTTTATTTCAGTACTGAAACTACTTCTGTGATTTGTACTCACATTTGTCTACTTAGCTTCTGATTGGTTAGGTGAGTCACATGTCAAAGAAAGAAAGACTAGACTGCAACACAAGATGTGCAAATTAACAGTTAACTTTGTAAGTTAAAGTCAAATGCCTAAATAGATTAATGACACAGTTTCCATGTCAACCTTTCGGCAAAACGGTTATATTTTATACCTGTACTGTTTTATACCTGTACTACGAAGGTGAGAGAGGAACAGCATTTCGATTCACCTGTATGTTCTGAACATATAGTGAATGTGATTTGATTTGATTTGAAAACAGAGCTTGTTTCTGTCCATTCACTGAGAATTAATTTCATGCTTTACAATGGATAAAACAATGATGTGTAAAATTAATTTCTCTCTCCCAGCAAAGGACAGCCCCGCACATTTATGTTTAAATTGACTGTATTGTTCTGCTGCTTACAAAAAGGATTCATTTGCTTGTGTTTTAAGATTGTTTTAAGAATTATTTTAAGGTTATTAGATCTTTGTTGTTGGAAGGTAATAAGCTGCTGAGAACAAATTATTTGATAGTATAGTATAGTATAAATCAGACTACAGACCTCGGCTGTTCTCTCCCTTATTTCCTGTTGTGTCTCTATAGTTGCTAAAAAGGAATAAAAGGATAGAGGGGCTTGTGTATGTTTTAAAATTGAATCTTTGAGATTTTAAGAATTCTTATTTGCACTCGTGTCGTTTTTGTAGTTCAGATATTAACTCCTACATTGCAGTGATGTTGTGGACACATATCCTGATTTCAAGCATCAAAGAAAGGGTTTTTGATGTGGCTGGATTTTGTGCTAGTTTCAAGTAACTTAGGTCATTTTTGTTTAACTCACTAGCAAACTCACATAAGAAATGTCACTAGGTCACAGACTTTTTCATATTGTTTCTAGTAGGGGATGTTTGTGGATGCAGTTTTGATTGTCATTGAGCATGGTAGCTTATTCAGTAAATCCCTGCAGTTGTTAAGTCACTTAAAACCAAAGGTGCCAATGACAAAGATGTGTGCCAAATCATTTTCATAAAATAAACTTTACAACTTATTTCAACCAGTTTAATCTTGTTTAGTAAAGTAAGCAGCACTGCCGTATCACTGATGTTGTGTAGCCTCAGTAGTACAATATTAAGACTGTCTGGTGATGACTGGTCTGTTACTGTTGACTGATAGACGGGCAAATACCGTCTGTCTTCTCTATCACTCAATTATTCACAGCCTGTTAAACACACATACACACATGCGAGGAAATGATTTAAGCCTTGTAGAGATATCTATTGTTGACACAAGCAGAGTTAAAGCCTCTGCAACACTCATCAACTTTGTTCTATTAGGGCCTGATGCCAGCCAGTGTGCCATCCAACCTCTGCCAGAAAATCCAAATTAAATATTTAACGTCTGTTTTTTATCTTCCTTCTCTTTTTAAACCAAACTCAAATGTTTGCTTGATTTTAGATATTTGATCCATTCCTCAGATGTGTTTTTTTCGTCTCACTGAAAAAAACAAAACAAAACTTCATGTTGATCTTGAGCTTATAACCTCCACTCATCCTTTTCCCACTACCTCGGCTTGTTGGCATAGGATGCGCAGCGGTCTGCTGCCGTAGTGACAGCCTCCAAGGGTATGGCAGTGACAGCCTCACTGTGTCACCTTGGTGATGGTTGCTCAGTGATGGAGGAGGTTGTTAAGTAGAGTAGACGTGTGATACTGACACAGCAGGGAGCACAGCATGCGATGCCAGTGTCCTACCAAGTGTCTTCTTACCTTCCCACCTTCTAATGCCAGGTGAAAACCTCCTATCTCCTATTGTTGCATCCTACAGACATCATACTTTGGAGATAACATACACGCATACAACACTACATCTGTTATGCATTTGAAGCAGAGAGAAATGTCTGATGAATCTGTGGAATGTTGCACAGTCATTGTATTAACAAATGTGTCTCCAAAAATTCCTTTACAACTGAACTGCAGATGCAAAATAGAAAATCATAGTAGTGAATCAGTGAGTGGGTGATGTCCCAGTGCAACATACAGCATTTGCTGAATGAATGAAGCAGTATTAATGGAAATGAAGTGGCAAGGCGGTGGTTGGGGTGGATGATGTGTACAAAGAGCAAGACAGTCACACTACAGACTTGAGTTTGAGTCCAGAGTCCAACTTGTGGTTCAGGCAACAAAAGCACGTTGGTTAAGGTTAGAGAAAGGTTGTGGTGTTGTAAAAAAGTAGTAATCATGTGTCTGAAGTGACATTTTCCCCATTAAGTCAGACCACAATCTTTTCCTAACCTTAACTAAGTTTTAAACATAACCATAAAAATGTTTAACAATGCTGTAGTCTGGAAATCAACAACAAAAATTTTACTGCAACATCTGGTGTTTTGAAGGAAAAGAAATTTGTTATCTGGGAACATTTAACCGCTAAGTTCAGTTTCAGTGTATTTGTAACTTGCCATTTATGCAAGTGGCAATTTATTTATTTTTTTAGTTTAGAATAACAGATAACTCAGTTACATTTGCTATGGAAAAGCCAGTTGGAGGCACAAACCATAACTGATTCCAAATGTCTTTCTGATTGTGAACACCCACTGTTATAAAGAAAATTGGTTCAAAATGTGCACTTAATCCAACATGAACTGATTTTAAACTACTCAAGGTTTTATCAGGTTATAACCTTTCGTTGCAATTCATCATTAGCACATATAAAATAATTTTTTAAGTTTTCTGGTTGAATGTGTCATAACCAAATGCACTGTGGAATTGGCAGTTAATGTCTTTACTTAAGTCTTTATGTACACGGTCTTGTGTACATCTTTTGCACTGATGATTCAATTAACAGTTCGCTGTTTGCTGAACAAAAATGTGGCTCCAGTAAATAGAAATGTAACAGATCACATTCCCTCAAGTAGCATAAATACTTATCCCAGAGTCAAACAGTCAAAGTCACTGCGCCCAAAGCTGGTTCTACTCATTTTGGTGCCCTGGGCGAGATTAAAGTTTGTCTTTGAGGTCAGATCCAACCTTTCAATGCGCTCTCTTTCTCCCACGGTTGTGGACGGATCCTGGCTGGAAAAGAACTATCTATCGCGTTTCACTTTATTGTGGAGAGCTGGGAGAGTTTCATGAGGGGTTCATACAGGGAGCAAAGCCCAAATAAGTAACTCAAAAACCCGCGACTGAAATTTGCAAGCAACGTTTTTTTTAGGGATTGCAGCTGCGCCCCCTACAGTAAGTGGCGCCCTAGGCGACCACCTAGTTCGCCTATGCCAAGAGTGACTCTGACTGCGCCCCATGCATTTGACTAATTGTATTTACAATTGAAATACGTGCCATCTAGTGTGCTGCTAAAATTGCTGAACACTTATCTTACCATATAATCAGAATCAGGAATTGCTGATGGCCACAAAGACTAAAGTCCAACCTCTAAGCTGGGATTGGTGTAGTTTAAAGCCATGTTACTTAAATGACTGCATCATTGTTATCTGAGCACCCTATTCTGCAAATCAATATAGTCTGAGGCCTCAGTGATGATGAGTGAAAAGTTGATGTATAGCTTCAGTGTCTTTCACACATTCACGAAAGACAAGGATTCATCATCAGTTAATTCATTTAACCATTTTTCACTCATATACATAGGCGACACTAAATGCATCCATCAATCTACACAGGTAAATTACTAGCCATTTCTCTCTCTAATGAACCCCTGTATCTTTGCCTCAATCTGTCTTTACCTCAATTCATCTTTGCCTGCATCTCTGTAATGTTTTCCTCCATCTCTGTCCAGGCTTCCAGCTTCCAACCTTCTTTCCACCTTCTACCTTCTCCTTCTCCCTTTTTCCAGTTTTTACAAGTATTCTCCTTGTTATTTGTCTGATTCTCATTGCTTTGCATTACCCTCTCTTAGACCCAGACCAATTCATCCATCCAGCCATGCCCCCGTTGCTCCTGCAGTGTAGTCATGCCTTTTTCTTAACAAAAGTAACTTGTGGAGCACACTGGTAGCCTAATGGTTAGTGTGCATGCCATGTAACCACAATGTCCCTGAGTCCGGCTGGGGACCACTGTTGCATGTCACACCCTCTGCGGGCGGCTGTGGCTCAGGAGGTAGAGCAGTCGTCTGCCAATCGTGAGATCAGTGGTTTGATTCCTGGCTCCTCCAGTCATATGTCGAAGTGTCCTTGGGCAAGACACTGAACCCCAAGTTGCCCCCGGTGTGTCA
>JAUMHL010000025.1:24971282-25003521 GCA_032362345.1 Sandelia bainsii
ACTTAAATGCCCTACTTTCATGATATAATATCACTGTAGTGTGAACTTTTTATGTTTTCCATAAATTTCACCTGAAAGCCAAATATCCCTAACTTTTTGTGAGTAGTGTATGTACACTCAGAAAAATAAAGGTGCCAACTGGAACCAAAAATGGTTCTTTAGACTGATGCCATAGAGGAACCTTTTTTGGTGCCACAAATAACCTTTCAAAGCATGGTTCTTTGAAGAACCATTTCTGTCAGAGGTGTTTTGAAGAACCTTTAAAGGTGCCTCAAAGAACCATCAAAAAATGGTTCTTTGAAGCACTTTAAATGGTTTTTCAAAGAACCTTCTTAAAAATGGTTATTTAAAGAACCGCCTTAAGAAATCTTTCAAAATAAAATGTATTTTACATTTATTATCTTGAATAGGGTAAAATAACAGCACATAGATATTAAGAGTTTATTGCCATTTTATTAACATACCAAGAAACAAGGCATTTCCACCCTCAGCATAGCTATTAACATACTCTAAGCTCAAGCTTTGTTTTTTAAATTAAATTGTGAAATGTTTCTTCAGCTGCCTGATACAGGTTATTCATATATTCCTAGCAAAATATGAAATAACAATTTTTCAACCAGTGCACACACTTTTTTATATAAAAACCTTCAATATACTTTTCAGGGTAATTCAGGCAATGCTGAACAATGTACAAATATACACTTTCATGTAATGCTAAAACTACTAATCCTAACTACAACAATTATAGTCAATTAAATAATAATAATTAAATCCTCTGTCAATTAATAAATTCATTGTTTGGTCAATAAAACATCATGAAATAATAAGTGTCAAAAGGTCACATAATATTTCAAAAAACAGGAATAACTCAAAGTTACCTTTGTGACAGACCAACAGATTCTCACCAGCAAGTGTTTAGCATGTTTACTTAAACAATTTCAAAAATAACTGCAGCTTTACCTTTGTGTAAATTAAGTGTTTAATGTCCAATGTCAGAACAAATGGCTCCAAAAAACAAAATGTCGTCTTCAGTTGACGGTTAACATTGTAGGTGTAGTAAAGGGACAACACAATACCCCACAGCCAAATATCCACTTCCCACTGTCCAGAATCATTTTGTGTTTATTCATCTGGACACTGATCTGAGTAGAGTCACTCACTTGTCATCACTGCTGCTGAGGAAGATTGTAGGTGTTGGGCAAAGTGGCTCCTGAAACAACAAATGAGACACAGATTCCTAGAAATTAAATTATTTAAATCTAGAGTATAATTTAAATACATTTTAAAACTCATGTAAAACATTTGATTAGTTCAAGACTTCCCATCTCACCACCCCAAAAGTCCCAACTAACCTTATTGATGACAAACAGATGGCAGGCGTTTTCTTTGAAATAGATGGCAGGAGAAGTATTGTTGTGTTCATCATCTGACCTGAAGAAAAAAATAATATAAAAATATATTTTGGCCACATTTGTTAATATAAATCAGTAAAGTCTATATTGCTACCTTAACATTTTTATTCTTCCAAAGGGGTTGAATTTCTTGCAGAACTTATGAATTAGTGCAGTAAATGTATACATAATTAACTTTTCAGTGTGAGGGTAAGAGCACCAGTGCAGAAATATCTGTATATACACTGTAAGGAACACTGTGTTTACAAGTGTGCTGCAGGTAGATGTTCATGTAAGAACCATAAAAAGTGTCGTTTATGATAACATTTTAAAAATGTTCTAGCTCATTACTGCTATGTGTACTCACCATTTCTTTCAGTGTCCATGTCAGGCTTAAGCAGAGGCCTTTAAGCTCGCTGTTCGGGGCTTTGGACAGAAGCTTGTTTGCCAACTTATTGAATCCTCTGAAGAGTTTTGTGCCCACATCAGTTTTAAGCAATGCTGATGTCTCTTCCAAAAGCTAAAATAAAAAAATAATATATTAGGATTTTACCATAGTATATGCCATTCCATGGCAAAATCAGAACAATCATTTCACACATCCATTAATATTTGTCAAGGTATAATTTTGCATTCATTTACTTTAATCCTCATGTTTACAGTGGCATAAGTTTTAGGCATGTTTAGATTCATATTCAGCACAAAATACTAGACATCAGTGTCTGGTCCAATACATCAAGTATGTATGCACAATTGTGTTTTTGTGGTGCACTTTAGTCAGTGTTTAACGCTTTAAATGTTTAAAGAGTTTGATAAAACACTTACCACAGCTGGGATTGTTAGACAGGGGGAATGATGTAGAACCTCTTCAGTAACATGTTGGCAAATGTAGTCTGCTCTGTACTTCAGTGTGAGCCATTTGGCCTGGTCTTTAGGCACTCTTGTTTAATTGCTGCAGTATTTTGGTTGGTTCTCCTTTCATTCTCTCCATCGGCAACTCAATCAACTTCTTGGTTAATATTAACTTTAACTTCTACATACAATTTAAAATGGCCAAACAACATTAAGTGTATTTAACTTACCATGGTTCCTTTTCCTTTTTGGATTTGTTTCTCAATGACTCGTGTAGAACATCCTAAAAAAAGATCAACTTTAAGTATTTCTTCATGAACATATGAAACTGAATCCTCACTATTTACAAGAAATTATTTACCAGGACATTTTCAGTGACATAATGCTGGTAGGTTTGCTGTGGTCATAGACTAATCAGTTTCTCTATACAGAGATCTCCTTTAAAACAGTATTGTACAAAGATCTGGGGAACTTTAGATGTGTAGATTATTCATGGCATTATTTCCTACAAACATCCTCGCTTTTCTTTTACTAACTAAATGCCTGTTATTCTTATTTCAGATGAGTAATGGTTTTATCTGCTCTAATCAACATAAAGACCACTTCCTACCATAAAAATATGATGGTTACCTGTGAGCAACCAACAATTAATTAAATATACAGAGACACTTTAACTGTATTACAACAAGGATGTCTGCTTTTGTAAAATCAAATGACTGTAACATCACTTGTCAGCTATTCTGAATATAACTTATACAATAACAGTCAAAGACACATTTCTTATTCAATTCAGTGTGTTCATATTGTCACATATCTATTCATTCAAAGCACTTGTGTATTGTAGTATTTCATACATCTTACTGAAAATACACAGTACAGGCTCATGTGAGTGTTCAAAGCACATATCAGCTCTAATGAATTGCTCTGTTTCCTGAGCGGTCTCTCTGCACAACATGGAGGCTTCTGTGAAGTAGCCGTTAGCGCTAACGCACATCAAACTTTGCTTACATTTAATAACAGGAGTAACCACTAGCTAACTCTGCAAAAAAACCAAACTAAATTAGAAGAGAAACATCACAAATCTCACTTTGTGAGAACGTTAGCTATAACGACTAAGCTAATGCTAACTTTATCACATTAAAAACGATGATTCTACTCGTCAACGGCTAACGTATCTAACACAGCTAACCGTTACTGTTAGCATAACGTTAACAGCAAGCTACAATGACGAGTAACACAAAACAGTAAAAACGTTTTAATGAAAATACTTTAATTTACCCAGCAGTCCCAGAACTACGGAAGAGGATTAGGACCACCATGAAAATATTATTTGAGTTCTGACTTTTTTTCTCAGAATTCTGAGATTAAAGTCAGAATTCTGAGAAAAAAAGTCGGAATTCTGAGAATAAAGTCAGAACTCAAATAATATTTTCATGGTGGCCCTAATCCTCTTCCGTACAGAACCGAGAGCATCAAACTCCAGCAGAGATCTGGAGGACCGTTAACCACTGTCACCATGAGAGAGTGGGGGTTTTATCCAGGAGAAAGTTCAAGGCTGCTGCTGTCTGTCTGCGCAGCCCAATGTTTGTTTTCCCTCCGCAGGTGGTTGTCATAGTGACGTGTATTAACATCTCTCTACTCTGTCGCAAGTAAAAATCCTGCAAGTGTTATCTCAAAAAACACTTGAATTAACATAAGTAAAAGTGCTCTTTATGCAAACTAGCTAATTTTACATGAAGGAATATATTATTGGATTATAATTATTGTTACATTAATGTGTGCATCACGTTGATATTCAAGCTGGTAATGAGGGAGCTGATTTTAACAACTTATGGACTTATTTATTTTTTAATATAATTTGAATTACTTCTGGGTGGTTTGTGAATTTGACAACAAATAGATTTATGAATTTTTGGGGGTAGAGAGCTCCCCAGTTTAGGCTTTGACCCTCACCACTGCCATGCTCCAGTGAAGTATATTTTTAAGCATTTAAGTATTTGTAGTTTTACTTGACTGTTCAGTCCTCTCACCACCACCTGCTCTAAAAATTTAACACCCCCCCCCCCCCCCCCCCCACACACACACACACAAAATACACACAAAATATAATTTACATCCTGATTATAATGAATTAATATTTATGCCATTGTCCACCATCAAACTTCGATAGCTAAGAATGAAGAACCTTTAATTCTTCAAAGAACCATTTGTAATAGCTAAAGAACCATCCACAAAATAAAAAGGTTCTTTAACTTGCAGTGGTTCTTTGAAGAACCAAAGAAGCGTCTGAAGAACCATTTAAGAACCATTATTCTTCTGAGAGTACTTGATATTGCCTAAAAGTGAATCGGGTATTGCAGTGTAATTGAAAGATCTTTTTAAGGAGTTTTTGTATGTGGATTCAGATTCATGAAGAGCCAAGGGCCGGGTGAAACAGAAATTGCTTCAGTCTCATACATATTTTGTCCTTTGACATGGTTGTCAGGCAAAGTCGGAAGATTTTCTTTTACCATTTTCTCTAATTGTCTGCTGGTTAGTCATATTCCTACAGAGCCTACAGAGTTATTTTCTGAGCTTCCTTTGTTACCTTGCTATGAATTTTGCATTTCTTCACAATACTACTACATTCCCTCATCCATAGAGGAAGGCTGACCTGTATTATGAAATAGTAGGTATGTATTATGCAGTAGCCTAGCTCAGATTGTTGCCACAGAGTGAGTGGGCTCACCCTTGAATCTTTGGCAGCAAATATGTATCAGCATGTACCTTAGGGAATATACTTCCATGGGAAAATATGGTTGGTGCACTATTAGTTAACCAGATCTCTAAATAGTGTTATTAGTCTATAACTAGCTGCTGCTGCGGCACAGGCAACACTGGCTGTTGTTGCTGTGAGTTGTTAGGATTTTAGCTGTGACATTAGCTTATGGTGGTGAAACACATAGAAGTCATATCCACAGCTGCAGCTTTACCCAACACAAATATGCAGGCAGAGAATCTGCACTTGTGCACCTTATCAACGCTGAAATCCAAAAAATCATAATAAAATAAGTTGGCAAGTAAATTGATTGTTTGACATTGGTGCGGTGCATGTGTGTGATGTGTGAACTGATAATAGAATGTGAACAACTTTTTTGTTGTTTGTTGAACCTTTTTGGTTCTGATTAGCATACATGCCCTGGCAACTCCATAAAAGAAGTGTTGCCTTGAGGGCCATAGGCAAACTGGAAGCACTTTCCTGAAAACATGGAGAACACATCAGAGTAGAAAAATGTCAGTGAGAAAATTTAACTATGCAATGAAAGTGGTTCAGTGCTGAGAAAGAACATGTTGACAATGAAAAAACAAGTAATGTAATATTGATAAGGAATTACTGATTGTGTCAATTCAACAGATACATACATACTAAATTGCAGATAGGTGTAACTGTGAATATTTTTCTGTCTCTATGTATCAGCCCTGTGATAGACTGGCGACTGGTCCAGGTTGTACCCTGCCTCTTGACTCACTTGACAGTGACTGCTGGGTTTGGCTCCAGCAGCCATTTGACCCTTAACGGGAAAAGCAGTTAGGATAATGGAAGGATGGATGTTAAAGATCTGTTGCCCATAAAATGTGTATGAATGTGTGTTGTATTTCTTGGTGTGTGCTTGTGGGCTTTTACTTCTTCTTTGTTTAGTAACAGAGTACAAACTACTTCTTTTAGCAATAACGTGGTTCCATTTAGGGTACCTACTGTATATTGTGTATGTTCTATAACCGTTTTGTATCCATGTTTGTTATTGTTTTGTAATTCTGTTTTCATTGGGTTGAATTGTCCATCAGTTTTCTCATTCTACATTTATCATCCTCTTTAGTAGATGACAGTACCACTAGGCTGATTAAATAGTTTTTTTTAATGTTTGTTTCATTGTCATCATTCACGCAAACCAGTTTGCGAGGAGGTGGTTGGGGTGGATGGAGGGCGTTTATTGTGCAGGACTGACATGCCGGAGACCCCAGTTCGAGACCAAAGTCCCCCGTGAGGTTGGGTTTAGGCAGTAAAAGTACTGAGGTTAGGGTTAGAAAAAAGATTGTGTTTCGCTTTCATTTTTAATGCAGACATTGTGTGTGTGAAGTGGCTGTATGAAGTGACATTTTTGTCCATTAACCAGCCCACAGCCTTTCACTGACACTAACCCACTGCTGTGATGTCTGATTCCAGCAATAAAAACACTTTAATATCGCTACACTCACATGTCTGGATGTTGAAATGTAACGTTGGATATTTTAGCTGACAGAAAACCGGATGCTAATCAGATATTTTGGCTGTCAAAAATAAAACTGTGAACATATGATCATTATGTTAACAGAAAACGTAATCGGGTCGCAATTACGTTCTCTACAAAAACATAATCGGGATTACAGTTTAGTTGTATTGAACGTAATGTTTAGGAGACAGGGCTGGTCTCGGACATGCAGCCTGCCGGGACTGAGATTCAAACCACTCACCCTTGGGTTGGAAGACGACCACTCTACCCACTGAGCTATCATGCTGCACTGTATGAGCTGATTGCAAAAATATATTTTAGCAGATTTTGTGAATAATGTTACTGTCAGTGATGAGTTCTAGTGTTACTTGATCTAATAACAGTTTTATAGTTTACCAAGAACAAGGCAAAATACAAAAATTGGAATTAACAGGCTTACTCTTGATCCCTGTTGCTCTGTTGATTGCTCTCTGAACACTATTATACCAACCAAGTGTCTTCCCCTGCTTCGTCTCCTCACATCTTCCCTCTGGCTGATTTCTGGGCATTAACAATTTAAATTGTTTGCCTTTTTAGTCACACCAATTGTAATATCGCTCTTGGAGAGGCAGTAGTTAATGAGTTTCTACTTTGGGGTGCTCCCGCCGAGACAACACAGGAATAGATCTCTCTGCTTTTCCTCTTTTTTCTTTAATTTTTTCTTTCAGTTCTCCTTCATTGGCTGTCTGGCTACTGGCATCTCATTCCTTTATTAGCAGAATATATACAAAACGACAAAAGATCTGAGAGTTAGTGTGTGTGTGTGTGTGTGTGTGTGTAGGTCATTTTAGTAAGTTTCATAAGCCTCTGTCTGAATTTGTGTGTCTCAGTGTGTGTGTGTGTGTGTGTGTGAGGGGAGCATGAGGGCTTATTGCAAATGTAGAATGTGTTCTTAATGAGAAAGCAGTGAGGTAGAAAACTATACATGCTCACTAATCTCTCCTTGTCTTCTTTCTCTCTCTCTCGCTCCTTCCTTTTAAAAGATTGCAAAACAGCAGGAAATAAAGGTGTCAAACATAATTTCTTGAATAATTTAGTTTTCCGAGTGCAAGCACATAAGGCTGTCACGTATCAAAGCTTAACTTACTGGGTATAAAAATACTACAGTAGTCCTTTTTAAAAAAAATATAATTTACTGCAGATGTAAAATATTGCTGTTAAAGGTTTTTGATTACATTAGTTACAATCATTAACAACATTAATCAACAGTGATGACCTGTTCTTAAAGCTATGTTAAATATCAAATCAGAAGTTCTCAAAGGATTCAGGTGGACATATTTCAGTAATCTCTACAGTGTGCAGGGAGGCTTGTGCCATGCTTCCAGCTTTTACATTTAACATACATAAAACCGATATCTTGTTAATCTATGAGCAAGTGTGATGAAACCTACTCTGGCTTGTCATCTGGACAGATCATTCAGGTAGTTATATCCTCTAACAATATCACCTAATATGACTTTAATTTGGCAGATGCACTTGTCCAAAGTAAGCACATTTAAAATCAATCAGTCAAGTCATAGGAACAAGAGCTAGATGGCCTTGCAAATTGCAAGCACTTTCCTTTGAACACGTGCACCAAAGAAAAGGGAATAATGGAACTAAGTATTGTACTCAAGGCCGCAACATAGGGAGGAACCTCAATGTGAAATTGAAAGTTTATTGTTAACTGCAATTTTAAAACATTGTTCGCATCCATTATCAACATTTGACTAAATACTTACTGACTTATTTGTTGTGCTGCATCTAAAACAATATGACAGGCTCTCAGCCATCAGTAATTGGTGCTGAGGACTTTTGGTGAGCCTTGATGCTAGACTATCATATTCTTTAAAAAATCAGGCTCCCAGAAGTAAAAGACAAGACAGAGAAATTAACAGTAATAGAGAAACTTGCAGAACAATGTATTTATATGGCACAATTTTGTTGTTATTGTACTGCATTTCAGTATGTACGATTATACAATTTTGCTGGTAATACAAGTAATAACTTCTTAAAACTGACCAGTTTACTCAGTTTTCTGTGTGAGCAAACAGATATTACTGATACAAAATTTTATAACTTGTTGATTAAGACTTCGGCTGCTTGTGGGATGTATGCGTAGTGTACCTTTACACTTCTAAGGTTTTACAATTATTTCATTTTCTCTTGTGTTAAGCATATAATGAAGAACTAAAACAAAGTTATTGACATAAACGAATAACACATCAAACCCTCATAGTAAAACCTTCACACTTGATCACCCTATGTAACAACCACAGATGAGACGTGTTTACTTGACTGATTGGCACAGAAACTCTTGTAAAGAGCAGAGGACTCTCCCACAGGAGACAATCGTTCGACTACAGAGCGAAAAAACAATTTGTTGTTATTTTTAATCACGAGGATGTGATGTTGTGCCACACAACATAAAAAAAAAAACAGTAATTTTAAGCCAAATGACAAAACATACTTACTAACCCTAACCATGGCTATTTAATGTGTAAAAGTAAGACTGGGCTTAAACTCAACCAAACTGCTATGATACCTAATTGTAACCCAGCATTTTAGACTGTTTTGGATTAAAAAAAAGTTGTGTTAGACCAGCTGCCATTTTGGTGCTATTGTAAGAGATCCTGGTAAGGTCCTGTAAGTATCCTCTTGGTGCCAAAGGGTTGACACCTGCTGCTCTTTCAACAAACACTTCTGTGGGTCTTCTTTGGAGTTCCTTGTTACAGAGGCCAGATTTTTCTTCTATGCCATTGTCCCAATAAATAGCTTAAAGTGTATTTGGTGTAGCATATAATTGCCTGTTACTGCCAAAATATTTTAACTCTATTCTTTTTATCTTCACATAATACTACTCAGCCATGTTTTGCTTTATTGGAAGGAAGCATAGAATTATGCTGGCAGTAGCCAATGAAAGAGCTGGAGGTTGGTGCTCTAACTTTTTGAAAGGAGTGCATGGTTGTGAGATCAACATGATCTCTTGTGATGACATTAGTGATATATTTTTGCAGTGACATCAATTTGAGCAAAGATTATAATAAATCAAAGGACTACATGCTCACTGTTTCCACTCCCACTAAAATATTCAGAAAATGTTTTGTGATTATTTACAGGAAAGGATAGGACTGAGGTGGATGAATAAATATATAAATTGTGCAACAAGTTGCTGATTATTTGGAGTGATGACTTAATTATATATTTCCATTCTCGAGACCACATATACTGTGCATTTATGAATATTAGGAAATGTATGCACAGTTTTGGAAGCAAAATGGAACAGATAATGGGAGGCAAAGGTAGAAGTAGAAGAGAGACTGAGAAAAGTTAAAAGAGGGAAACAAAGAGGGAAAACTATAATGTGTAAGAAAGCAGCAAGGAGAAAGAGAGATATTGAAATAGACAACAGACAGAAAGGAGATAACACAGAGAATAAATCACTCACAAAAGAAGAGAGGAGCATAAAAGACTAGATGAACATGGCTCACTCGTCTTGTCAGTGATTTGCTCTGTCAGTCAAACTTGGCTCAAAGCCAGGCCTTTGAAAATGTTACAAACGGATCAAGGTTCCTAACTAGCTTACACCCTCTACTTTCATGCCGGATAAAATAAAATGTCCTTTTCAATTCTGCTCTCTGCCTCAGCCAACTTCAATTCATATTTGATGCATTTTAGGTCTGCTCAGTGCAACTGTACAATAAGCTTTCATTTATTTACTGTTACAATCCAGCTCGCTAAAGGAAAGGGAAGCAATATAAATAACTAGATGGAAAAGATTGAGTAAGGTAATTTTTTATGATGATTGGTCATTTAGCAAACAATAACTGAAGTCACAACAGAATGTAGGCAGGTGATAATGAAGTACAAAAGGCTGGCAGGTGCTACTCAAAACAAAGACAAACTCTAAATATAACCAAAAAAGGACTAATAACTCCAGAGCTAATGAACATGCTTTCCTTGGCCTCAACATAACAAAGAGGAAAAAATAACTTTTATAATTAGCCTGCTTCAGACCTACCTTTTTAAACAGGAAGCATTCGGAAGTAGCACCCCTATATCTGGTGTTACTACTGGCAGTTTATCTAGTGTGTTGTGGAGGTGTGAGTGTGTGCAAGTGAATTTCAGAGTGTGAACAAACGCCTCATTCACAGCAGAATCACAAAATACCAAGGTTTTTTTTAAGTAGTTACTAACTAGCGACCACATGTTCAAGAGACACAGTGAGAGCCAAGCTACACTTTTAATACTTTGAGAAGACATCTGTGGTTTGATTGGAGCACAGGACTGGGGCCCTGGTCCAATCACTCAGTGTTAGGCTGGCAGGCTACGGTGCCGGGGATCACTGGCACTAATTGCACACACATACTAGTGTACTATGTACCAACATTAAAATTTCAAAACAATGATGAGGTCAGTGCCTGACATTTGGTTGTCTAATTACTCATGTGTTTTACTTCTAATAACTTTTGATCTCTTGCCATTTTTCTTTTTTTTTTCATTTCACATTTTGTCATCGCTCAATACTTTTCTCCTCACATGAGTTACCATAATTGCTTCTCTTTAAATGCCATTTAAATAAAACATGATAATATGATAATAATAAATATAATAATATTTAGGGCAAGATCTCTCCATAAATACTGTAATTTTATTGAAAAATGTCAAAATCTAAACTTGTTTTCAGGACATTTTGGCTAACAAATGGCTTCATGGCTTAATTGTACACAACAACACAATAATATTAAAAACAAATTTGTGTTTTTGCATCTTCAGTCAAACTGTGATTATGTTATTTTGAACCATGAAAAATACTCCCTTTGAGCTTCTTCGTCTTTGTCTTACTCTCAGTTCCTTCCCCCTTTGTCTTGACTTTTTCATTTACCCTCTCTGTCTTTCACCTGCATTTCTTCTTATCTGACCCAGGCTTTTGATTCTCTCTGAATTCATGTCATACATGCAGAGAGCTGGCTAATGGAGATTTATATCATATATGACACTAGAGTTCTAAAAGAAAGGGGGGAAACTTTTTTCATATTTTCCACTCTTACTTTTTCTCTTCAAAAATTAATTTTGGCACTCCAAACAGATCAACATATTGCTTTAAAATCCATATCCATGAGACACAGTAAAATGTACTGTGTAGACATAAACGTTACTGAATTATCTGTTAATATAATTAACACAGCTTCCTTACTTACTAAGTTCTGAAGTAAAGTTGAATTAATGCCTCTGGTTCATAGCTGTGTTTGAAGTCCTCCCATAGCTTATGCACACTTCCTCAAGATATGTATACAGATGTATGCATCATATCTGTACATGCTTTATAGAAGAGAGGCCTACAGCAGATATTTACAGTGATAATGTTCAACTCACATAATAAGAAAACCTAAGTAAACCTATTGTGCCTAATTGTTACCTATTTTCCACAAACCCACATTAGTGTAGCGTGTATCAGTGTCAAGCCTAGTGATCACTAAATGGCAGCTGGCAAAACATTTCTTTATGGCGTGTGACAGACTGTCTCTAAGGTCCAACAGTATGTCTGGAGGTGCAGCAGGCCCTCGGGCATTTTGACAACATGGAGTGTGCCCCCTTTGGGAAAGTTGTTGGTGACTTGATGATAGTCACTTTGCGTTAGATTTTCAGTGGGTCATGACAGCTCAAAAACCTGTCCAATGTCCATTATTGATATAGCAACAGTGTGAATGACAGCATTGAGATAACATAAATCAGGGATGCTGTAAAAGGATAGATGCTTTTGTTAGACCAATACCTAACATTTTCTTACCATAAATATCTTTTACTGCTACTTCATGTTACATGATTTCATAATTGCACAGGTTTGATGCAACTATACTTAAACCTTTTCTATGGTTATTGCAACCCCGTCTCCCAAAAACTATGGTCCTGTGCAACTAAAACTGCAAACATAATTACATTTCTGTCACCAACATAGTCACATAATAATGATGTTGTGATGCATCATGTTTCTTTGAATAAACAAAGGTGGTTGGGGTGGAAGGAGGGCTTAAAATGTGCAGGACTGACAAACTGCAGACACAAGTCCGGAGTTCTTTGAGAGGTTGGGTTTAGGCAAGAAAATCCCCTTGTTAGGGTTAAGGTTGGAAAGGAATCAAATACACTGTTTTACACAAAATAGCTAGAATATATTATTTGGCATTTTGTCTTTGAAAGGCAAGTCAGAATTTGTATTGTCCTCAACTTTCTTGCTTTATTCTTTTGGTAAGTGAAGCATCACTAAGAAGTTGATTAGGAAGAGGCGGAACATATGGACATGTTCAGTGTGCTTTTTCTGCATTTATCACAGAGACAGATGAGAACAGAATGGTAAAACAATGTGTTAAAATTATTTTGGCCTTTAAATGATTTACTATTTCAAATTTAATTTGAAGAGCTGTTGTGTGTGTGTGTGTGTGTGTGTGTGTGTGTGTGTGTAAAAGAATGAGAAGGCAAAAAAAATGGTTTTATGTGTTTCACAGTGTGTGTCCTTTTTTGTGTGGGAAGTGACAGACTTAAAGGATGTGTTTGTGTTTGTGTGGTAAAAGACAGAGCTCTCTGGGCAGATTTCCCCCGATTTGTCTCACTGATTGTTCACATCTGTCTCCGTCTAATCGGTGGAACGTACATTTTTATCCCAACAAAAAAAGCATCTTGCTTTCTCTTTTTGTTACCTCCATCCCTCCATTTAGTGTTAGTCACACAATGTTGAGCGGCTGTGTTTGCCTGAATAAATAGGAAAAGCCATTTTCTGATTCTCTGAGTGCACATACAAACACAAAAAGTGCAAGTGACAAGCCTGAGCTCATACACTTAGTGTTGTCCTCTGATTAACTTTGTGTAATATGTCCTTACCAAAGAGAAATAAAATATTAGAAAATACTGTTTGATTTTGCTTTATTACATTTGTTTAGTTCTGTATTCTGTATATGGCATAACTCAACCTCTTTAAGCAATTATCATTAAAACCTTTTTACCCCGTATGTTAACCTTGGGATAGTGAGGACAACCACATGTGACCTTCAGACTGTTAAGTTGTCAGTTCTGTTCGCCCAAGTCCAAGAGGCATTATCATTCAGGTAAGGCAAAATGAAATGTTGATAATTCTCTGGGGAACTGGAACTAATAGCTATGTGATTGCAGAGTGTGCAATATGAAGCCAATGGGAGTTGTATGCAGCATTCTGTCTAACACATAATCTGTCCAAATAGGTTTAAAAATATTTTGGAATCAAATTACCTTCATATGCAGCTATAAAATAACTTTATATTCATACATCCATCCATCCATCCATTTTCTTAACCGCTTGTCCTCGTAAAGGTCACGGGATTCATACATTTTGGTTGAAATGCAATTATAAACAATTTATTTTTTCTATTACCCCTATCTCCACACCTTTTGCATTTCTGCATTCGTACTGTCATTGCCTGTCAGTGGAAAAAGCTTCTCCTGCCCTGGTGCATCTGTGGTGTTCCCCAAGGTGTCACTCCTAGGCCCCTTGTAGTTTCCTGTTAATAGGGTTCCATGAGGGATAAATTCAGAAGATGGAATGAATTTTCACAGCTATACAGATGACATCATATTGCATGTACCGATAAGTCATACAAAGTCATATTGATAAATCCTATAAGACCACAGTGGACTAAAGGATTGTTTGTCATATATCTCATTGTCAAACACAACATTTTCATATTGTACTGAGATTGCAAAGTGATCAAAGACTATACAGTCTGATAAATTCAACCCATTTACAGCAGTGTGGTTTGAGGATAATGCATTAATGCATTCGAAATTTTCAAAAATCTGAAGAGATCATTACCATATCATACTGTTTCATACAGGATTTTCCTTCAAATATCAGAAAAGCATAATTGCATAAGATCTTTCATTTGTACACAAGAGCTTAAGGAGGTGAGTTGCAAGTACACAGTAGTTTTCAGTTGCTCTTGGTAATTAGACTTCTAGCCAGATCAAGGTTGGATGATGCTGTGTAGGGACATCCTAGTAGATGATGTCTCAAAACTATGTGCAGCAGGCAAAATAATTGCCTATTAATTTGTCCCAGGAAACATGACATGAAACAAATTTCTATATAGGGTGTGACTAATTTACAGCTGTCAAAAATATAATATCAAAATTGCATTTTAACAACAAGTATATGGAGACAAAATTTTCAGAAACATTTTAGAAAGGAAGCATAGTGAGCAATAGCTGAATAAATATATAAAAAATCATAATGTGTAAAAAAAAAAAAGCAGTATGTAACATTAAATAAATACATTTAAAAATGTTCATCCTCTTTCCTTTTTCGCTTTTTCTCCCCCTCAATATTCCCCCCAAGTAACCTCCTTCTTTTCTCTCCATAGCATCATCTTTCACTTTCCTGTATCTAATAAGCCTTGTTCAGCCCTCTTCTTTTCATGTATGCTTTCCTGCTCTTTTTTCCTCTTTGTTGTCATCTATTTTATCCCCTTCATTTCATTATTTTACATTTTCCTTTCTCATCACAAAACCTTTGTATTATCTTTTGTATTATTCTTTTCTCCATCACCTAATTCTTTATCTTCCCCGTGGTATGTCTGTATCTTTTCTCATCCCATCCATTTTCCCATCTCTTACTTGTTAATCTTTCTCTGATACTCAGGTTCCTGTTACCTCTTCCTTTATCTTCCCATTTTTCCCATTTAGTTTTTCTTTTCTCATCACCACAATTTTGCTCAATTTTCACCCCAGCTTCCAAATTCTTTCATTATTCAGTTCCCTTCTTTTATCCAATCACTTGTTTTCATTCATCCCCGCCCACTCTTCCTCTGGTCATGTAGTCCTTTTTTTATATTTCACTCATTTTCTTCCTACATTGCTCCCAACTTTTCTTGCTTTTTTTTCCCCCAAGCATACTCTCTAATGGTCTGCCCTTAGCTGTCTGACCACAATAGTCTCCACATTTGGATTACTGTAATGGGCCTTGCAACACCCTCATATGATCAGCCATTTGGGGCTAGCTGCCTTTTAGCATCCAGTTAGTATCTCCCCAACAGAATTGACTGCGAAAGCTAAGCTGGAAAAGCACTAATCTCCCAGCACTAGCCACATTGTTAGTGTCCCCCATGGCCTCTGCGCTAAAAAGGGGCTAATTGATGTTGCCGCCTGCTTATTGCAGGCCTTGGGAGGAAGTGGATGATTGTCGTCATCTAGGGGAAGTGATGTGAAACAAAAGAAGCCTGAGTTAGAGGACACTATTTCAGGCCTCAAAATTACTAACATCTGGAAGCAAATAAAGAGAAAAAAACAGAAATGACTTTGCTCTACACACTTTGTGATATTGTCTTCATTACTGCCATTTAGTGGCTCATTTATTCGATCCTCCAATATACACAATATTTTAGAACTGCATTCCACAGTTACTCCAGCAGCATTTATGACTTGCTTAAACTGTACTTTCTAACAACTTGTATTTGTATCTATGTATTGTTATAGTGGTGGAAACAGCAAGTATTAATTTCAAAGAGAATTAAAGACCTATTTGCCGATAGTTGACAGATATGTTAGACACTCCCATCCAGTCTGAGGCACTGAGACCATTCATTCCTCATCATAGTGTAAATCTCTAGAAAATGGTCATAAACCTGAGGATAAACTACACCCAAAATAGCTGAGACCTAGATTTGGCAACTAGGAGTAAATCATCTAGTACAATGGTGTGACCAACTGGTGTGTTTTAAAGTCTGAGGTCTTAACTAGGAATAAGCTTCATTAGCCTTTAGCTCCCCTGGGTGATTTTAGTTTTTTGTTTTTTTGGTATTTATTCCTTTTATCCCCATTTCTAACTCTGTGATGACAAAGGTTTTACAATTTTGCAAATTTTAGGTGTTGCTATGAGTGTATCTTTGTTGTTGTACAGCTGTATGTGTTTGATCAAGGGCAGCAATACATCCCAGGCTGCTGCCTTTGAGAAACTGCACTCACCTAGTCTATCACAAAGATGCAATGTTTGAGAAATGATACTGAAACTATGAGGTAACGAAGTTGTAAGTGAGAGAAAGTTGGGTTTTCAACATTGCTTGTACTGACAAAAAATAATCTCTACTCCACTTTGTCGGTTGTTACTATGGTAGCAAACACACTAACCAGGTTATCGCCCATGAAATCATTTTTACAGTCCTATACAGTAATAACACCATGAGGTCACAGTGGAAGAGAATTGAGAAATGCTTTCTTATCTGTCAGCTTGCACCAACACCAGCCCAAATGATAACACACACGTACACACACACACGCACAAACTTACAAAGACAGATGTTCTTATGCACACACACATAAGTTAATGCCAGTGACAGATGAATGCCCCCCGTAGTGGCAATTTGATGGTGTAATAATTAAACAAACAAAAGAATTATTTTCGTCCTGAATCAGACAATGCTTGCGTGTGTGTGTGTGTGTGCACCATGCATCTGTTCGATTATTTGTGTGTGTTAGTCTGTGTGAGCCATTAATGGGGTCATAACTCACTTTTTTGCTGTTTTCTACAGATGACAATGTGAGTGTGTGTGTGTGTGTGTGTGTGTGTGAGTAAGAGGGAGAGGGAGAGAAAGAGAGAGAGGAATAGCCTGAAGTGATCTTTAGATCATTTGGTCTTTCACACAAGTGAAAAACAGGTTACCTATTCATTTTAATGCTGTTTGTTTTCTTTTTCACTTTGAACGGTATCAAAAGGTCAGAAAGTGGTCATTTCTAGCCTGTTATTATGTGACACTGTGGAATGAGAATATGTTGTAATTATTCTAAATATCTAAAAGGCTATATTACCTTAAGAATGCATTTTGACATAAAGGAGCTTATCAGTGTTTTACATGTTTTAGCCTATTTAACAAACGTATAAGTTAAGCTACAGTTCTGCTTTAGTTGCATAATTCACTCTTTTTAAATAACCCCATATGGGGAAACTCTGTATTTTGCAATTTGGTACTTTAGAGCGTGGGTAAAGCAGTAATGTGTTCCAAGTTTGTCACCCCACAGGAAAATGTGATATTACCCACCCACTCACATTTAAATGATTAAAAAAATCGGCATGTGTATTAAATTAGGTTTCATAATCATGAAAAAATAAGCACTAATCTCTGCTCTGAAATGGGGGCGTGAAGCCGGTGAGGTTGACAGAGTGAGTAGCCTACTTAACGTCCGTTTAACACGTTATTTCAACGTTCAAGTTGTAATCTCTGTTGTTGACTCACACATTGACCCGCTTCTTCTGCTGAGCCACGATGTTTAACCCACAAACACATTGGAAGTGGTGTTCTTTAAAGGCTGCTATAAAATGAAATATTTAACAAACAACAATATTTCACTTTAAAACTACTGTGATATACAGACGAAAAAGGTCTGCATTCCAAGGCTGGAATTTTACTTAATAGCAATGTAGAAATCAGAATGGGATTCTGAGTTTTTGGTAGTTCCAGGTTCACTTCAGTTTAGTGGCTTCAGTACGTCATCGAGCTTCCTTTCATCTTAATGTGGCGAGGTGCTGTCAAAGCCTTTTGTGACACAGACTCACAGAACAGCACTGATAGTGGTATGGATATATTGCCTGACAAAGTTTTTGAATGAGGCTCCTCTTCTGACCAATCAGAGAAGCTTAAACCCTGTGTGTCACATACTGATACAAAAAGATACCTTGCATTTATCTATGAGACACCACTGGTTTTGACCACGGATGTATGGTTTTGATGCAGCATCTGTATCTGACTCCTTCGAAGGATAGATTTCAAATCCCACACTACAGCTAAGCTTGATTCTCAAAAGTGTATGTATAAACACAGGTCAAAGCATGAACAAAATATGCAAAAACTGCGAAATATAAAGTTTAAATATCACAATTGTTTAGTCAAGAAGCAGTGTGAGGAAAGAATGAGGTTTAATATAGATGTATCCCATGTTCAAGTCCCATCTAATACTTTTCTAAGTTTTCACTTTAACATCTGAGACAGTGATCTGACAGAAATAGCCAGACAAGTAATCTTAAATCTGGTTGGGCCAAGGGGAAAAAGTACTTGTCCCTTCTTCCTCAGCACCACTTCGGTGCCCTTGAACAAGGCTCTCTTGTACTGGACAGCTTCCAGATGTGTAACTGTGTGAATGTGATCCTGAAAAAGAGAAGTGAAGTGGAACTACATTTAGATCACAATCAATTACAATTGGACCAACCTTTGTCACCTACTTATGTTGCTTTTCATGCCTTGTACAAATGTTGCACTATACTGAAAAAGTTCTTGGTCTTGTTGTGTGAGCAGGCACCTTCTGTATTTGAATTGCTGCAAGTCTGCTGGAAGTATGTACTCATTTACTGTCAGAAAACAGATTTTGGACTTTGTCTGCTGGGCAGTATCTTTGTTCTTTCTTCTTTGTTTCTTCTAAGAAGTAACCAGATTAACATTATCCCATTCATAATGCCGTTATCTGCTTATTGTTTGTGTTCTGGGTTTCAGGCTTCTGTAGAACAGCTAGAGATTACTACTTTGGCATTTCATCAGATGCTAGAAAAAACTGTGATAAGAAACACTCTGCGAATAATACAGCAAGGTGGATTAGAGTGGTCTTGGAGAGAAAAAATATATACAAAGTTCAGCCTTATCAGTGCCACAGTGAAAAGTCAACTTGTGTCCTGAACTGACAGTGCCTGGCAACAAACTTTTGGCTTTATATACACAGAAGCAGGTTAGAAACATTGTGTTAAATTATGCATACTGCATCTATCTCAACCTAGGAAGCATCATTGTAATGCAGCTCATCTTGTCACAGTCAAGTAAAAAAAACTTTGTTTCATCTCTTATATTCTGGTTCAGCAGTGTCTGAAAGGTATTAGATTCTCTTTCCATGTTTATGAGTGTATTTCAGAGTTGAAATGTTGCTCCTCTGCCGTCAAAACACAACAGGTGTATTTGCAGAGAACAGTTGTAGTGATTAATATGACTGTTAAGTGACCAAGACAAGCAGGGATTGTTTTTATTTTTAAAAATCCACTGAGGGAGCTGTCTCACTTGTTACGCTTGAATGCTTTCTGTCCAACCTGATTAATTCATTTATTCACTTACTTTTCAGTTATGTTTTTATTTACCAACAACAACAATGTCCTCTATGTTATCAGCCTCTGCTACCATGTGACTGCACAGTTCTGTTATAGCATTTACACCTAAATTTGTCATCTGACTGGCCATCCCAAGCTCACTGTTTCTCTACTGACAATGTTTTTATTGACTGGGAATCATTGTACTCAAACACTTTTACCATCTTTTCTTTGTATTGTTAGGCAGTAATTTCATATCTGTCATAAAGGATGACTCTATCTCTAAGACATAAAGTGACTCGTCGACATTGTTCCTGCATATTTATGTCAAAATGCATTTGTCATAAATATAATCAGTATGTTTAGTTTTACAGAGAAAGATAATAATACAGTAACTGTTTTGCTCATTTGAAACTGACAAGCCGCCACTGTAAAGGACAGAACGTAATGTGAACAATTTGACTCTAACAACAGGGACTGATGGGTGACCTTTATGTGCCCAACTATACAACATGATGGCAAGCACACTATTCACTTTTACTGTCTTATCATTTCTTCTAGTCTTTAGTTGACTGAGTTTGTTTCCTGCTATTAGGACTTTTCTCAAAATCTCCTTGTGTCTGTTAGCACAGAGAGACAAGTTTGACATATGGACAACTGTTGAAGAATAAAGAATGAAAAAGGCAAGAAGTGGTACAGGCACAGTTTCTTCGAGCTCAGATATCACAAAACAAGGAAAAACAGGGGGATCCACAGGCATCACATAGGATTCAACTTACTAAAGATCTGATGCTCCATGTGTCTCCGAGCAGACGTTAACATTTAATTTATTCATTTATCTCTCAGAACAGCTGGAAGCAGGAGATGAGTCAGACACGAGGCCAAGCCAACAATCACTTAACACTTAATGCTATGTTTCATTATAGCCAGAAGCAGCTCATCATCCATTTATACAACAACCAAGGTTTCAATTACTGATTATGGAGGCTGGAGGCATTATGTTTTTAGGTTGTCTGTCCATACTGCAAGGTACACACTGTACACTTAGAGGGAATTTCTTCAAATTAGGTACAAATGTCAACTTGGATACTGACTTACACTGACTTCACATTCACCCAGTTCTTGCAGACCTTTCTTGTGAGCACGGTATATGAAGCTTTGAAGGAATTTCTTCAAATTTGGTACAACTGTCCAGTTGGAGTGAGTGGTGAACTGTTTAGATTTTGGTAGTCAAAGGTCAAGGTGTCTGTGAGCTCATGTATTTCCCATTCTCGTCAATACTATATCTCAGAAACACCTGGAAGGAATTTCATTACATCTGGGACAAACATCCGCTTGGAGTCATGCATAAACTTTTTAGAGTATGAGTCTGGAAAGACATGCATTTAAACTAGAATGTCACTGATTAGTGGAGGCATACAACTGCAATGCAATAATTCTATGTATTTTTTAAATTTGTATTCTTTTGAACAATATGTCATTTCTAGTAGTTTGTGGTCATGATCCAACTTTGACATTCCAATTTTTCCTGCAACCTGTGCATTTAAAATCTTGGACTAAATCTAACCCAGTGTTAAGTCAATATAGCACCTGCACAATACTATACTGGTTAAATTTACCCAGTATGGATAGATAATTACCCAAGAATTGTCTACCCATACATAATTTTGATCCAATAACCCAGTGGTGATATATGAACAAACATAAGAGGATATTCCAGCAAACCCACTTATAAATTTCAGTGTCTTAAATTTAGTCTTAGTGACAGCTTGCTTATTTTAGGCTACAGCATTGTTAATGAAGATGTCATAGCACAGGAAGAGTCAAAAGTGGTTAAGCTTTCCAGTTGGAGCAGCTTGTTGCTGACAGACAACAGTGAGAAAATGCCACTGAGCTGATCAGGAGGGGGCAACCAAGATTCACCTGAGCAATGCATTCTGTGTTTGTGTGTGTGTCTGTGGGTAAAAAGCAAGAAGTGTGACTAATACAGTTGAGGTTAGGATTAACTTTTCCACCCTGAATATCATTCTCCTTAAACCTCCTGACACAATATGCTCTCTAACACACACACACACACACACACAGAGTATGCAAATAGCTGACTTCTAAAATAGCAAATGTTTACTGAGATGAGAGGTTTGGCTTATTTTCTCCCCTCTAAGAGGATCCAAGCCAAAATGAGCGACTGCCAAAAATGTCTGTGTGAGTGTGCACATATGTGTGTGAATGGAAATCTGGCGTCTTTGTACCTTTGTACTTTTTGGCGTGTCTTCAGATGCCAGTGTGTAATCTAGAACCGTGTCATTGGCATAACAAAGAGAAATGTAGTGTACTGGTAACATTATTCTTTAAATTTGGTTCTCTTTTCTTGGTAGTGAACTATACTTCAAATATCATCATTTTCAACAGTGTTTGCCATCACGCGCCGACCTCTCTCTTTTGATATGTCGTCATCCCAAAACTCTACTTCTTTTCTGTCCTTGTTTTGTCTAATTTGTTAGAGTCAACAGAGTATGCTGCATACCTACAAATAATTTGATTTATATCAGATATTGTAAAGTAAAATTTCAGACCTTGTGAAATCTTCAAAGCTATAACGCAGCCCTGTCCATCAGTCATTAGGTGAGCACTTTCTTAGAAATCAGTGAAATCTGCTTTACTGCAGAATTACGTGCACATTGCATCATGTCTAACTGAAACATTAATATAAAAAGGAGCTGCTCAATGTCTGCAGAATGTTTCCATTCTCAGACTGTGTAAACCATGAGAAACAATGTGTCTTTCTGGTGTATTGTGTATATTAGACTTTGTCTTTACTGTTCTTTTCCTCACTAAAGGAAACATTCTGTGGAGGTTTACACAAAGATCTTTTATTCAGCCTTCGCTCTTCTTATTCCTTTGACCTCTGTCTCCTTTATTATTACCATCTGCTTTCATTTAGGTTTTGCCCTGTTAAGTCTGGTATTAATATGTGATCTGTATCTGGTTATCAGGTAACACTTTAGATTACACCCTGTGACGTACCGTGCAATCAAACTGAACACATAGGGTTCATTTTTGTAATAATAGCATATCTGTACGGTACATACAAATACTGTACTTATAGGTATATGGTAACAAGATGCAAAGTCTGGGGAATAATGGGGCAACAACCTGGAAACTTATAAATGAACTAGACTGTATTTTCTAACTAAGGGGTAAAGTAAGTTCTTTAGGCTGCTCCCTTTTGGGATCGCCACAGTGGATCACTCCGCATATTTGATTTGGCAAGGATTTTATGCCGGATGCCCTTCCAGATGCAACCCTCCCCCCCAGGCTTGGGACTGGCACTAGGGAGGGACCGGAACCTGGGGGCAATTTAGTAAAAACCTATTCTGTAGGTTTAACTATGGAGCACCCATTCTATAATTACAGGAAACAAGATGAACAACTAAGTTTCTGCAAGAAAACTTTAAATTAACAGTGAATGTTACACTGCAGACTCTGAGCTTCACCATTTCGTCTCACTGGTTGAGATGTGGTTGAGATGACAGTAAAGTTCACATTGACTTTGATATATCCAAACAGATGAACATGTATTGCAAGCAGTCATTTTCCAGACAATCTCAGCTGCAAGTCACTTCACTGGCAAACTTGGATAGTGGATGATCTTTCTAAATAGGCCTGTACATCCACTTAAGTTAGGTTATTGAATGGGAGTGCTTCTAAAGACATATGACCTACACTCTATACTGTCCCTGAATGCAGCACACCATCTGCTGTGACACACGGTTCACGCTATGTTTGCTAGTGTTGCATTCTTAACATAAGGCCAGCGTAGTAAGTTTTAGGTCCAGTTATGTGTAGAACAGAGGAAATGCCAACTCTACAGCATATACCTACCTCAGTGATCACAGCATTTACCCACTTATACATCCACCCTGATACACAGTCATGTGCGGCATGCATGCCAATTTTTTTTCTGCCTTTGTTGGTTGATCAGTGTGTGAGCTATAACGTTGCTTTCGCAGGTGCAGGTGTCCTGACATACTGTTGGAAATGCGTGTGGGGAGAGGAGAGATGATCTCCCTGCAGGTCTAAGGCCATATTATTAACTGCAGAAAAATCCTCTCAGACTCAGAAGACGTGGGAAAGTATGTCCTGCTATTCAAAGCTTTTCCATCCTCTTGCCTGGTGCTTAATCTTGTAACGTCCAATTGCAGAACTCCTGAACCACTTCTCTGGCTCATTTGCCAAGTGTTTCAGGCAGTGTCCTTACGTCATTCTTTCCATGCAGGTATCTGTATCAAAAATAATTAGTGATGAATCTACCTTATTCAAGAATCAAACATCAGTGACAGGATTATTTTACGTATGATCCATGATTAGGAAGACACAGAAAACATAAATGCATGACATAAATAGCTAAATTATAGAGACCCCTCCCAAAATTTTGCAAATCATGTTCTCAGCTGAACTAATTTCTTATTAAGATGAGCTCAGTTGCCCCACAGTCCGCACCATGATGATTGGGAAGGGCAAGAACATGAAGCAAGTCACAGGCAGAGAAGGACGGAAACAAACCTTTGTTTTGTCAAACTGTGAAAAAGTATAGTTTGCCCGTTATTCCTCTCTGTTGTTATTGTTACTAAAAAGTTATTCATAATTGTCAGATTCAGTTATGAAATAGGCCTATTTTAATGTAATGTAAAAATAACTTATTCTCTAACTAAAAGTGATGTTTGCCTCATCTTAAATTGATATAATACTCATGGATTAGGTATGTGTAGGACCGATTCCCCCAAATTCCTGGCCACATGTCGAAGTGTCCCTGGACAAGACACTGAACCCTGAATCTTGGAGCCTCAAGGGGGCAGCCTGTGCACAAGAATTTCTCCAAGGGGATTAATAAAGTATACATTTTTATTACATTATTATCATTATTAATATTTGCAAACTGCTTTTTATTGCTCTTAACATAATATTGGCACACTCCGGCGAACTATCTGTTGCAAATTAGATTTTCCAAGACACAGTTTATCAAAAACTCTACCCCCCACAGACTAAATAAATGCATAGGGCCTAACTATCTAGTGCATCTGCATCTCTGTGGTTAATGTTAATTTCACATCCTTACTCTCTGAAGTCAAACAGGAGAACTGACAATGTGTAATTACTACTGGCCTTTTCTAGTGCAAACTAAATATTATTGTGATTGGAACCACCAACAACTGGGTCAACAAAGGTCACCTAACTTCCGCTTTTGCTGCAAAACTTGTCTATCATTGTGGTTGATAGAGATGAGTATTTGGTTTAGGCTGGTATTCAAAGTGTTTAAGTGCATGTCTCCTCTTTACTACAATCCCTCCCTTCACTCCTTCCCTCGCATTCTACCTTTTTCTTTTTCTCTCTTCATCTCACCCCTCTCGACTCGGTTTCCCTCCCTGGTGTCCCTTCTGTCTCAGCATGATAATGATGTAAATGAGTACGACAGAGGTGAAGAGAGAGAGCAATGGTATAATAAAATCAAAGCAGGCTCATTAAAAGAGGTCTCCTGATGTGGTGAGATGAGTGTGTTTTTCTCCACAATCCATCCGTTCCACTCTGAATGTGAATGTGCTTAGTTACAACAAACTAATAGTTTTTGTTAATATCCCACTTTGCCCAGTAACTTAGGACTATTTGAATTAGTTTCTTTGTGTTGACTGTTAATATGTTGCTGCTCATTTCAACTGCTTAACAACTGCAAATTTGTGTGACTGTACAGCAGGTTTTGGTACATTTATCAGTAAACTATTATGAATTTGGTCAGAAATGTTGGTCACGCTGTTTTGTCGTTACCTGTCCACTAAAGTAGCCTGGCACATTTACAAGTGTAGTTAAACATGGCCATCTGATCTTAAAGCTCCTTTACATTCCCCTTCTCACATTTGTGATAATGCAAGTTACCTAACACATAGCCCAGTAAAGCAATAGCCCTGCCCCAGACAGTGCTATCTGCCAGACACAGAGATGATTTCAGTGCCAAACTGCTCCTCACACACTGGGCGAGGTGACAAATGGGCCACTCTTAACTCTTAAGAAGCAGTATTACAGTGCAGGGAGGAAAAGGCTTAGATGCTCTCACATAAAATCACAGCCATAACAGGGCTGGAAGAAGAGAATAAATACGGCAAGCATACAAAAACTCCAGCATGCAGACGATAAAATTACACAAGACAAAAACACATTAACTCCCACAAGTCACACAAAAATAATAATAGAGCATCATTTTTGAATGCCTTCAAACATGCAAGCTGCACTGCAACATGTGAGTGTTGAAGAATAGCTCAAAAACAACAACACATTCCTGCATACATACAGAAAAACTTGAATATGCAGACACAGGCTCACTCTTGCCCCCGTAGATGAGGTTAAATACAGCTTAACACAATAGGAGTGTTTTTCGGGTCAGATGTCCTTTACTGTGCGTGGACAGAGGCTTACGCTGTCACTGTATCCCTTTAACGACATCATATAATGGATGCTGTGAGCACACTTTACGGCTTAGAGCGGCATTTTTAACTGCTTAGACTAAGCTGCTTTGTGGCACTGGAAAAAAAAAGAGCAGCACGGGGTAAAAGGGGGGAGGGTGGGATGGTGAAATTAGACCATCCTCTTTAGATGATAGCCAGACAATAGCCACATGCTTAACAGATTAGACGGCCGTAAGGTTTTTATGCACTGCAAACAAAGCTAAGTGGAGGATTTTCACTCTCTCTAACTCTTTCTACCCCCTTTTCCTCTTCTCTGTTCATTCTTTCTTTGTTTGTACAATTATCCACTTTGCGCTACTTTCCATAAATGCTCAGATGTGTTTTAAGGGATGAGCCTGTGCTTGGGTTTTAAAGTTGGTTTCGGAGCAATGGGCTAAGCTAAAATCATTGAGGGGATTGTGGTTGTAAATGTCACTGTGTCCCCTTATGCGTTTTTCTTTTTTTTTTTCAAATGGCACACAACAGACAGCTAGCGCTATTGTTTTACCCCCTCCAGTGTGCTGACAAGGCTTGAATAAACTGTGGACGAGCAAGATGAAAGTTGAGACAGAAGTGATAACTCATCATGTTTTTAAGACGCTCATTGTTTTGGTATAAGAGACAAAAACCTGTTTTATTTTTTTCTGCATTTCTTAGAACACAGATTAATTGAAAATCACAAGAGTGCATGAAGGCAACTCATTATTTCCCTCTCTCCAGTCTCCATGCTAGTTCAGCGAATACTCTTTTTCACTCTATATAACCATAAACTAACTGGCTTAAACTGACCTGTGGAGATTCAGGTCATAGTTTTCCCTAAATGCTACTTGTTGGTGACTGGACCTGTTTAGGGTTTAGGGCTAGACCTAAAAGAACCATATCTATGTGTCTGCCTTACTTATAATGGCAATTCAATAGCAGAACAAATAACTAAACCTGTTTTATGTGACGGTGTCTCTCTAATTGACACCTGTCGCTGTCATATCCTTGTTTTGTTGTCTTTGTTTCTCTGTTCCTCCCTCACCTTAACCACGCCCCTCTCTCCACTCTCAGTCCCTGATTGTTTTCAGCTGCACCTTGTTTCTAATCAGCCCTTCACTGTTTATGTCCTGCACTCCTCACTGCCCTTTGTCAGTTCATCCTGTTATCCTACCTGTCATCATTCTGGTCTACGCTCCTTCTACCCATCATTCATCTCCTCGGATTCTCTATTCACTCCTGTAAGTTGGTTTGGGTTTAGTTTCTGTTCTTTCCCCTATTTCTTCCTTGCCTCTGTCCACTCGTGCTCTCCCCTGGTCTCCATGTTACTTTCATCCTCTGCTGGTGTTTAATTCCTTCATCCACTCTTCAATCTCCCTGTCTTTCGTGTTCATTTTAGTGTAGTAGTTTTGCCTCCTCTGGGAGTGATTTTTGGTTCAGTTTTATTTCTCTGTTTGTACACATCTATGTTATTGAAGTCTCCTTTGTTTGAACCCTCTCTTGCCCTGGTCTGCATTTGGGTCCTCCGTTTTGTATATGCCTCTCACAGCACCATGTCACATATTGGAGTGCATATCAGTCTTCTTGTTATGTTAGACAATTAGTGATTCACACTGCAAAACAAATCTGCAGGTATTATGTTCCCTCAGGTTTAGCATCTGTACTAGACTGAAGTTAGCTATAGTGCTTGTTCTTGCTGTGTTGGTTCTTAATTAATACTCTGAATTAAACTGTTCACATTACAATGCTGAAATTCCAAATCTAATAATGTGGCTGCTGTCACAATGGTCAGATCAGAATTTATTTTAAGCATCACAATTCAATTCAGGTTGTTTATATAGCGCCAAATCACAACAAAAGTCATGTCAAGGCACTTTACAGTGTAAGGTTTAAGACCTTACAGTACAACAATCCCAACAGGCCTCCTTGAGCAAGCACTAGGTGACAGTGGAGAGGAAAACTCCCTTTAACGAATAAAACCTCCAGCAGAACCAGGCTCAGGGTGGATGGCCATCTGCCTCGGCCAGCTGAGGTGAGTGGAGAGAGAAAAGAACAGCAGCAGCAGCCATATGCACATCAAACTTCTGTGTACATGTGCACACTGCCTGTAGTCATCAGTCAGAGTCTGTTCCTCAATCTGTTCAAAATAAACAGAAGTGCAACAACAGGCAGAGGTGGAGGGAGAGAGAAACGTCTGTTCAAGCCGAACTGGATGGAATAGGTAATGAAATTTAACTGTTGCACAAATTTAGTTGTTTTTATTACTGTACAATTTAATCTGCATATTTTAACTGATCCTATTTCTAACTAAAATGATACTCCTACATCACTTGGTTATTTTATGGACTCCTATTAGTGGCAGTTGGAAAAGTGCAGACAAAAATTACCTCATCTCTGCTGTGTAGGCTGCTATGTGAGTCTAGACTTTGTGTGTTCTTATTTCACTTGTAGTCCTAAACAGTGTACTTTTAGGAAATGTTGATCTTTGTTGGTCTTTTTTTTGCTAATGAGTGAGTCTGCACTGCAAGTACAATTTTCACTCAAAATAAGAAAACAAGGCCAGTGCTCTGAAGACGGGCTCCTGGTCGACCTGTAACCATGAAAATTACACTTATGATAGCTGCGATGAAAATAAAACATAGTTTTGTCTCAGTTAACCTCATTATTGTGTACAAACCACACACAGCAAGGTCAAAAAGCCAGAGCTGAGTCTACTCTCAGTACATGAGCCCTCAAAGAAAAATGTTTTAGTGGAAGTTGTTGTGGCCAAGGTTTCTCCTCACCTTGATAACATTTTATATATTTATGCAACTGAATGTTATAATAATCCATTTTGTAAGTACAGTGACTGAATTTTGAACACAAAATCAGAATCTAACAATAAAACAACTGTCATTAGGGATTAAAGTCACACACACAGCATCAAGACAGGAGCTTATATCAACTCATTTAAGCACCGGAAAGAATTATTGTATTAAAGAGAAAAAAGGAATTATGCCATGAGAGCCCTGACCTTCCCAAAGTATTAATGTAAGTCAGTGACATGAATCTCGTCCATAAAGGGTTACAGCTTATAGCCTGCTCAGTCATCCAGATAGCGAGTTTTCCAAAAGGGCTTGCTTGCTTGAGGTTGTTAAAGATGTTTTCCATGCAACCCGAAAGCCTTCCTCAGTCCGACTGACTGGTGGACAGTTCCAGGCAAATGACCTGCATGGAGTTGTTAACATCTTGTTGAGGTCACATGTGAGTTGTTGGTACTCCTAACCATTGTGTGTTGAGCCCTATTGATAATAGCTGCTTGCCCTCAGACAAATCTGTACAAGCTCTACAGACACACGTTTTTATTCACGCTTCAGTTGAGGATATAAGGACTCATTCCAGACATGTTCAATACAAACAGTAGCAACAGGGAGACAAAGTGCTCCGTTTTATTTGACTGAACAATGTGAAGAAGAAAAATAGCATGTGCGACTGATTCAAAAGAACTGTTTCAAGACCAAATTGAATGTGCAAACCTTCAATGTATAAAACAAGCTGCTGGTTTACTTTCCTGGCACAAGTGCAATCGATGCTGTGGATGCTCTGTGCAGACACAAATTCTTGGCCTGCACAAGCACTTCCATGTAGGGGTGGATACGAACACACAAAATATGAATTGGCCTTAAAGTGTCAATGTGTGAATGGGTGTCAACTCACCTGGGGAAATTGCGTTGTAAATGGCTGATTAGTGCTAATTAGACCATTCCCTCTATTTAATGATTTTTGTCGTTCATGAGTAATGAGAGAAAGACTTCATCTGCTACAGAAAATCTGTTTTGAAACAGATTTTCAATTAAACAACAAGAAATGTACAAAAAGCGCCATTGTTGGCACAGAACACATCTTGTGAAGGTGAAGGGGAATTAAAGTCTCAATTCTGCCTCAGGAGCATCTGTTCAACCTTTTCTATTCATCTTTATAGAGTTTCAACATTTAAACTCCTTTACAGTACGTACCCTGCAACCAAATGTATCGGTATAACCTGTGACTCAAAGGAATCTCTTTCAAGAAGGAGTCAGGCTAGTTTCTTTATAAGGTCGGATTTTGTGTTCTTTATGTATGTGTAGGTTGGTGTGTCTGTTGTTATAGCATAATACAGGCAGAATGACTCTAGAGTTCTGCCCAAGAGTGTATTTTGTAAAGTAGTCATGCACTTCTCAAACAGGACCATTTTTGGATGTGACCTGTCACCTGTTCATCTGAGACGTGTTGTATGGGAAGAAACTGTTCTTGCATATTTTTTTTTTTTTAATAGTACAGTTTTCTGTAGCTTAGACCAAAGGGAAAGACATGGGACAGGTTGTGTCCAGGGTGTGAAGAGTCTGCAGTTATTTTCTCTGCCCGCTTCCTGCCCAGTTATTCAGGTCCTTAATAGAGGGCAGGTCAACAGAGTGATATTTTCTACATCCCTCTGAGTCTGTTGTAGTCTCTGCTTGTCTTGTTTAGTAGGTGAAACAAACCAGACTGTTGTGGATGTGCAGACAATAGACTCCTGCAGTAGGGAATTGGTTTAGCAGTTCTTGAGGCAACTTCTTTCAGGCAAGAGGTACGTCCTCTGAGCTTTTCTGATGATTGTGTTGCCATTGGATTCCCTCAGAAACCTGAATCCATGGCTGTCACAGTGCTGTCAAATATGGTAAGGCAGGGTCATAGTTGGCTGGGTTCCTTCTGAAGACCACAGTTATTTCCACAGTCATGAGCATGTTGAGCTCCAGGTTGTTTTGACAGAGTTTTTTAAAAACATTTATTGGACTATACCACTGTTTTTTTTTTTTATCATGTTTTGGCTCATTTCCTATCTATCCAAGCTAACCATAACTTATGTGTATTTTTCCTATTGTAGTATCTGTATATATGGAAACTAAGTTGGCAGGCACTGCTGCACTGCATTACACAGCAATAAGGCACCGCTGACATAATGCAGAATTTATACTCCCTGCAATAGATTACATAAATTCTGTAAATTTCAATAGTTTACTAAACTATAATGAATTAAATGGAAACCAATAGCTTCCATGAGTTGCTTAAAAATACATCAAATAATCTATGACAAATGAAAATGTCAATATGTTTATATAATTGTTAAACTTACATACAGCTATGGTGCCATCAGAACATTATTTAATGGGTACAAATAATACTAATATCAGGTTGGCTTTCTAACCACTAAGTGTGGTTAGTGGCCATTCTACACAAACTATAGTTTTCTATATTTTATTTTGTTACCTATTGGTTTGTCATTACATGTCTCCCTTGGCACCACACTGAGTTCAGTTTGGTTTAGTTTTTGAATAACTAGAGTACTACAAGTATGGTTCCATACTCCCAATCATACATTTATTATGTTTTCATGACAACATGGTCAGGAAAAACTGTCAAATAGGGCTGCTATTCCAAGAGGTGCTCCAATAAGTTGTACGAGAGGGTAGGGACAAACAAACTCCAGTGTGTTTAGGTTAGAGGGTTTGTTCATTGCTTTTTCTTTAACGCTCTATTCTTTTTTTCAGCTGTGCTTCACACCTGTTGTGTATCACATTAAGTCTGACAGTGAAATACTTCAAATGTTTAAAAAAGCCACATAAAGCACTTCAGGCTTTTCTGACTCTTTGTGTGAACCATCATATTTTATGCCACCTCTTTGATACACTTCTGAGTGACAGGAGAAACAATATGTTGATGACAGTTTTTCTTTTCTGTAATTTGAAGAGTTACGTTATAGGGTGTTTACCAGTGGCGGCTCGTCAATAGAGGGCACTGGCGCCGCCCCACCTGTCTCACATGAAGAAGAAGATGGGACCACCAAAACTATCACCACCCCATAGAGACTGTCTGCTCCCCGTCAATCTAAATTGTATAAATCAAAAATTAACACGAGTGATTCATAAGAACTTAATAAAAATAAAAACGGAACAATCAAATGTGGATTATTAAATATCAGATCTCTCTCGTCTAAATCCTTGTTAGTAAATGACTTGATATGTGACCATCAGATATATTTATTTAGTCTCACTGAAACTTGGCTGCAGCAGGATGAATATGTCAGTTTGAATGAGTCGACCCCCCCCAAGTCATATTAATTATCATATTCCTAGAAGCACAGGTCGGGGTGGAGGAGTAGCAGCAATCTGCAACTCA
>JAUMHL010000025.1:25006988-25025102 GCA_032362345.1 Sandelia bainsii
AGTGCATTTTAGGTTCATCCTGAAATTTCACCCGAAAGCCGAATATCCCTAACTTTTTGTGAGTAGTGTATATGTGTGCGTGTGTGTTCATTACATATAGAAAACATTTAGTATAAAAGCTGCACAGTGTCTTTCAAACTTAACTCATAATGTTTTTCTATTGATGCCCAAAAATCAGTCCAGAGATACACACACACACACACACACACACCTCAGTCCAGCCTCTCTGTGAGTCTCTTTGAGAGAAACAAAGATCAAACTTGAGCAGAAACAGCAGGAAAGAAAAGCTGACTGAGACGCTGACTGTAAAATTGAGAAAGAAAGGATTCCTTGAATACCTCCTGCTTTCCATCTCTCCCAGAAAAGAAAGGAATCGATATGAAAAATGAGACGAGACCAGAGGGGCCACTAAAGAAAGCCTGGCTGCAATGACTATGAAACATTCAGAAAAAAATAATGACAAAAGAGCTCATGCAGGAATGATAAGGGCATGAAAGAAAGACAGAAATGAGATGCCAAGCAAACAACGGGAGAAAAACGGAGAATATTTAGAAGAGAAAAAGAACCCAGCTGAGTGACAGAGAGGGAGAGAGGAATGATTAAAATACTTTTCTGTCCTGCTGCTCATGAGGAGAGACGGCAAGATAATTAAGAACAGGGGATCTGCCAGGTTCATCATTATATTTAAGATAATTTAAGAAGCATTAAGTAATGCCTGACCTTTACAGGACCAGGAACAATGAGAAGCAGGACAGAAAGGAGAGGCCATAACTCATCACTTCTCTCATTCTCATCTCTTCTTCTTTCATTCCTCACTTCCTCTGTTCGCCATTGTTGCCTAATCTCTTCCTCCTCTTTCATCTCTGCTTTTCCTCCTGGGTGCTACTTCCTTACTCACCTCAATACCCCTCACTATCCACCTTTACCTTTATGGTCTCCTCTTCACCTTTTTACTGTCAAAACCTTTTTACCTTTTTACCTTCTTTCTCTTTCTCCTCCTCTTTCCTCCCACAGTCTTTCTCACTATTCTCCCTCTTTCATCCCACATTTACTTCCTTCCATCTTTTTTCCCCCTTCTCTCTATCGCTAATCCATAAGGACTCTTGTAATGACAGTGTGCAGATTCCAAAGGCCTCGCAGGCTTCACGCTGAATTACCCAGTTAACCACACACACGCACACACAAGCATGTATGAATTAACTAACACACGCACGCACATTGATGTGATGCCGGCTAACGAGGGAAATGCATCAGTCGTTAACGAGGAGCAAAGCGCAGACAACACCTTGTAGTTTAATGATGTCTGCTAATCAGGATTGAAGGCTGCAGACACACACGGTTGTAGGTTTATTTTTTATGAATTCTTTTGATTTGTGATTGTCATTGAAAGAGTCACGGTGGACACGAGGTTAGAAATAAGATTGGGAGTGACAGAGGCTTGGTTGGAGAGATGATGAAAAGGGAGCGGAGAAGAGGCAGAGCATGGATAGAGCTCTGCAAGATGCTGGTGTTTCTTCTCTGTTACTGCCTGTCTTCAGTTCCTGCATAGTTTGTGTGCAAATAAAATGTAGTTGGATTGAGGTGATGTATCTGACTTCACCATTGGAGAAAACTTTACTTTTTTGCTTTATTTTAAAATATTCTTATTGTCCATCTGCACTGTTAAGCTCTGCCCAATGGGTTTTGAGGCATGACTGAATATGAGCAGATAAAACAGCCCTAAACACTTCACAATTCATCTTGCTGTCACATCATCAATAAAAGAGAAGCCGTTAATCTGGCAACCTTACACCCCCATGTCATAACACTACCACCACCATGCTTCACAGATGATATGGCATGCTTCAGATGATGAGCACCTCCTTTCCTTCTCTGTGGTACCAGTTAATATTTGTCTCAATCTGGTATTTATTAAAGGGATAATTTCACTGCTATGTATTGTATAGGATTTACACTATGATGCAGTCATATGTCTGTTAATTATTTTGCAAGCATGCCAGAGTGCATGTGTGCGTGTGTGGTTGTGAAATATATTGGTATGGGCGTTTTGTGTTGTGTTTGAAACCACTATCTCCTCACTGCAGCTGGATTGAACACAGATTGGACCAGAGCTATAAATATTCTCTCTGAGACACACACATACACATACTCACACCATAAATACACCTTGACGCTAAGCTTGAGCTCAGTCCTCTCTGCCAAACCTGATTAAACAGGAAATAAATCACTTTAACACACACACGTTCAAGCACGTACACATACAGATGCATGTACTTGAACACATATCTACAAATATAAATTGACCATGTGTTAGCCTCTGCTGTGGCTTTTGTATGTTTACAGGTGGAATTGGTTTTAATGGCTAAATGTAATTTAAGTAAGGAAATGTCAGCGCTAACTAACACTAACCTTATTTACTAAGATTAGAGCCTAATCTGCCCCCGCGTGGCTTGTTTCAAATCATCAAAATTTACACAAACTATACAAGGAACTGTGTGAACAACTGCTGTTATCTATCTATATTTCTGCTGCCTAACTCAGACATGTCACAGTCACCACTGTACCTTTTGTGAAATATAATTATCTTAACAGAGTCTAGGGGAAAGTACATGTACATGATGCCGTAAATATCTCTGACACCAGAATCAGACCCCAGACAACACGCGCTGTGGAGAATGAGGCTGTGAGCTCACCTCTAGTTTCAGTCTATCAACTGACCATCTCTGGCTGCTCTCGGCTTCCAGCATCCGTCCTGAAGCTTCACATGTTGCCACGCCATCCCTCTACATAGGCTTGCGGGGCTCCAGCCTGGTCATCTGTCACTACGGGGTCTCTGGCCTCAAGCTGCTCGCCACACCTGCCTCCGCCTAGGGTCAGCTCCAGCGTGGGGTTTTTTACTCAGTTAATTTATTTATTCATTAACTGAAAAAAACTCAAGCAAAGAACAACGTCTCTCATAAGCGAAGCATTTAGAGGATTCTTCCCGACTGTTCAGTGTCTGACATTAAAACGCCCTCTGGCCTATTCCTTCTACAGTTCCCACTTTTCAACCTTCGCCCCACCTGTAGACCATCTTTTCATTTACTTACGCTGTGACTCCTCATAACTCAAGGCCACTTCCGAATCTGACAGCTGACACTCATTTTGACAACCAGGTCATAAGTGGGACTGTGACAGATGGCACACTCACGTAAACAGCAATTTAACATAAAACTGACCTCGAATTGTGACCTCATCCCTTTAAAATATACAACAATTTCACCTGTAAGTGCACAACCTCAGGTACACTTTTACATCACTGCAGCGAGGTGACAGCTGTATGGATGTCAGGATGTCTCCTAAAATTTATGTTCCTATGCAAAACTGGGATTCCCTAAAAGAGAGAAGTGAAGGAAAGAAAATATCAATGAATAGACAAGACGAGTGAAAAGAAATCTGTTTGTATTGTATTATATTTTGGAGACAAGAATGGCAAACAAACAATAAGTTTGAGATAAATTTAATCTCCTGCACTGTTTCCATGAATGACCTTTTAAACTTTTCAACATGCACGGAATAAACATTGGGACTGAACTTCGATGACTCTGTTGTTGTTTGGGGTCCGTGTTCGCTTAAATCGACACATTGTTTACTGGTGGGACTGTCTTAACCTCATTAGCTTGAGCCTGGCTGATTAGCATTAGGCTCTTGGGTGCAGAGAAACAGCAATTACTGATCATTATCACCATTTATTTAAATAATGAAGCAGCCAGAGTTTGTATAGGCAAACAAAAGGTCAGAAATGAGCTGAGAAAAGGCTGCATTTGTTTGTGTCTTAGTTTATGTATGCGTGTATGGCTTCTGTGCAAACATGTGTGTATTTTATCATATGCAAATCAATGCTTATGTATATTCACTTATTTTACTTCCTTTGTTATGAATTACATCACATAGGTAAGGTAACTGATATTAAGGGAGGGGGATGTTTTGATTTTGATTTTACTTTTTGGATGAAAGAATAGAGATGGGAATTTGGGAGAACTTCATTTTATTTATATGGATTTTTATATTTGCACTTTCTGGAACAGTGGTAAGAGCTGTTCAAACGGTTTAAAAAACTGTCAGATTAGATCTGTGCAGTATCTCAACTGTGATGATAACACAATTCTTATTCAATTCAGGTCTCTAGGTACTTAAACGTGCCAGATCCATATTCATTCATATTAAAAACGTCTCAAATCCATGTTCATATAACTACAATAAATAATAACAATAACTGAATTTATTAATCCCCTTGGGAACCCTTGTGTACTGGCAGTCCCCTTAAGGCACCAAGGGTTCAGAGTTCAGTGTCTTGTCCTGGTACAAATTGACATCTGACCAGGATTTAGGGGGGAACCGGGAATCGAACCACTAACCCTGGGGAGAAGACAACTGCCCTACCTGTGGTGCAAGCTCTCTACAATTATAAAAGATGCTTGGGTGTTGTTAAATGTGTCTTCAGTGAAGTAGATGATGGGGTTTCTTTTTTCTATGATGAAGGACACAAGAAATGCAATATTTGCTTACGACTTCTTCCCCTGACATGGCAGATTTCTGATGTGGAGCCTTTGTAGTATATGTGTATAACTTTATATGTGTGTAAGGAGCAACACGTGGACGATGGAACCTCAGATAGAGCTCAAATTGGTTTCCAAGCATCTCTAAGACTTTATAACTTATAATAAAAAACAGTGGAAACAGGAAAGGAACAATACTAAGACCAATAACATTTACACAATTTACAAAAGATACCATCCATATTAGTCATAATTAGTCCTGCAAAATGGTGACAAATACTCAGTCTAACTAATTTAAAATGGGAACATGTCTCCAATGTCATGTTGCAGGATTCTAGTAATGGAGCTCCATTTTTTGTTTGAGAGTGTGCCACTGATTGGGCCTTTAGTAGATGCTTGCTGCTGCTGTTGTTCTTGTGGTGAATCACAGTGTTTCAGGGCGATAAGAGAACAGCAGCAGCTGAATGCTAACCGGCTGATTGAAGATGGTTGTAATTACTGTCTTGCCTTTGCCTTGGAGAGATATCTGTTAGCATGCCATGCACAATTGTCTTCAGTTCGTTCACACCTAGGTTGTGTGTTTGTGTGAGTGTATTTCAGTGTAAAGCCTCCTAGGGTGTTTGCTTTTATGTGTATGTTCATTTCAGTCAGCTCGTGTGTGTTTAAATCTATACTGAGATCTACATGTCTGTCCAATGTTTATCATACATGCAGCATAAAGACACTGTAGGTGGACAGTATTCGTTTCTTTCTCTCTCTCAAAAATGCACAAATGCCCACTTTTTTACACACACAAACCATGTTAAGATGCATGAAGTAACTATGTACTGTTGTGTGCCAATATTTGAAATTAAGCTTTGTTTGGTTCTATTCAGTTATTCATCCAGTTGTCAGCACCCTAATGTTCCTTCTTTGAAGAGACAGATGACAAAAAGTACCCATTACTCATAATGTACTATCCTGCAATTTGTAATATGCTTGTAAATGATTTATTTAAGACATGTTATTCTTACAACAAAAAGATGGCACAATGGGTAAGATGTCATGGAAAAACACAGTTGCATGATAGTTTCAACTTTGTGTGAATCTTCCAATGTAGCTCTCTCTATTAGAGGCAAACTTAAGGTAGAGGAGGGTGGTTTGATTGGGAGTCTCATGCTGGAGCTAGCTTAAGTTGCATATTGTAGCTTTAATTTAGACCTATGTGTGCAAATTTACAATAGTTTAGGTAGTTTTTTTCCAGTTTCATTATTAAAAATAGTCCTCAACATCCACTGTGTACTTAATCAGTAAAACATGAAAATGTTCATATTTTCATAATTTTCACAGCGCAGTGTTATAACTAAATAAGGAAATTGTGTCTTTGTGAAGATCAGTTTCTGTTGAAAACTTTTTCTTTTGTAGTCCTCACTTCTCCACTGAGGCTGTTTGAGGGTTAAATTGAAATTAGATTTACTGTTGGTTGAATAAACACATGGGGTAACGTTAGAGTAAAATGTCAGTAAAGGTCCTGTAGAAAAATATAGATGTGAGTTGGTGTATGTAAATCTTTATTGTGTTATTGTATGAAAGTTTTGCTGCAGCCATGTATTGATTTCTAGGGAAAACATTTATGTAGAAACATCAATTAAGCTGTCTTCTCACCCTCCTCTCTACAACTGCACATAATTAGACCAGTGCCAAAGGCAATACCTCATTGTAATTTCCTGACCACTGTTTCACTTTATGATCTCTGTGTATTGATCACACTAGTGCTCGGCCTTGGCAACATCAAGCAGCTGGAAAGTTTATGTTTCATTAGTTAGAAATCTGTATGCAAGTTAATTACGTGTGGGCTAACAAAATCAACATGATACGGAGGAGGGGGGGGGGGTCTATAGAAAACAGCTGTCAACAATAGAAGGATGTAATAGAACAAAAAAGTGATGCCTTCACTGACACTTTATTTAGACAGATCAATATGATAGAAACTGTATAAAGTGAATAATCTATCTTTAATTTCAGTTCATTTATATTAATAACACAGCCCGGGCTCCTCACAGCTCTGGTTTAGCCTTCCAGTTCTATCTGAACGTACAGTGGTGGATTAAAAAATACTTTCGAGCCTCAAGATAATTGAGACGTGTCTTGCGCACAAAGTGGAGTGGCCCCATATGAGAGCAGCATTAGTAATGTTTTGTACACTGACTGTAATTCTCCAGTGAGTGTACTGGGCCCACAGCAGAACACTGAGTTTGGTTATGTGTTTACTCTGAAAAATCTCATCTCTTCTGAATCAATACTCCATTTACCTCAAGCTCACAGGACTCAAACCGAGTAAGGGGCGCTTTGCTCGTCCATCCTGCCCCCACTTTTCTCTTCCTCACCTGTTTGTCTATTATATGTCGTTGTATTCCAGCTGATTCTTTCTCCTCTCCTCTGCAGTGCTGCTTTCTCTTGTTTCTGTTTCCCATTTTTCCATTTCGCCTTTGCACAGTTAATCTTACATTTTTTTCTACCTCTTTTGTGTTCCTTCATGCCTTCTTTCTCTTCATGCTCTTTGTTGTCCTCACAAACCTTAATCTGACCTTCAGCCATCCTCCTTTTTCTTTTTTCTTCTCTTCCTTCTTATTGAATTACCTACTCCACTCAATCTCTCCTTAATCCCAATAATCATTTCCTTTTCTACATACATATTAAAAATGTCGCCTACTTCTTCTTTATCCTGTCCTCCTCTTTATGGTCTGTCTTCCTTCCTTCTCCTATCATCTAATGTGTACATTTTCTCTCATAATTTTAGCATCCTCTTTCTTGTATTTTAGGCTTATCCTCCACCTTTCCTCTCCTACTCCTCATCTCCTCTCCTAAAACCAATTTCCTGCATAGGTCATGTGGAGTCTCTTTGTGTGTGTGTTTATGCAAGTCAAGCAGCAGCTGTATTAAACACTTAGCCTTTTTCCTCTCCTGAGCCGAGACAATTTATCCATCGCTCAGGGCGAGAGGAGCAAAATGGCTAAATCACATTGTGCCATTAATTTAATTAGCTTGTAATTGACATTTTAAATGCTTCACATTTAAATTAGCTGGCCTAACGTCGGAATGGAAGTCAGTGCGACTGAGGAATTGATTAAATCTCAGCAAAGCAGCAGAGGAAAAAAAAGAAAAAGGAAAAGCTCCACAAGGAATAGAGGGCACACAATATGAGAGAGAGCCATAAGAGAGAGTTTAAAAAAAGTGTAGTTCTAGATGGAGAGTGTGACAGACTGGAGAAGGAGATAAATAGGTTGGTAGCCTAAGAAGAAGAAACTGGCAGCAGGAGTCAGATGCAGAGGAAGAGTTATCTTCTTCTCAGCAGATGTTGCAGAAGTCAGAGGTCATCTGTTCGTCCGCTCATTCATCTCAATCAAATCCCTACTGTCACTGCAGTTTCAGACAGTGGAGGAAATGTAGATCAGACTGCAGACAAAACACATGTGGATGTTTGTTAACTCTGCAGGATAATGCCACAGCAGCGGTAAAATATCAGCAATAAATTATTTTCATTTGGTTATACAGCAAGGAGAATTCAAGCTACTAACATACACAAACAGAACATAATCATTGTGACACCACATTGGTTTGAATTTCAAACAAGAGGCTAATGCTAAACATATCTGTGTGATCATGTTAAATGTAAGAATATACACTGGCAATACTGACATCATAGATTTTTTGCATCATCGTAAACTTTTGCACAATCATTTTTCATGATGCATCGGGGCACTTCAGTCACTAAACCTTGAGAGTGACTTCATCTGTCTGCACAGCATGTTTGCTGTGTGCTAAGGGCATCAAATTATGCACACGGCGTGTCATGACACTACATGATGTAGCTGGTATGTTTTGCCCTTGAGGCACTTTTGCTAATGCAAAGCTTGCAACATCAGAAACACAGCTGTACTATTCCACTTCCATTTCAATTGGCAAAACGTACTTGTGGAAAACTCTGGGAAGCAGTTTTTGCCCAGTAACATCTCACTCTGCCCTGGCATCTCCTTTGTTTATGAGGCAATTTTGTAAAATGGCGGATGTAGCCAAACTAGGGCCGGTTAATGTAGCTAACTGGACTTAAAGTGGTATTTTTTCATTCTTTCACAAACAGAAGCAAACCTGGCTACGTGTCTGCACAATGCAGTTTTTCAGGCTTTTAATTGGCCAATCAGCTTTTATTTCACTGCCTGTTGCTCTTGACAGCATGTTTTTGTTTTCATGTGGACTAAGTTTTTGTTTTTTTCTCTTGTTTTTAAAAATACCCATGTACGTGTGGACTGGGTCATAAAATGAGTTACTTTAGTCCTAGTTTAATTTTTTTTAACTTTTAGTTAATGATGATGATGTTTCTCCATCAGAGTTGCTTTATTAATCCCTGCAACATACAGCTATGGTAGATTATCTGTTATAATATAAAGATAATGAATAAAAAGCTTTGGAGAATAAGAAAGAAAACAATGCCCAGATATGTATACATATCCACTGAATGCTTTCAATAATTCAGAAGGAGTTAGCTATTGATTTAGGCTATTGACTGAATTATGATGATTAACGTGACTCTTGTCAGATTCTGGAGAGTGTGCGAAGGGAATATTTGAATTAATATGATTAGTATGGTTCTCACAAGTATTTGCGATGTGTTTGTGAGAGAGAACAGAAGATTGGAAGGAGTGTGACTGACACGTTTGCAATTCAGATGGAACGAGGGTTGTGAATTAATATGATTAGGCTTTTCTGAGCATCCATGAGAGAAAAAGAGAAAGATGGAGATAGTCAGTAGCAGTATTTATGAGTGTCTACTATATATCTGCATTGCATACTTCAGTGTGTGTGAAAAAGAGTGTAGAAAGCCAGAATGACTGGCGATGTCAGCACTTTTCATCTATTTTTAAAGGAGCCTTTCATACCCAGAAACACATTCACACGCACACACACACAGGCAGGTATCTGGCTGGTGCCTGTTCTGTCTTCTGTGGTCTTTTTAATATTCTTTCAGCTGCAGTTTTTCAAAGAAAAGTCCGTCAAGACGACGACTGTTTGATCTGCCCGCTGTCATCAGCAGAAGGTGGACAGAGGAAGAAAGAAAGAGAGAGATTTAGAGCAAATATTCTGGTTTTAATGCCAAGTGATGATTGTTAAGGCTCTTTTTTAGCACCAGTTTAAGTTTATGTATTCATGCACAGGAAAAATCAATTCAAAAATTATTTGTAAGCACTGCTTTTTGCGGTGTGTTAGCTCTGTTGCAAGTCCTGTAATGCCTGGGTAGCAAATATGGCGTTTGTTTTTATAGGGAAAACATCAAAATTAACAGGAGAGGTAATGATCTAATCTTGCAAAATGCACCATTTATATTGCAATTTTGGTGGAACAGGCCCCTGGTAATGTCTTGGAACAATGCTGATTTGAACAGAATTTATATTGTATGCCAGCAGGTCAGTGAGCTGCACACTCTGGGAAATCAAACTGAACATAATGCACAGATAGACTGTGTGAGGAACAGAGGAATATGTATAATAATATATATACAATGCATAGATATGCACAACTACGCGTCCTCTTCGGCGATAACAATGCTTCTTGTTATAAGAGGAACTATCATTTACTTTGTCTGTGGGCTTTACATTAAGGAAGTAACACAACAGAAGTCATAGCATGAGGTATGAATATGAGTGTGAATGGTTGTCTGTCTCTATATGGAGACGATGTAATAGATTGGTGACCTGTCCGAAGTGTACCATGCCTCTCACCCAGTGACAGCTGCGATTGGCTCCAGCACCCCCGCAACTAGAATTACAGCATTGCAGTTGTATGCCTCCACTAAACAGTCACTGTTTGTAGTTTGTAGTTTACACGCACGTCTGTCCAGACTCAGTTCATTCTTGACCCTAAGTTACAATTTGTGCCAGAATTGAAGAAATTCCCTCAAGGTTTTCCTGAGACATCACATTCACAACAAAAACTGTGTTAACATGAGGTGACTGTGACATTGACCTTTGACCTTTGCCCACCAAAATCTAAACACTTCATCACGGACTCCAAGTGTGCAGTTATGGCAAATTTCTCTGACATATCTGTGGTATGTGGTTGCCAAAATTACTGCATCTTATAAAGCTACTATATATTGCCTTGGATTACATTTGTGAAGCGACAATCCTGAACAACTGTCAGTGCAAATGACTGTTTCACGTCATCACAAGTGTGGTTAGAAAAGGGCTGGGATGACTAGATGGAAATATGATGGCTCTGATAAGAATTTGAACAATCAACAATTACTGCCCTTAAAACATTTTTCAAGAAAGTTAATTTGCACTGCATGACAGCCTGTGAAAATTATGAGGGGTGGCGTGTCAAGAGCACTGGCAGCAGACCACTCAACGCTAATGGTATTTATAGACTAATGTTTATCTATTATTGTGAAATGGGCTGTAGTCGGTGAGTGCTGAGAGCTGCTTCTAGTTAGTCTCCATGCCTGATTGACATTATTCCTCTGAACTCTTTCTCATTTGAAGTGCAGTTTGTGCCTAAAGACTACATCTACACATTTTAAAGCACTTGTAGCAAAAGAAGAAGCTCTTCGGGAAGATTTATTATCTGTTATCCAAAACATAGGATGGAAAGAGAATGTGTAGCTAAAGAGAAATTCACATGTACACACCCATGAGAAACCTTAAGTCTATTAATGCACTACCTGGGGCTAAAAAAATAGATATGCTCTCTAAACTGTTATTTCTGCATGAATGTAAAGACCCTAAAAAAGCTCTTAAAGCTGTTAGTAGATTAAAGTCACAAGGCCTCACACAAGAACCAGTCATAAAAACAGATTTGCTTTGAAGTGGCATGTTCAAGCAATTTTAAGAGAATTTGTGGCATTCATCAATTTTCTCACGCGTGAAATTTTCTCTCAGGTACAAAAGTAATTCATCAGTGGTGCAGACTTGTCGTACAGATGCAGAAAAAATGCATTTCTTCACAGGGGGAAAACCATAGAAAACACATTCATCTGAAATGAGAATTATAAAATTCTAGTGGCTTAATCTGAATTTGGAGTTTAGGTATAAAACTGATACATATCAATGAAAATATATTCAATGTATGATATCCACACACATATATATAAAATGCAATTTCTGCAGTTTTTGTCTTTGTGGGTGTTTTTTTTCCAGTTAAAATGTGAATGCATGCATGTGTGTTTGCATTTACTTTTGATGTGCTTTGGCGTGTGTATGTGTGGGCTGAACTTGCCTGAGCATCTGCTGATTGCAGTCGGATGGAAAAAACAATTGGAAACGCCTCTCTAGCTGATAGATCCATGTAATCAGCAGTTACACAGTGAGCTGTGTTCAGAATAACAATGTTTTTGCAACACAGCTAGTTACCATATAGATAAGACAGACACAACACCTCCATCATGGTATTTTTGTCTTACATTAGAATGCAATCAGGGCCCACGTCTGCTGAACAACAACCTCTTCAGCTGAGCAGTTCCAGGTTATTGAGTGGCAAACTGCATTTTACAGGCTAAAAGTGTAATCCAAAAGTGAGCAATCCTGCACAGTACAGTATATTTAAAGTGCAGGTCGGCGTAGCAACAAGCAGATTGATCCACTTCAGCAAATTGAATCCCATTTTATTAATCACCGAATGTTTCAAACTACATTATATTACTCGAGTCTGGTTTCAAGACATGTTTTCTACTGTTGTGGCTTTCTTCTTCACTTGGACTTGTCTCAACCACTCCGACCCATTACAATTTCTGCTGTCGTCCAAGTTCAGTTATTATTATTTTACTTACTGATCCTCCAGGGTGTCTTGGTAGCCTGATCTACACTTTTGGACATGGGGAAACTGAATGTGTATGGTGCATAAAGTAGGACTGAATGCACAACACTGCATGTGTGAAGCCAATGTCTGCAGCAAGGATGCGTGTGTCTGTGTGTGTAGCGACAGGACAATGAAAACAACACTAGGAGATTACTACCTTGCTGTGAACATCATCACTGCAGCACAGGTTATGAGTCATTCCCACTCTGGGTGGTGTGTGTGTGTGTGTGTGTTCCCTTTTGTAGAACTGAGTTATCATCTGCGTAGTGACATGAGTGCATATGTGAAGTGTTATGCATATATTAGCATATTTGTGTACTGCAGGCATGTTGCGATTCACACAGCAGGACCAAGGGTCGTGTTTCCACCCAGCATGATGAAGCTAAAGGTGTGTGTGTCGTGTATATTAGTATGGGCCACTGAGCACATGGCAGGGGACCAGGAGGTGATAAGTCAACACTCTACCTAGAATTATAATGATGTCCGCTGGTCTGCACTTTTTTCCCTGCTCTACAGCTGCATCTTCACTGTCCAACACACTAACTGAATACATCCACACACACACTTTTAATATTAGTCCCACTAGTTGACTGCATTCCTGTAGTTGATGATCCAACTTTCTCAGATTAACACAGTATACAGCATAATATGACCCGAGGGTCAATTAGTAGTTATTTTTGGAGTTCACTTAAAACTCTTCAGAGACTTTTTTGTAGTTGGAAGCAAACAATCAAGATGGAAACTTTCTGTATGTCTTTACTAATATGAAATCTTTTTTTTTTTTCATACTGCTATCCATAATAAACCCAGTAATAAATTTAGTCCATATACCTGCACTTAGACTTCAACAACTGCAGCTCCAAGTTCTGTGAATGAAGAACTATATCTTCACCTGACTTCGTGTGTCTAAACAGTTGAGGTAACTTAATATCTTGAATGAACTCAACATCACAGAGGAAAGTTGAGAAAAGCTCAACTGCATGCAAATATACTATGATTCAGTATAGTACAGCTGCTAGGCAAGATCCAATAATGATCAACTTGATTCTAGATGAAAGCGAGGAAGGAATTTTAAACAAAAAGGTGGCAAAGCTGATCGTTGTGGCCTTGGTTTCCTAATGCTTTATGACAGGTCTTCAACACGTTACTTAACATTAAATTCCCAAGACAGAAAAAAACAGGTACAACTTGTGAAAACATATCACCACTATTGTTTGCATGGCTGGTGGTGGTGGATACGTAACAGGTAAACGCCCCACCCCAACCCTTGAACTACAAATTCATGAAAGACCAGCTACAGCTACGTTGTATCTGTATGTGTGAACACACCATAATGCATACAAAAGTAGCATGAAAGCAGCAGGAGATTTGTCATTTTACTCAGCATGAACATCCATCCATCTATCCATCGATCCATCATCCTAACCGCTTGTCCTCTCAAGGGTCGCAGGAGTGCTGAGTCCTATCCCAGCTGTCATTGGGCGAGAGGCAGGCTACACCCTGGACAGGTCATTAGTCTATCACAGGGCTGACATAAAGAGACATACAAATATTCACACACACATGCACACCTATGAGCAATTAAGAGTCACCAATTAAGCTAATATGCATGTCACTGAACGGTGGGAGGAAACACGAGTACCCGGAGAGAGCCCACGCAGACACAGGGTCAGCACAAACATCTGAGATGTAATACTACTTACAAGTGTGAATATTAATTATTAAGAATCTAACAAATGTGTTAGGAAAGGCATGTTTCACTAAAGGAGCAATTCACCAATTTCACACATGGAAATCAGATTAACAGTCCAATGTCTACTGTGTAACTGCTCATTACTATATTTAGTACTGTCAAAGTAGCATCACAACTTCTGTATGTTGCTCCTCTCTTTCTTTCCACTAATTTTATCTACTATAGATATTCTCTTTTCTTCAAACCCTTCTCTCTTCCAAACTCTTGCTCTCTCTGCCTTATTCTCTATGTCCTCCTCATTCCTTCTTTGTATATCCCCTCTTGTCTCCTAGCCACTTCTTTGTCTCCTTTTGCCCTCTCTTCTCATCTCCTCCTTACCCCTCTTTTGTCATTTCTTCTCACTTCTTATTCCATTCCGCCGAAATCCTTTCCACCTCTCTGGGCCTGCTTTTTAACAACCTGAAACGAGGAATAATCTCCTTGGCATTTTAGTGAACCGATGCTTTCTGATGACCTAGCTGTGGCATCGTGTTCCTCCCCAGGCGAGGAGCTAAATTACAGCAACCTTCACATCGAGCAAAGAGCATAGGGGAGAAAATTGTCTCTCTTTGGGAAAAAAATTGTATCTCTATATAGTCCTGCAATAACACTGTGAAGAAGCCCAAGGGAAGATTCAACCCCTCTATTCCATCTAAACATAGTTTTATAAAAAGGGGCTTTTTGATATCCTATTGTACATCTCTGTTCTGGTTCTCATCTTCTCTGTTTTTCTTCATTCCTCACCCCCTCTTATGGTCCAGACTTTTGCATAATGTTCTCCTTACCTATCTTTGCTTCTCTGCGGTATTTCCTTCTATTATGTCTTCCTATTTGTTTGGTTCCTTCCTTACTTAAAGCACACTTTATCTCATTTATTCTCATCTCTTTTGTTTCAGTTGCTTGGCTTCTGGTCTCAGAGGGGGGCCAAGAGAAGTCAATAGATTACTTTGTTCCTAATTTACTGTGTAGAGCTAATCGGTGTAAGCCTGGGTGTGAGAAATGTGTGAAGGTGTTGACTCTGATCTTTCTCTGAAAGCAACATTGATGTCTGCAGACAAAGTAACAATTATCTCTTAAAGTTTGGAGAACAGTATTGGTATGCATCATCTTGACTTGGACAAAGTTTTTGTGTTATAACTTTATCACAAATTGGTACAAAAATATTTTTTTATAGAAAAAAACATCTCAAATTTTTTCAACAGTCTGTAGCACAATCACCAGTGGAAAAAAGTGCAAGAAACACCAGGCCATCAGAAAAATGAAACATTTTTAGTTCAAAACACGTTAAAACCATTTGCTGTACAAAAACCCATGTCAAAATAAAGTCTATTCACATCATGATTAGGTTGCAGCATTAGCTGGAAGCAAAACAAAGAAAACTAGAAACAACCAGTAAACGAGATTTAAGACATTTGTGCACAGCAACACACAAAGGCAGTGTAATTTAGCTTGTTCAAACTCCAATCTAAAAATCAGAACATTATTAGAAAGAGAAAAAAAGAAGAATAGAAGAAGAGGACTTACACTGTATAAGTGTGTATCTGTATATTGTCAATGTGTCCCTGAGTTCAAAAGTCTGATGGCCTGTGGGTAGAAGTTGTATCTGAGCCTGTTGGATCTGACTCTGATTCTTTTGTATTGTTTTCCTGATGACAGTAATTTAAAGAGTGTGTGGCTGGGGTGGTTGTGGTCCTTGATGATTTTTGTAGCTTTCCTTATGCTCCTCTGGATGTAGAAGTTCTGCATGGATGGCAGTTTAGACCAAGTGATGTGTCGTGCTGCTTTGATGGATCTCTGCTGTGCTTTCTGGTTCTGCTTAGAGCTGCTTCTGTTCCAGGGTGTGACACAGCCAGAGAGGACACTTTCAGTGGTGTATCTGTAGAAGCTGCATAATATCCTTTTGTTCATGCCAAACCTTGTCAGTCTCTAAAGGAGGAAAAAGCAATATGGGTTGTCCATTTCAAGTCTTTACTGATATGGACCCCAAAGAACTTGAAGCTGTTGACTCTCTCCACAGGTGTCCCATGGATGTAGACAGGGTTGTGTGTCCTCTGTAAATCCAACACCACCTCCTTAGTCCTGCAGACATTGAGATGGAGGTTGTTGTCCTTACACCATGATGTCAGGGCTTTTACTTCCTCTTTGTAGGCAGATTCATCGTTCCCAGTGATCAGGCTGATGATGGTGGCATCATTCTCAAACTTAATGATGGTGTTGGAGCTGAGTATGCTGTCGTTGGTGAACAGTGCTTACAGGACTTTGTACACATCCCTTTGGAACTCTGGTGCTGATGGTCACTGGGAGGCAGTGATCTCACCAAGTCTCACCTCCTAGTGCCTAATTGTTAGAAAACTCAGGATCCAGACGCACAAGGAACTGCTCCGTTCAAGGTCCCTGAGCTTAATGACCAGCTGAGACGACCCATTGATACTGAATGCTGAGCTGAAGTCCAAAAGCATCATTCTCACATGTGTGTTGGTGGTAATGCAGCAGGACCTTCCTCAGGTCTGCACAGTTGAAATTTCGAGCAACAAGAAGTGCAGCTTCTGGGTGCCAAGTCTCTTGCCTGTTGCCTGCAGCTTGCACTGTATGCAGCGTGTCCAGCGCAGTGTGAGCTTGTGGCTGGACGTACACAGTTATAAGCAGGACAGATTAGAATTCATTTGGAAGGTGTAAGAGATGGCATTTAATCACGCGGTGCTCTAGATCAGGAGAGCAACATGAATAAATGATCTCTACAACATCCATCCATCCATCCATTTTCCTAACCGCTTTTCCTCGTAAGGGTCGCGGGAGTGCTGGAGCCTATCCCAGCTGGCAACGGGTGAGAGGCGGGGTACACCCTGGACAGGTCGCCAGTCTATCTCCACAACATCTGTGCACCAAAAGTTGTTTACCATGAAGCAAACACACTACTGCTACACTGCTCACAGGTCATTATTGAGTGAGCATATAGTCGTCGGGAAATCTGGTCCCATTGGTTAATGGTAACTTTTTCAAGTAACGCACATCTTCATAGACAGTCAGTGACCGTACATATTGTATCTTATTCAGCCCTTGTAAAAATACAAGCCAAGAATACTTTCCAGCCAACGTTAGCTAATGTGTTGAGGGAATTATTTGGCCTCAGGTTTCACTCTGCCCAAAAAAAAAAGTCAGAATGTTTACTAACTGTAAAAGGGTCTAAACAGTAACAGAATATGTCTAAAAACACACTTGCACATAAATACAGCCCATGGCACAATATTGTAGTGTTCTTATTAGTAGGGGAGCAGGTTACAGCAGATATTTACTGTTAAAGATATACAATTAAGCTTTAGCCAATCACCTTGGAGCATGCAGTTTTATACCTTATTATCAGCCACCATTTCTCTGTTTCTCACACACAAATAGGTAAAGTGACAAATGCAAATGAAGTGCAAACTAGCATACACACTCACTCACATGCAACGTAAAAACTCTTAAGCACACAGAGACAGATATATTGTGTACACACACACGGTGAGGGCAGGCCGATCTGACTGGAGAGGGAATGATTTCACCATATACTCATCTCAGTCTCCGTGATTATGGCCATTGGTCGAAATGGCAAATAATGGTGGCAATGTGCTGTGAAATGAAGCCCATTATATGTGTATTTGTGTGTGTGTGTGTGTGTGTGAAAGTGAGAGATAGAGAGAGACACACATTGAGACTGGGTTGTACTGGGCTGAGTTACAGGCTTGGTGACAGACTATAGAGGTTGGAGGGAGAGAGAGAGAGAAACAATAGATGAGTGAAGGTGATGAATCCTCTGAGACAGAACAGTGTACTGTGTGTATGTGTGTGTGTGTGTGAGAGAGAGGGGGAAAGTTAGAGCAAGCATAGATACGATTGCTGGCAATCATCCTCTACAATTTGATCAGGTCATCAAAGTGTCAAGCTAAAACATTACAGTCAAGCCGTGTAGACATAGTCTCTCTCTCTCTCTCTCTCTCTCTCTCTCTCTCTCTCTCTCTCTCTCTCTCTCTCTCT
>JAUMHL010000025.1:25025202-25036833 GCA_032362345.1 Sandelia bainsii
CTCTCTCTCTCTCTCTCTCTCTCTCTCTCTCTCTCTCTCTCTCTCTCTCTCTCTCTCTCTCTCTCTCTCTCAAAAAAGTACACACACACAGTGTATTTGAGGCAGTGAACACACATGACCACTTGAAGTCTTATTATTTCTAAAATCATGAAGAGGAACAGGATGAGAACAGATGGAATAAGATTATTAACAATATAACGTGAATATGAATCAATTGTGGTTTTATAAACTATAAATACGATATATGTATTAAATCTCAGGCAAAACTAATGATGTGCAAAGCTGAAAGTCTAAAAGTCTAAAAGAGGCAGAACTAAAAACAATACCAAGAATCTAAGATAGAGTCAAGAGTGTTTGTGTCTTTTTGACGTCATCGTCCCGCGTGTGTTAATCTCCCTGTTTGACTCACTGATGGGATGCTAGTGAATTACATTTACTCTCCTTGCTGTAGTAAGGTAGATTTCATTGTGTACTCTGATTTAACTTCTACTTAAGAATGTTTATTTTCATGCGTTTTACTTCACTACAATTTAAATTGCCTTCGTGACAGAGAAGAAAAAAAGGAAATGATGTGATCACCTAATTCAAAACAGTCAGTTGCTGGTTGCATGTCAAGCAGTTAAGATCAAATGCAACGGAAGTAAACACACAAGAACTAAATGCAAATTTAATTAGTCTTAATCCCAGTTACATTTAGCTTGTCGGCTTGTTACATTTTTAGTTGTTAAGTCAACTCAAAGGAGAAAATGTTTTCTCTAAACATGAGGATTATATACCTCAGTAATATAAAAAAAATGCTACTAAACTAAAACTGAAGAAAACTGAAAATATCAAAACTCTACTGTAAATAACAAACTTGCAAATTAGTCCAGTGTGATCCATTATAATAGGACTAAATATATATATATATATATAAGACTTCAAAACCCACTGGACATCCTGGTGGAGCAGGGTGGCAACACTTATGATTTAAACAACACTGAAACACACATGCACACACACAGCACAGAATGTTATTTGAACCTTGCTTTAGGCTTCAGGCTGTAAGATAATCATCATATTTATTAACAATATCAATATTTCATAGCCCCTCATCCCAAGTTGTGACCTTCTGTGTTTGTGTATGTGGGGGGGGGTGAGCTAGTACATCAAGGCACGGTAAGTGGAGTTATTGCCTCTGCTCAGCCCATAACGCCCATCTACAAAATGTGAAACATAAGAGGGTGAAAAGAGAGAGACAGACCACACATGAGACAAAATTGGGGAAAACAAACAGACGAATAAAAATGAAAAAATATGAGAATAAAAAAGCGATGAACACCCTTGAAGAGAAACATACACACACAAAATAAAATTTTGTAATGCGTCCTTGAACCCACTAACGTTTGGCCCTTTCACCAATCCTGGTCCTCCATTGCAGTAATAACACAAAAACCTTGAACGCACACACACACACACACACACACACACATACATACGCTCCATTTCCTGGGCTCGTCCAGGCTCATAAACAGCAATAATTCATCATTGTCATTTTTATAGACAACCTGAACAAGTTAATGATCCCGGACACATACACACACACCAGCAAAACTAGCATGTATGTCTGTTTACACACTGACGTTCTCTTTAATATCTGATTTTGCTAATGATTTCTTTACCTGCATGCAGTCTTTAAACTACACCACCAGATGCACACTCACACTCAAAAAGCAGCAAACTAATAGAGAGTGAGAAGAAAGAACATTAGGGGCGAGTGAAAACGAGAAGGCCGTCACAGAGCTGAGCCGGGGTTGTGAGCGGCAACAAGCAGCATAACATCTTTTTACAGGTGCTTGGATTATCATCAGTGGTTAAGTGGAGTGCTGGAGGGATACTTCAAGCTGCTGTTGCCATAGTGATTGTTGTTGCACTTTTAAACGATTGCACCTTTTGTAGCTAAAGCTCCTGAAGTTGCCAGGTCAATTTATTGTTTAATATACAATCTCGAGTGTCACGTTCTGTGTAATAATGCTGTTATGTATTGATAATTATATGCTTAACATAATGTCCTTTTTTTACTGTGTCAGCTTGTTACTGCAATTAAATATTATGCCAAAACACATTTCCCAGAACACCCTGGATGTGGTATGACATGCTTGCGTTATCTGGTACACACAGCATAAGCAGCATTCGTACTGTACAGTCTAAGTGAAGACATCTAACTAGCACGTTTGGCTCATGCGATTGTTACAATACTCTTGCAGATACTGTAGTTTCTAGTCTTATGTGTCCACTTTGTGGGGTATCTGCCCCAACACCTTTGCAGCCAGATATCCACCAATCAGCCACAACTTTAAAACCACCTGGTGGTAAAGCAAAGAACTGTGTTCTGACACCGGTCGATCATGGCCGTTTTTTTTTTCCAATGCTGACCCTTGTCCACTCTTGTCATTGAGCCTTGGCTTTATGCTGCAAGAAGCAAAGTCAATAGTAAAACTATATTTTGAGAAGACGGACAAGTACAGCTGAATGAGCATTAGGAAAGGAAAATCCAGCCGCCAGACCATCTTTATCAGATTTACTAAACCAAATGTCAAATTTTATGTGGATCTTTTCAATTCAATTCAATTCAATTCAGTTTATTTCTATAGCACCAAATCACAAGAAAAGTCATCTCAAGGTATTTTACAGTGTTTAAGGTTTAAGACCTTACAGAACATAACTATATATAGAATTATACAGAAGCTTCCTGAGCAGCACTAGGAGACAGTAGAGAGGAAAAACTCTCTTTAATGGGAGAAACCTCCAGCAGAACCAGGCTCAGGGTGGGCGGTCATCTGCCTCGACTGGTTGAGTAGAAAGAAAAGAACAGTAGGCAGCGAAAGAACAACAACAGCAAGCAGCAGACGAAACATGGGGCAGGTTGGTGGGGCCAGTAACTGCAACTGGAATCATACAGCTCAGAAGCCGGGAATACCTGCAGTAAGGTACAGAGAGGACGAAGCTCAACTACGGGAGAGACAAAAACGCAAAGGTAATGACATGTTGCTGATGCTGTTGAACCAGATGAACTCATCTTTGAAAAAGCACAGAAACGAACATAGTGAGTTTTACATTGTCAATAAAACTGTCATATTGGGGCGGCATGATAGCTCAGTGGGTAGAGCAGTCGTCTTCCCTCCGACTGTCATATTGGGGCGGCATGATAGCTTAGTGGGTAGAGCAGTCGTCTTCCAACCCTAAGGTGAGCGGTTCGGTTCTCCGTCCCGGCAGGCTTCATGTCATATTGGGGCGGCATGATTGCTCAGTGGGTAGAGCAGTCGTCTTCCAACCCTAAGGTGAGCAGTTCGGTTCTCCGTCCCGGCAGGCTTCATGTCAAGGTGTCCTTGGACAAGACACCGAAACCCCGTAGTAGTAGCAGCTGTCCAAAAAACAATTTCCCCAAGGGGATCAATAAAAGTATCTATTATTATTATACTTTGCACTGGGGACTAAGAACCAGTTTCCCCACCCCCCCAAAAGTACAATGCAAACCTTTTGAGAATAGTGAACACTCAAAAAACGGTTTTCAATGGCAACTGGACTTGTTTTAGTTCCAAGGAACTAAAACAAGTCCAGTTGCCATTGAAAACCGTTTTTTGAGATAACCATGACCTGGATGACTGAGAATCTTCACAGATAAATAGTGAACACTGTCACCTCTTACTCCCCTGAGTTTATGTGATCAGCTCGCGTCAAGATGTTTACAAGTTGACATTTGTCACACTGACACACGTCTCTATTGGTTTGTCTGTCCACTGTACATGTTGTTTCTTCTGCCAGTCAGGGGTTGTTTTCTTTACCCTCGTGGGGTTACACTTTAATTGCCCCTCTGTGTGTCATTTGAGGAGTGGAGCTTGTTACACTGCTGCAACTCAGTGTTTTCTCCATTTTCTTTTCTATCTTTCTTTCTTTCTTCATCCATCTGTCCTCGGGTAGCCTTTTCTGAAGGAAACTGTTGTGCTTTTTTGATGCTGTCAAATAGTAAATTGGCATAACTGCTTGCACTTATTTCTCTATTTCTCTGCCTATATCTGCATCGTTTCTTTATTTTCTGTATTTTTTAAAATCATGTTTTCTGACTTGATTTGAGATAGCTTAATATAGCTACCACTTCATTCCACACAATTTCACCTTGTCCATTTTTCTCTTTCCCCCTGTATCTATGTCTGTCTGTCGATCTGTCTTGCAATCCTCTATCTCTCTGTTAGTTATTTTTACAGTCACACACACATGCACAGAGATCCTCATTAAAGATGGAAGCAGTCACCCTGAAGAAACTAACAGTAAGCTTCTGTGAGATTCTCTTTCTTTATTTTTTCTCTCGTTCCCATGCTCTCGCTCAGATCCACCCTCATCAGAATGAGTTGCCGTCTAGTTTGAAGTTTTGAAACAAGAGCAGAGCATTAGATTAGGTTTGTCTGATATAAAATTCCCTCTAAAGTGATGGCTGCGCTGGGCGTCTCTTTTCTCCAGCTGCTTTTGAGAAGAGTCTGAGTCATTTTGTCTGGTATTCTCCGAGTCGTTTGAGGAGACAAAATGCTCCTCGGTGCGTTAACAGAGCCTCTGATGTTTGGTTCCCTCTGTTGCACTCATTGCTCTACAGTGAGCACACAGTCTATGCTGTTTTTTCCTCTCTGGGCATGGGTGTGGGGGTGTGTGGGGAAAAAAAACTTGAGAAGATATCAGTGTTTTTGTAAGTGTACTCAGGATCTAAACCTACAAGAGAAAAAAAAAAGATTTTTGGTATTCATCCCTCTATTTCAAATAAAGGTTAAGGTGTTTGCATGATTCTGGATGTTGTTTCTGACACTGTGTTTACAAGACCTTTTCTTTTGGAGCTTGGTATTGACCCTTTTGCACAGATTGCACACAACAAATAGTCCATTGATTTCCAGAACATAATGGATAACACAGCCAACCAGCCCTGTATCCTAAAAATTACATTTGTATAAAACTAAACTGCAATCCCAATTACGTTTTTGTTAAGAATGTAATTGCGACCCGATTACGTTTTCTGTTAACATAATGATCATATGTTCACAGGTAACGTATTTTTGTCCGCCAAAATATCAGATCTGCATCCGGTTTCCTGTCGGCTAAAATATCTGATGTTACATTTCAACATCCAGACAGTGTGACAGTGTAGCGATATTTAAGTGTTTTATGGTTGGGATCAGACATCACAGCAGTGGGTTAGTATCAGTGAAAGACTGTGGGATGGTTAATGGACAAAAATGTCATTTCACACAGTCGCTTCACACACTCAACGTCTGGATTAAAAATAAAAGAAAAACATGATCTTTTTTCTAACCCTAACCTCAGTACTTTTCTTGCCTAAACCCAACCTCACGGGGTCTCAAACTCGGGTCTCCTGCATATCAGTTCTGCACAGTAAATGCCCGCCATCCTCCCCATCCACCTCTTTGCAAATCTGTGTGCATTAATAAATGTAGCGCGTCATTCATTCATTCACAAAAATACGTTTCAGTACAACATGACAATTACGTTCTACAAAATCATAATCGGGTCGCAAATACGTTCTCTAGGAAAACTTAATTGGGATTGCAGTTTAGTTGTATATGAACGTAATTTTTGGGAGACAGGGTTGCAGCCAACAGATATAAACCAACTAAATTCTTCTCAGGTCTACATCTGTACACTTCTTATATTATATAATATTTTAAGATGCTTACATTCTACAGTGATTTGTCTAATGTTAGTTTGTCATCTTGACTGAGTTGTCAGCATTTGGGTTTGTTTATGAAATCATCATTTTAAAAGAATTATTAGCACATTTACATAAAATCTTCCTTTTTTGATTTTGTTCTCTTCTTCTTCTCATTCTAACTTCCTTTTCTTGACGCTTGTTTATCTCCTTCCACTGTTTATGTGTGTGCACGTGCACATACATAATTGTTCTCACACATGCAGACACGCAGTGAACACCACAGGGGAGCAGGGAGGGGGAGTTCTGCTACATGCTTGGGAGCTCTTTGTTCATATCAAAAATACATCAGGCCAGCTGACAATGAGAGAGATAGAAAGAAAAAACAAATGGAGCATCTTTGCTCCTGCTGTTTCAACTAATTTCATCTTGCAAATAAATTTACAGATTACATCTCTCACTGCATTAAGATGCAGCACTTGTGTTTGTCAGGGACTGTGTACAACATTTGCTATTTCTTTGCAAATTGTTCTAATAAAATAGACTTTTTTCCTTTAAATGTTGGATGTAAAGTTATTGCATTATTTCGCATCACTCATTTGGAATAATTCATGCTTTCAGACAAGTATTTTTGTTTTTAATAACTTGTTAATTTTTAATAAGCTCCAATGTGAGAGCAAACAGTGATATATGAGAAACTATTGTTCTCGCGTTTTAAGACACACTAACAGAGAGAAGTGAAGATGCCTTTTAGATTAGAGGCGAAGTGTCTTCATGAATCGTGAGCAGTTGCCACTGAGTAGCACGTTTGGGGTCTTCTTTTTTATAATAATTGATACTTTATTAATCCCCTTGGGGAAATTCTTTGTGGACAGGTTGCCCCCATTAGGCACCAAGGGTTCAGGGTTGAATGTTTTGACCAGGGACACTTCAACCTGTGGCCAGGAATAGGGGAGGTACCGGGAAACGAACCAGCAACCCTGAGATTCATAGACAATTGCCGACAGCCCTACCTACTGCGCCACTGTCACCCCATTTAAATAGTCAGTTTACAGTTAAAAGTACAATTGTCATTGTTGCAATAATCTTTATTAAATATATGCACCAACTTTCAGGCAAGACTTTCCATCATAAATTAAATCAAACTTGCATGATGGCAAAAAAAAAGTTAATGCTTGAAGCCTGTTCTGTGACAACAGAAAGATTGGGGTGTGATCATAAATTGCTGAAGAAGGCCAATTGGGTAAGAAACTTGTTTAAACTGAGGGAAAGACTGTGGTCTGGCTTAAATTAACAGTGATTTCAGACACAACATGTTTATAGACTTTCAAACAAAACCACAAACTTTCCCTAACCTTAACAAAAGTGTTCTGTTCTGTTGCCGAAACCTGTGGTTTTGCTTGATCTGTGTGGTGTGACAGTTGTGTACTTTGTACGACCACCATGCACCTCAAACACCCCCAACTCATGCAACTCATGCTGTTAATAAATGCAGTGCTCCATTCAGTTGAAATAATATGTCGCTTTAAAACATAATCTAGCCAGTGATTACATTCCTAAGAACAATGTATTGTGGTTGCAGTTTACTTGCATAGGAACACAATTTGTAGGAAACTAGATTGATTTTATCTCCTAATGTCTCTGTTTTACTTCCCATTGCTCTTTTTCTTTCCTCTTTTCTCTCCATCTCGGCAAATTAAAACCTACTCCTCACATACAGATGCACACATACACACACATTCTTTCTAAGTGACAATTACCATCGAAGAATTCTCCCGTAGGCTAATAAGCACTGTTAAGCTTGGTGAATCTAAGTAAGCACTCTGAAATTAGTGTTGGAGTAAGACACGCACACATCTATGGCACACAATGGCTTCACTTTCAGTTCCCTGACACTGAATACATCTGGCTGCATGTGCTCTGTGATACCGAGCTGCTTAACAGGAGTCAATGAACTCTGCCCAAAGCCCTGTCGAGAAGCCTCATTTTCAAGCAGTTTGCCTGAATAATAATCATCACTGCTGTCAGCTTCTAACAATGCAGTTAACTACAGAGTGGAGACAATTTGGCTGGTTTCAGTAAAACTAATAGTAAAAGCACTATTCACCAAAACAGTAGTTTTACTATTAACCCAGTTATTACATTATTACTGTTACTTCTTTCTATTCTAATGACTTAAGCGAAATTTCAGACTAAAGCGAAATTATATCAACAGCATAAGGATGAGTGCATTCAATTAGTCTTGCCTGAGTATAAACAGCTTCACAACAGAGACTGATGGTTCAAATGCTTTATATTATTTTGTTTTGTACAATGAACTAGTGTAAATTATTGCAGGTAACCAATGGTTTTAATCACCAAGCTTTCTGTCTCTCCACTAAATGACACAACCAGGAACTTCAGGTCATTTGATTCCTCTCTTTGGTCCTGCATGTACAGGACATTTTAATAATGTGAGCTAAAGTTGTTAATGTGAATGTAAGAACTGCATTGAATTTATTATCATTAATCCTAGAGTAAAACATTTTTCATAGATTTCTATGAGAAAGAATGTCAGGATCATTAAGCATGTTCTCTGGTTAGCTTTGCTGTTCTTTGGCCTTCCTGTTTTTTGTCCTCTGGAAATGTTTTGGTACATCTGATGAATTTCAGTAGAATTTGTGAAATGCTGTAAGTGTCAGAGTTACTTGTGCCTCTGTGATGATTAATGTATGTGAAGGTATCAGTAGAGGTGTGTGTGTGTGTGTGTGTGTGTGTGTGTGTGTGAAGCGCTCAGTTTGAAAAAGACGTAGGCTGACAAAGGAGAGAATGGAAACATACTCTTTAGAAAAATGACTGCAGAGAGGACTGGGCCTGTAACCTTCAGCATGAAAACAGGGTGGATGAGGGCAATGAACAATCAGACAGCGAGTGGACAAAGATCACATGTAATCATGTGTTTGCAGATTTGCCTGCTGGCTCTTCTCATATACATGAAACTAACTGAGCTGAGTGGCTGCATTTATCCTCTGCTTGGCAAATGACTGGCTTCTGCCCTCCTCACTCATGTTTTCAAATGGAAAATATCAATACAACGGGCTGATCATGCCTCTAAAGTGGGAGTCCATAAATGCATCTTATAAGTGTAAAGTCACAGAATTTAACTTTACTTTTGTGCACATATTTTTCTGCTTCTGTCTGGTAGCCGTTTCCAGTGCATGATGCACAAACGACCACCTTAATCAAGATAAAACTACTTACTGAACAAAAAAGAGAAAGCACCAGAAGATAGGAACAGAAATGCAAATTATTTGCAATCTCACTTTCAGAAGCCTCCAGAGCCTTCGCAGAATTATTTGATGAAACGTCTTTAACAATTAAATGTAACATTATTTGACTTTATCTGAAAGCAGGTTTTATTAGTTTCATTTGTTCTCTATAGGATAATTACACACACGTGATTCTCAAAAAACAACTATCTACCTTTTCCATGCAATAAATGGTTAAACATTTACACAGCATTCTTCAATAAAACACTTTGCACAGGCTATGTTGTCACAAAAATTTCCTGACATTCATTTTCTCTATCTTCTATTGTAATTAATTGCCTCCCGACGTCATCAGACGTCAGACGTCATGTCTGCAATTTAATTAATGTTATTACGTTTACAAGCTTATTGTAACGTTAGATGGCTGCAGGTAGCAAATTCAAAGTGCAACTCAAGACTCAAGTCAAGACTTCAGCTGCAGTCAATGGTCCCTTCACTCACACCTTTGCACCTTTCACTGATAACAGTCTGGATGAGCTTTTTTTTCTTTAACATGAAGTCTGTTGAATATTACATCAACTTTTCAGTCTTTGTTGGCCTTTTTTGTGTCACAGGCATCAAACTCTTGAAAATCTTTTCTTTGTGCTCTTCTCAGATAAAGGAAGGTTCAAGCCTGATTTTAGTTTTTATTGCATTTTATAAAATGTCTTAACGTTTCTGAAATGGGTTTTGTATGTTAGACAAAAATATAACCCGCAAGCAAAGATGTGCATAGCCTAACATGTCACATCACTTTATAACACAGTGTCTACACAGATTATGTAGCTTGAGCAGCATGTTAGCAGAGCAGCAGCAGCCATTCCAGTGCTGCATGTGTGTCTGCACAGGGTGTGCACTACTAGTGTATCTGGTTTAATTTGACACACAAGAGAAAAGTACGGTTTCAAGTAGAAAGTGAAGCAGTGCAGCTGCAAAACAATTCAGTCAACTATTCTGCAACAGCAGTAAGAGCAGTATGTCCTCATCGAAATCTGAAAGATAAAAGTTTGATTTTGAAATTTGTTATAAGCGCATTACAGAATCAACAGAGCCTCAAGGCAGACTCACCACTGAATATACTGTATTTTGTTTTACCTCTAAAGACATCCATTCATTATCCTAACTGCTTGTCCTCTTAAGGGTCATTGGGTGAGATGTGGCTTACACCCTGGACAAGTCGCTTGTCTATCTCAGGGCTGAGATATAGAGACAGGCTAACATTCGCACTCACATATGGGCAATTTAGAGTCACCAATTAACCAAACATGCATGTCTTTGGATGGTGGGAGGAAGCCGGAGTACCCAGCATTCAATCTCCACACAGAAAGGCACCCGCCCAACCTGTGGATTCGAACCCGGGTCTTTCTTACTGCGAGGCAACAATGCTAACCACTACCACTCTGAAGACTTTTTGGGTGTCTTGGACAACAGTATCTTTACTAATACTATTTTTTTTAGATTCTTCTTTGTCCTTCTCTCTTCCTACACTTGGATTTTAATTCCCACCCCCCCGCTGCCCTCACCTCCCCTCTTTTTAACTGCCTTTGGTGATTTTAAAAGTATAGTCAGACAGACTGTGCTCTCCACTTCAACTTCATTATGTCCAATTAAGTGTGTTGTCCTTCAGTAGAGCTCACACTGGTGCACACAGCAGCTGCTTTGGGTCTGGAATCACTCTTATTTTATTTTGTTGCTCTTTTAATACTGCACTCATGCTGCCAATTGCCCCTGGCAACAAAAAAATTTATGTTAAATGATGTTTAATTTGGTTGGCGTGATGCACTGTAGCAATGTCAGTGTGTTTCATGAACCTTTGTATGTAGCTACACTGCATAGTTGTTTCCCTGCACACTAAAATGTTTATTACTAAGGAATAATATGTCTGATTTCTGTGTGCTCATATTTACATTTTGCATTTTAATTTTTCTTAATTGCCGGTGCTATTATAAATGATATGATGCCTCAGTAGTATGTGAAGTGATATGCTGGATAAGGGAATTCAAACAAATTAAAGCTGATCTACTAAAAGCTAACTCTGATGCTTCTTACCATATACATCAGCGTGGGCCAATCCTGGTACTTGAGGGCCACTGTGCTGCTTGTTTTCCAGTCATTCCTGCTATTACAGCTTCTGATTGGCAGAACACAACTGATCCAGGTAATCAACAGTGTGTAGCGAAGGGAAGGTTGGAAAACAAGCAGGACAATGGTCCTCAAGGACACTTAATCTACATTTATATGACAATGAAAACCACTGCAGTGACACACATTAGGTCAATTGGATTGTCCAAAATTTTGAATCCAGTAATTTTTTTATAGACATGAAAGTTACAGTATCAGGCAATTCTGTAAAGTTTGTCTATGATTATTTATACAGTGTTCAGCATTAATAAATATGAAAATCAGCAGTGATGTCAAATTTTGCAGCATCCTGTGATGTGCTGCAATTCAGATTGATCTAATGTGCAGTGTTATGAATAGTTTAAGAGTTCACAATGACGCACCTTGTTGGCTCTTCGATTGGACATTCTTTTTTTGAAATTCTATGTCTGTAAGATAGTAGCCTCTCAGCTTTTACTTACTTTACTTTACTTTACTTGGCAGACGCTTTTATCCAAAGCGACTTACAAGGAGAAGACACAAGCAATTACCATT
>JAUMHL010000025.1:25036933-25094331 GCA_032362345.1 Sandelia bainsii
TGTCTCTGAGATTTTTGGGCCCAAATATAATAACCTGTTTTGTCTGAATTAAGGAGTAGAAAATTACAGGACATCCAGGCCTTTATGTCTTTTAAACATGCTTGAAGTTTACTTAAATGATTGGTTTCATAGATAAATATAGTTGGGTAGTTAGTTCAGTGTGTTTCTAACTCAAAGGGATGTTGCCAAGGCCAAGAATGGAATATTAAATTAACTGATTGAGCCAATTGGAACAACATCTTTAACACCAAAGAAAATGCTATTTCAGACGCATCAATTATCAAATCCTCATATTACACGAAATTTTATGACACTTCAATCCTGTGACTTTTCACTGAAGAGACAAACCTTGACCTCTTCCTTCCTTTAGGCACATGTACCAAATGCAGTTAAAACTAACTCAATGCGAAGGTTGTGGTGAAAACAACAAAAGCCTTTTAAGCCTGCACCGTTATAGAGGCACTGCAGCAATCTCGAAACACGTCCATTCTCCTCCGCAGTAGAGGTGAGATTTCCCATATGTCTTCATTTTGTGTCCAACTCCACAGAAACCCAGAAGTGAATAAGAGTGGAGCTGATGGATTACACCCTGGGTCATGCATGACTTAGCATCTCGTTAGCTGCCCCCGCTAGCAGAGTTGGTGGAACAATGGCAGGATTTCCACCGACACAAAGAGGTAAACGAGCTGACTGTTTCTGTGGAGGTCACATCTTTCAGCTTTGGAGGTGACTGATTTAATATTTCCAGTAGTAACACATGAGGTGCTTCAATTTTGGGCCATTTTTGTGCAACTGTGTACAGTACTATGCAGGAAAGCTGAAATGTGTTTTTGTTGCAACTCTGACATTTTAAACAGTTATTCATCTGTATCATTGTGGAGCTGGGCACAGGTCAGTCACACAGTTAGTCATAGTACCAATACAAGGTAAAAATACTCCATTACAAGTAAAGATCCTGTGTTCAAAATTCTACTTAAGTAAAAGTAGAGAAATATTATCTATCAAACATACAAGTCATAAACTACTACTAATAATTAGTTTAATTAAATAAAAACAATTCTTTATGTACTGCTAGATAGTTGTGAATTTCCACCTGGGCTCAATAAAGTTGTATCTGATTTTATCAAATTAATTTTATTTACAATGTATTTGTATTATTAATCCAAATCAACAAAGTAACTACTCACTAAAGTGATCACAACACTTGATCGCACCTTTCGATGTGCCCACAGTCAACTACTAGGACATTTTTTTATGAACCATGCATGCATCTGTACAACAACCCAGTCTCCTAAAAATTACGATTCAGAAATATGTTTTTGTGGGGAATGTAATTGCAAACTGATTAGGTTTTCTATAAAAATAACGATCATTCGTTCACAATAAATGGAAATGACAAATTACAAATATGTTGATACACGCATATCAATTAAATGTAAAAACTCAATGTATTTTTTTCCTGCCAAAACATCTGATCCTGCAGTTCAACATCCAGTTTTGTGACTATACAGTCACTTCATACACAACTTCTGTATTAAAATTCTTCCTAACACTTTATTGGAATAAACCTACCTGTACACGAGACTCTGGACTTAAACTCAGGTCTGTGGTTTGTCAGTCCTTCATGTTACAGACCCTCCATCCACCCCAAGCGACTCCTTCTTACACCTGGGTTGCTCTATAAATCTGATGGCAATAATGTGTATTTCTCCTTTATGTTTACACGAAGTGTGATGCATCTGGCCCAGTGTGTTCTCTGTTAAGAAATGTAGATCACTTGTCAAGGCTGGTGGGGTTTTAAACCATTCCTGGCAAATTGTGCCCACAAAGTCAATTTAAATCAACCAAAAAAATTCCATTTGACCTTAGAAGCATGTTTCACATAGACCAACAATATAAAAAAATACACATCTGTAAATATTTTAACAGGACACCTTGAGTAGGACTCGAGGTCTGTCATTATTGTTTGAAATTGGACATTTCAAATCATTAAGGTTAAATATTCATAAATTCCACTCAGAGCTGAAAGATTATTTTTTGTGCTTGAATATAAAGACACAGCAGACATGTTCAGAAAGGGCATTAAAGTGTTTCTTGTGAACCACATAACCCCCAAAGCATTCAAGTAGGAAAACCTGTTTGGCATGTACTGTTTTGGGTATGTTTGAATGATCTGAATGTAGTACTGGATATGTGGTTGATGCAGGAGAAAGTACTTTTAAATCTTAAAAGGGGTTTACTGTAGCTAGGTGCAGTAAAATACAGCACAGCAGCAGACTAAATGCATGAAGGTGGATAACAGTGTTGGCCACAGTAAACAGATGAATCAGATTTTCTGAATCATTGTAAATGCAGCACATGGAGATGCATGGGATCTGCTGTGGACACCAAATAACCTTGTTACAAGCTCTCTGGGAGAAAATATATTAATAACCCTGTTAGAGTGGAAAAATATATTATGGTGCCACTGTGAACCCCTCCTTCCTCCCCCAGATAATGACATTTCAGTGAGAGCAAATGAAATGGGGCCAATTTTCAAACTCATTACAAACTCAGTTCTGAGAAGAAATAAAAAAAAGTGGAAAGAGAGAGAGTAAAGAATGAGACAAATGATACACATTGACAATGACTTTGTAACTGTGTGTTCTGTGTTAGCGTGTATCTGTGAGTGGGCACGTCTTGTCTGTGCCCTTAGGTGTGTACATGTATTGTTTGTGTGCTGTTCGCCTGCCTCACTCTGTGTGTAAATGCTTTCTCTGGACTTTTGCGTGATGTGTGTAAGTCTGTGTGTTACATATTCTTTGAGTGTACATTTTGTTGATGCAAGTGTGTGTGCATCAACTCAGCTCAAAGCCAAGCTGACAGACAGCTTCCCCCTGAGGAGCCCCTTAGTGCTTCTGATTGATCGTCATAATGCCAAGGTACAGGCACTGTCCTTGGTGCCTATGCTAATCGCAAGCTCATGCATATTTATGAGCTCCTTGGGAATCAACCATCTAAATAAAGGATGAGTCAGTTGGCTTGGAGCTGCGTTCATCACCATCTGATTGATTAGAAAGAAAAAAAATCAGCTCATAAAGACATAATTTTTTCCTCACTTCAACTCAAGGATCATAATGGGAGCTCGTGACTTTTGGAACAGCAAACAAAAGGTGGAGAACTCTAGATTAAATGATATGTAGATCGAATAAAGTTGGAGAGTAGTTGGGCATCACAGAGGTGTAGTGGTTAGTGCTGTTGCCTCACAGCTAGAAGGACCTGGGTTTGAATCCACTGGTTGAGCAGGTGCCTCACTATAAGGAGTTTTTTTCTTCCTCTGCCTGCATTGGTTTCCTTCGGGTACTTCACAGTCCAAATATATGCAGTTAGGTTAACTGGTGACTCTAAATTACCCATAGGTGTGAACGTAAATTTAAATGTTTGTCTTTCTCTATATGGGGGCGAGTGTGGCACAGTTGGTAGGGCAGTCGGCAGTAGTCTAGCGGTTGGTTTTTATTATTGTATTTTGTGGTTGGGACTGTCAAACTGAATTGCCCATTGTGGGATAAATAACGTTTTCTGAATCTGAATCTACGAAACCCAGCGTTGGTGGTTTGCTCCTAGGTTCCCCCCAGTTCCTGTCCACATGTTGGAGTGTCCCTGGACAAGACACTGAACTCCAAACTCTTGGTGCCTCAAAGGGGCAGCCTGTCCACAAGAATTTCTCCAAGGGGATTAATAAATTATCAATTACTATAACTGTGATAGACTGGCAACCTGTCCAGGGTGTACCCCGCCGCTCACCCAGTGACAGCTGGGATTGGCTCCAGGACTCCTGTGACCCCTCAAGAGGAAAAGAGCTTAAGATATTGGATGGATGTCTGTTCACTGTTCAAGTTGAGTGGAGCTGGTATCATGCGGTAGAAAAATGCTGTAAGTGTCGCTGTGTACAACTGGACTTAAGAATTAAATACAGAATTTGATGAAAATATTGACCTATCATGGTGAATCCCCTGAGTAGTTCTGACGCTGACCTGATATGAAGGGAAATCATTTGGTGTTTACGTCTCTTCTCCTCTTGGGTTCATTATGGTTCAGCCTCATTATTAGATCATCCAAGTAGATGTTGTTAAGAGTTTCTTACTCTTTACTTGGTAACTTTTTGAAAATGTAGTTTTCTTTTACTGTGGGTACAATACAAAAACAAGGCTGTGAGAGCTGACAGCAAAAGAATAATTTCTACCACCCTGTGTCACACTTCTAGACCTGCTTCATCCTAGAATCCATGGTGAAAACCTGTTCAGGGATGTCTGCTCTTCAGCCATAATGTCAGCAATAGATAAGGCAAGTACTTGCAATGTGTTCCATGCAATATGTCAAAATCCACTTACTGAATGTGTTCAGTATACATAATTTTGCACAAACTGCTTTCACTAGCAGGAGATCACATAGGTGGAGGATTATTCTTTGGTTATATGGCATCTTACAACTGACTGGAAAACAATAATTTGAAGACAAGCACACTCTTATTTGCCAAATCATTCAGTCCATGCTACTCACAAAAATGATTATCAAGAATTTGGTTGGTAATTACACTAAGATATGAATTTGTATGTTACAATTAAAGAAAGATTAAGAGCTGAGCTGGTATCACATGATGTTGTCTGTCAGATACCTCAGGTGTGAAAAGAGACAAATGAAATCCATTCAACATTTTGGTCCCTTTTATTTCATGTTAACCACATTTCAAACAACTAAACAACCAATGGTAATGGCGTCACCAGATCTAAACAACACTTGACAAATAATCATTGGAATAATTATACAAAAAAATTTTACAAATTCAAGACAAAGAGGGGAAAAAAAGAAAATCAATGTATAGTACACATGAACAGCCATGAACCAAGCCAGTAAAATAAAGTTCAGTGGAAATAAAAATGATAAACACTTCTGGCATTCACATTGTCTTCATTACAACACTGTTTTTGTCTTGATAGGTCCGTTAACGAGCCTGACTGGACTCTAGCGAAAAATAAAAGGTAAGCGCAGACTGAACATTTTGCCACAAGTATGTCTGTTCTTGCCACAAGCACTGAAACGTTTGGAGGGAAAAAAAGTAATCTCCAAAGATCGACCTTTACCTCTGACAAATTTAAAGTATCACTCCAAACTGGGAAAGCCATGATCTCAAAATACTGACACCTGCTAGTATGAATTGATGACTGACAACACAGTTAATCATGTAATTGATTAAACTTAGGGTTTTATAAGATTCGCTTAGAAAATTGTTCAGTGATTCTTCTAAAATATATCTGTAGTGTTTGAAAATGAAGCCCTTAATCTGGCGTCCTGCTCCGTTACCGACCATAGTACCTCAGGCTATGATTGATTTAGCCATGAAATTGCCAAGAAATGTGTAAATATGCCACAGTTTGTTTGACTCAACACAGTTCAGGGCTGCTTAAAGGAAGACAGGAAACATATTTGTAACATGAACTTTTTTGTGTACCATTGGTGTCTAAATTGGATATCAAATACAAAAAGATCAGATGAGAAGATAATTGGGAACTTAGGTTGGCGTCACTTTCTGCATAATTCTTATACATTCTCTAACATTCTCCTTTGAGCTGCAGGAAAATCCGAACCACGTCTCAGCCACATTGACCTTTCACCTCCGGGGTCACTCGCCAGCTGAAATAATTTCCTATTAAACTGGGGAATGAGTTTGTCAAATGAATTTTCTAAACCGTGTGCACGTCAGCGCTTGGCAGAAAGCTAATTTGAAAACTTTGTTTGCAGAGGAAAAGTAAATGTGACCTGTCTCTTTGTCTTAGTCGTTGTCATTTTAATGATGGATGGCAGGCAGGGGAAACACTCTAATCCCCAAGCTTCTTTTTCACTACTATTTATCCAGAATGTATAACATTATTGAAGCACTGCATGGCTTATGGATCTGACTGAAATCGAAGAATTTTAGCAAGTATCTCTTTTTAATGTTGGAAGCTTATTTTATCTCATTTACAGACAACACTTCTCTGATTTAAATTTAAACTGGGAAAAATGTGTGCACAGATGTTTTCCTGTGTCTTGCTTTCGCTGATGCTAATGCTGCTCAGCTAAGCTGATAATGTCATAACAACTGCCTCAGGTGAACCATAAAAAAACAAAATTGGGCAGTCGACAGTTCCAAAGTCTGTGTTTAAATAAAGCCCATCTGCCTTGGGATCCAAATTTGGTACTTTAAATAACAAGGAACACATTTTACTAAGTTGGATGAAGAAAAAAATGGAAAACATGGCAATTTTCACAGCCCATTTAAATCCAAATAATCCAAACTAACAAGACCCAGCTCTAACTTTGTAGAGATGCGAGTCAATTTCAGCAAGAAAGCTTAGAAGTGCAGTTCATTAAGGATGTTTCCTGTAGCGAGAGCATCACGAGTTCAATCCAAACACTGTATCCTCCAATCTAAGCCACTTGTGACGTGGGCATCAGGCAAATGTGCAATATGTTTAAGACATGTCTAAATAGACAGTTTGTTGTAAGGTAACATAAGACTTTGCTCCAAACTGGGTTGCTGAAAATGACCCTGACACAACTTTTAAGAGTGAGAGTGTTTGGAAATGAAAACTTGTATTTTGAAATGTGTCTGGTGCATGATGTTTCTTTGTTTGACTGTGGTTGTCTTTTCTTATTTACAGTAAGGGTGGATGCACACTATAAGATTTAGAAAGCAACCACATTTTGCAATAAAGGTAAAGTATGATTTTTCCCTTTCGTCTAATGTTCTTCTTTGTCATGCATTTGACTCCACATAGCTTCTGATATGCTACTTCTTCCTGTTTTAACAGTAGCTGTAAGCATTTGCCCCATTAAAGCAAATGTGCTTTTTAAAAACCTTCACTTTCTTTTGACATCTTTTAATGCAGTACAGAAACCACACTGAGAAGTTTGTAGCCAATTACTGGATTACAAATATCAAGCAGTGTTTAACATTGAGGACCTAACTACAGGGAAATTAAGCAGCTTGCGATTTCAAAGAAAACTGCCAGAAATATTAACATGTGTTTGTTGGTTTTTGCTTTGATCCACATTTGAGCGAAACTCAGCCAATCACTTTTCATTACTTATAAATACTTTATGTAGTTAACTATTGGAGTCCAACATGCAGAATTGAGGCATAACTTTAACCTCAGCTACTCTAATGTAAAGAATCGTCCAGTGTGCATCCAGCCTTCAGAGGGAGACAACATTCAAATATATCTAAAAAGGAAATACTGTACAATAGTCACGTCACAGCCCAGCAGAGAGGACAGAGAGATAGAGGAGGAAAAAGTGGCGCTTCTTTTAAACATCTGATTTTGTTTTTTCAACATATCATTTCTTCTTTTTTCTTTGTACAAGCATGTAAAGTCCTCAGTCTTGCTGCAGTGAACATACACACATGAAAATCACCAGTGTGTATTTCTGTCTTTTTTTTTCCTCTTTGTGTGCGTGTGTTGTCACAGGCACCCTTATAGATACACACACACACACACACACACACACACACACACACACACACACACACACAAATGCACAAGCATGCTCTCTCTTATTCACAAACAATCACATGCACGCACTTTCAAACACACACACACACACTCAGGCACACTGGCACACATGCTCACAGGTTGGGTTTGGGTCAACAGGAAGCGGTGTTGCACTTCGTGTGTCCCAGTGTTGCGTTGAAAATGATAGGCAGCGTCAATGGTGAATCAGGAAAAAAAAAAGAGAATTTCAGCCCACAGCCAATCAGAAGGAGCTGAGTGCTTCCAGAGCCACTTCATAGCAGAACTTGTACTGTTCCTGTGGAGGGACAAACACAACGGAAAACAGTTCACCAAATACTTCTTTATTGTTAAATCTCACTTAGCAAAGAGTAATAAGTAATTTATTCTCATTTAAATTCTAAAGGTTTTTAAACCTGCCAAATTTTAGCTAGTTAAACTTGGGTGTAAACACTATTTGGCCTAGTTTTTTTGCAAACATGGGGTATAGCCAAAAGTCTTAGCTTTTTGGGGTGTGAACTGTTTGGTTTATGGTGACTTGAGCACTGTGCCAGGTGGCGTGTTGCTAGCATGCTTACTCGCTTGTCATTCGGTGCATAGTGGACTGGGCAGCATGTTGTAACAATGTGCTGTTTTGCTTGACAGAGAGGTAGCTGCTTGTGGTCGGCAGCTTGCTGTTGGCTGGTGATAACGGTATTTAACGTGTTGTGGACGGCTGTGTGTGGAAGAATGAATATGAAGTACTGTATGTGGGTGCTGGTAAAGAGGGACGGTGGTTGTTGGATGACGAAACACAGCACTGAGCTTTCTTTGTGTTGTGTCACACACCTGGTGACCCTGTAGACCTGCTTGCACCATCATGCACATTTCACTTGGGTATCATGTGACGTTGGTAGGACAAGCATTTCATTCAGGGGTTGCTATGGACTGGCTATTGGTGAGATAAGTGGAAATGGACAAATGATGTAGATGTAAGATCAGGTCATGCCGCCAAGTATGGCAATAGGATTAAAACATTTTTTTAAAGATCATTTTCTAATATAACTGGCTGGAGCTAGTGAGTAGGGATACTGGCTGGAGTTTTGAATTGGTCATGGTATTCAGTTGAAATGGCAGCTAAGACTAAGCCACAATGAAGATAGGAGGATGACCTAAGCCATCGAGTATTAACTCTTTAGTCTGTAATGGTAGGAATTTTAGGCAGCTTTAAAGTACTTTTATGTGGTAGTAGTTGTCCTTTGGTGAAACTAACAAAAGCTGTTGTGACACTTGTTGTGTGTGTGTATCTTAATTCATACATTATATCTTAATATGTATCTATTCATGACAACCAGTTATAAATAACTGTCATATGAGATATCCTTCCTCATGCTGCCTGCGTTTTCATATGTTTGTCAGGCTTAATTACAATATAAACACGTAGAGTTTCTGGCTGTTGCGTGTCCTCACCATTGTCTCCACCATATTAGTCTTGTTGTTCCTCAATGTTTTGACCGTGTGGAAAACATCCACGATGTTCTGCTGCTGGATCATCTCATTGATGCTGCAGATGGCACAGAACGTTCCAGAACGCCCTCCGCCGGTACTGTACAGGAGGAGGAGGTGGTGGTGGAGGAGGAAGGAGGGAAGAGTGGGAAGGAGAGAGAACATCATCATTAAATTTAGGGAAGTAAGCCAAAATCAGTGTGCTGAAAGCAATAGCTGAAGAACATGACAGATGAAAGGAAGACAGAACATGAGTTAGAAAGACTTAAGAAAGAAAAAGGGACAATGCAAAAATTGACCACTAGCCTTTCAGACCAGTTGCTTTGAAGCTCAACAAGTCAGCAGGACTTGTTTTTCCCTTTTATCTTCCTGGGAGCCCTGTTTTTTAAAATGTGATTATTAGCTCTCTTATGTCTCCTTCAGGCACTTCTCTTTTCCTCACTCTCCTCCACTTTGTTAAGGTTGCTGAGCAGAGGTTGATTGTGTCAGCCTTTAGGAAGAAAATGCTCTCATATCCTAATTCGTTCAATGGAAAACCTAATATAACACCTAATATAAGGTTAGGTTTGTTAGGCCTGTGTGTAGAGGGACCAGTTTTAGATTTAAAGGCAATGGGAAAAGGTTAGGATTGGTAATCGTTCTTTGATAAAGTTTAGTGATTAAATGCTGCATGGAGTTGTCTCAGTGTGGTGCTCAGTTATAGCCAGGTAGGAGAGAACTGCTGATATAGTACGTTGATTAATGTAGTTACCTTCTCTAAATATTCAATATCTCTCTAGAAACCAAAGAAGGTAAAATCAATTTTAAAAACCTGTCGATGCACATTTGACTATGTCAAATTTCATCATTTTACTTGCTGAACAACAGTGTAAAATGAGTTTATCTCACTGTATTATATACAGTACACCTCCTTTGTTATGGCCACATTTGAGACATTACATTTTTTAATGCTACCCAAAAGTACAACAGAAGATTGAGAAAAAGTGACAAAACGAATGACATGAAGTGACAGTCTGAACATGCAGTAAAAAGAAACTTGTCAGTACATGGAGCAAAAGTGCTCCACTAATGGACTGAAGGCATTCAAATGCATTTCTTCACCTTGAATTTTTAGAAAGGTGCAGTCATGAAACATATCTGTGTGTTTGCTGGCTACATGCCCCAATCAGCAGTCAGTGCTCTGTCAGTCAAAACTCAGACCACCCGCCATGAAAAGAGCTCCAGACTTTCCCCGTCTCACCTGGTTCCAGCTGAATTCCTTCAGTATTCAGACTGAATAAAACATTCAGGGACTGAGAGGTGGAGTGGCAGCCTTCACACAAATCACCCTGTGTCTACCTCCTCTGCATTAGCAATGTCAGGACTGCTACAGTTTGCTCTCTAGTCTGGATAACCTAGTGTCAGATTAGTGGTCAGTTTTTTCAGGTTTTCTTAACTTTCCTATTCTCAATGTAGTTTTGATTACATTTTAGTCCCAACTTTTTCAGGAATTCAGCTTGTAAATACAGGACATTATTCTTATCATTAGCATCTATCTAAATGCATGTGTCCAGCAGAGACAGACTGCTGTGTTCGACAGTTCTCTTAACAGATTCCTTCAGTGTGATTTAGTTAAAAATGAGACATTTGCTTTGCATTAAAGTCCCATCAGATTTTAACCTGCAGGACAAGTGAAATAATCAATTTTCAGCAGCTACAGATTGAACCATCATGTTTCTACTTATCTCTGGTATTATGGAGTCTGTGAAATCAATAGCTGGGGCTGATTAGCTAGTGTAGCTGTTTTTAGCCAGAAGCAGAGAAAGCTTATATTCTTGTCACTCACATTTACTGAGATTGAATGGAGTTGTCAGGGCACCTGGTGATTACACCAAAATTGCCTTGAAATGACTTTTTTCCCCCTGTTTTTGAATTTCACATAATTTTTATGTTATTGTAAAATAACAGATGTTCTTTAACCCCTTACTGCCTGAATTTATTTTGAATTATGCAAACAAATAAATTAATTGTTTTTGCTGTCAAGCAGATACTAAATTAAGTGGAGTACTAAATTAATTTGAATGTAGATGCACATACAATAGGTATATATTTAGCTATGATGTTACTGTATAATCATTGCTGTTCCATCATCACAGTACTACATAAATACATAAGCAGTCATTAACCCTAAATGTACACAGTGCCAATGAACTGCTACAATTCATTTCTATTCAATTTGAGGGCACTATTTGGATTGTCTTGCATACAATACAGCTTACTTTGTTGTAAAAAAGATAAGCGTCAAAGAAGTCCGGACCGGAGGCGGTTTGAGACAAATTTCGCGACAATAGTCTACAAAGGGTTAAGAACTTTGTAATTTTGTACTTTTGATGTAAAATGTACACTTAAAAAATCTGAGATTTTTTATTTTCTCTTCCATACGAGTCTATGAAATCAGTAGCTGTGGGTGGCTTTTTCATTTGAGCCGGGGGTTCGAAATATGGGATATGCATTTCTCTCGCCACTAGTATTTATCTTTAACTAGCAGCTTTGATACTGGGTCATTCCGCTGCTTTTACTGAAACTATTTGGGCCTTGAAGCTGAAAACTTTAACATTAGCGAGTCAGCAGTTGATAAAGTATTGACTGGCAGAAGTATAAAAGAACCTATTATGAACATGAAGTGACTTCTTTTTTCACATTTCTTCACACTTTGACTACAATCTAATAAAAATCCCATTTTATAAGCAGTGATTTAGAATTAATTTCATATTTGTTTTGTTCTTTAAGTTTGTTTTAACAACTACAGTCTGTATTTCTGACTCTCTCTCTTTCTCATAGGTGTAGAGATGGAAAACACTGAAAAGCAAACAAAAGCCCACAGCAGCTAGAAGAAACAAATCAATGCCAATTTTGATTGGCCCAATGATCTGTGACAGAAGAAGCTGATTGGATGAGCACCAGTGATGTGCTTGAGGCAATGTTTGGAGTGTGTGTTATTGTTAGTGTAGTTGCCTCTAATCTCTCATATATAGATTTTACAGCCTCTGTTTCCCTCCCTCATTATCAGCTCCATTTGTTCTGCTCAGATTGGAACTGAGCAGCGTTTGCGTACTTCTTTGTGCACAAACACAGCCATATGTGCGCATACATGTGTCTAAGTTGTTTAAATTAATGTGACAATCTTTGTGCAACTAGTGTTCTAGGCATAGATACACACATTTTGGCTAATATTAGATAGTAGCCATGATGACCCAACATAGAAGAATTTATGAGTCTAAAAATAACCTTTTATATTATATATCATCTTAAAGGTGTGTATATGTGTCTATGAGTAAATGCATGTGTGAACATTAGTTTGTCTTAAATGGGTGTATGTGTTCTGTTGGAGAACGTGTACTTTATCATTGTTAAGTGTAGTACAGCTCAACATCTTTCGCCTCTCTGTGGCTCTTTCTCTGTCACACACGCACTAAGGGCACATTTGTCTTTCTACGTTTTTTTGTGCTGATTTACCATCCCAGCGAGAAGCATGTGTGTGTCTGTGTGTGAGTGTTACAGGAACTTACAGGCAGTGCACCACAGTCCTCCCATCTCCTCCGTCATACTGCTCCTGCCACTTAGCCAGCCTCCTGACCAGCTGGAGGATAGAGCGCTTAGAGAGAGGCGTGTCCCTGTAGGCCGGCCAGCCGATAAACTGGAAGTGCTGCACCAGGCGGTACCCGTCCTGTGGCTGAGGAGAGAGAGGTGAAAATAAGGTTTTGATTTTTGTTACAGCAGCTGTCACCACCACACTCAACACTGAAGTTCTCATTGTCACAATCTCACTTACAGTGTCATTGCTACTGCCAAAATTTCTTCCACCCCCCCTTTCAGGAAATGTGTTTAACTACTTGTTGCTGTGCAGTGTCATAAGGCCCATTTCTACTGGAGGAACCGTTGCCGGGGACCAGAATCTTTTAGTTCCTCTAGCTTCTTTTCCACTGGAAGAACCAGGGTCTAAACAGAGTTCTTAGCCATAGTTCTACCCCTCTGAGAAAAGTCCCTGTTCAAAGGTTTGCCCTTTCTGAAGGTCCTAGAACTATCAGGGTGGTGCCTGGAGTATTGAACTCTACTAGAGCATTTCCAGAGTAGTAGTACTCTATGTGTAAATGCCATGTGATTGGTTTGCTTTTTGGTTTTACTGAAGCTGGTGAACATGTTAGACAGCAGAAGTAAGGAAAAGTCTTGTTCTATCCTTTTTCTAGCCTTATGTAAACTGTGCTTTCTTCCTGTTTTGTGGTGCATTCAGCTAGATTTTGGACAAATAATGTATCAAGTAGAAGCTGCCTCTCAGTGGTGGTCTCATTTGTTAATGATATAATGAAATGATACATAAAACATTTTTTTCATGAGTTAGCAGGCCATTGTGCTCCAAATCAGTTCTTGTTTCTGAACAAAATGCCTTTTGAAAAGAAATAGGATTAGATTCAACAAAATCGACATTTTATAATGTTTAATTCAATTTCATGGCAGACAAGATGTTTTGACTTGTCTGGCTCGAGGCGGTTGGCATCCACCACCTAAAATACCAAAACCCACTGTCAGACTGATTTACTGCTAGAGTTGCCACACATGCATATACACACATTGACATTTTCGAACACAACCAAAAAGATGCAGCAGTATCTTCCTTCACTTCATTCCCTCTCCTTCCAGGTTGCCTGCCTTCCCTTCCTTCTGTCATTCACTGCATTGCCTCTGCTTTACCTCTCTTCACTTCTTCCATCTCCCCTTCCAATCGACTCCTGTTTCAAAATATTTTCTGAGCCCCATTTTTTCCTTCAGCCAGTTTCTTCTGCTAAGTCCCATATTCAAATTTTTTTTTTCCCTTTATTTTTCTTTTTCCCTTTCTCTGTCCTCACTTTTCCACTCTCCCTTTCTTCATTTGATGGCTTGGTGGTTGGTGCTACAGACTCAGTGAGGTTGGAGCTGCTTTCACAGTGTGAGATGTACTGTTGTGGTGATAATATGAGCCATTTCACGCTAGACTGGTGGTGTGTTTGAGGGGGAGAGGGTGTAGGGTAGTAGGCAGTTCACTGAGCGCTATAGGAGCATGCAGATTATAGGGCACCACTAGAGTTGTACCGTCATGGATGGGTGATAAATTGAGACGAGAAGGGAGTAACAAGAGCAAGGAAAGATAGAAGATGAGATGAAAGTAAGTGAAGGGAGAGAAGAGGTCAACAAAAGAGCAGAGGTGGGAGAAGAGAAGGAGCAAGTCCATGAGGGGAAGGAAATCTTCTAAATATGTTTTTATTGCATTGCCTCCTACCACCCTGCTATTTTATCTACGGAGTTCTCACAAACCAGGAGTCATTTAACCTGGTTTCCATAGTGTGTTAGTGTTTGCTACAGCGTCATCTTACAGGCTGCTTTGGGGGAAGTAAAGGTCACATGAAAAGAAAAATGCCTTTGCTGTGTTTTTACATCATGTTCCTGGTGTATCACTTCATGTCAAGTAAAGGTTAAATGCATTTTTGAGTATTTTTGAGTGTTGTCTGTAAAGCCAACATGTCTTGTATTTCTGTAAATAATCTAAGTGACCCTCCTCTTTGTAAAACATCAAATCAAGGTCAGAAAATTACACACACAGTAGTGTGTTGCTTGGAGTTTGCAGAAAGAGCACCCTAATGACTCTCAGACTTTGAGGAACAAGATCTCCTCCTTCTAGTCTTCTATAATTTGCAAACATTTATAAAATTCTGTTTTCACTTTGTCTTTATTGGGTAATGAGTGTGATATTACTGAGAAAAAACTGGATTTGAATGATTCTAGTATCAGGCTGCAACATAACAAAATTGAAAAAAAGTGAAGGGGGTCTGAATACTTTCTAAATACACTGTATTTTGTATGTCTGTCCAACAAGTTGATCGACTATTAAGTAATGTGTTTTAAAAGCATTGTGTGGGGAAGAACTTGATGGTCTGTACAGACTGGTGGTACAGTAATTTGACAGTGTGATGAGGGGTAGAGAGAAGGGAAATCAGTGCAGACAAGAGGACAAAAGAATGTGTCAGGACAGCAATACAGCTTAAATTTAAGCAATAAGCCCACTGGGTTCACTTAATATAATGTCAATCTAGTTTTATTTGAAACAGTGAAAATGTCTGAATACCCTGGCCATGTTGCAGATCCTGAAGATTCGGTTGATGATGTCTTCATCAATGTCTGCCGATATAAACTCCACTTGAATGGGACCATAGCAACACGAACTCTTCTCTGGCCAGTACTGCATGCATAACTATAAAGAAGAGAGGCAAAGTAGGGAAGATAAAGATAAAGTGACAATAAATAAGGTTTACCCGGTGCTGTAGATTTAAATAGATTTCCTTTCAAATAGCATAACATGATGAGCAATAATCACAATCAGTTTTGACAAACAAAACTGTATGAATTTCCCTTATTGAGTTTTTATACTTCAACGATAATGTATGGTAAAAGAGGAATATAATACTTTGTACAGGATCCATAATACAATAATGCTGACTTAAGGAAAAGTGCAAATTGGTCAAAGGAACAAAGTGATTTTCTCTTTTTAAATCAATGGTAATCAAGTGTGGCAGCCACTGGCACAGTCTGTGGAACCACCTTTAAGAATTGTAATCTGTAATACCTGTATAGTGTATGGTGATCATTCATTTAGCTTTTAAGATTTGGAAAGGTTTGTGTAAGTTTAAGAACTGCTGAATAAATATTTAATGCATTCAAAGTTAGTTTTCATTTGTGTCAAAGTGTGGTTCTTAGTCATGTCAATACACTTTCATATTCACAATATCTCTGGGTGTATTGACTAGACCATGTGATGTTACAGCTGATGTGCCAGCCCCTGGTCGTCAGGTACCTCTTCTTTTTCTTTTATCTAACTTAGACAAAATCTGGGAAATCAACCCTTTCCATGTGCATTTGTGTGTGTGTTTTTGTACCTGTGCTGCATCCATCTCATTGAGCATTACAATGGAGGAGCAGTTGTAGTCAAACACCAGCCTCCAGAAGTCGCCCATGGTGTTTGGCAAAGGATGCTGGGTAACAATGAAGGCCGCTGGCTGTTTGTGGCTCTGGAGTGTTGAGATGGACCAGAAATAAATAGCAGCAAGCACAAGAGAAACAAAACAGGTAAAACAGTAAAATGCTAATGGATCAAGGCATCACTGCAGCACTGGAGAACTGGAAATCAGAAAATAGCTTTAAAGACTAGACACTAACAAAAATACACTAACAAAACACATATAGAATCACATAACTAAATATGCTCTTACATCCATTAATGCAGCATTAATGTAATTGGAACTCTCTCCATCCACAGATATGAGGAAAGGCAGGCATCTGTCTGCTGATAAAACATCCATACTACGATTCTTGTCATGGTTCCTAGGTAGCAAGCCCACGCTGCAGTCCTCTGGACGAACTCTGGGGGTCACTATGTTCAGAGTCTGATAGAAAAAAAAAAGTTTTGTTAATGCTACTTTAACTTGCAGACGAAAAAGCAGTTCTCCAAAATGTTAACCACTTTACTATATGTCTTATTTCTTAATTGGTCTTCTTTAATTAAATCCACTCAAATGATAAAAGCAAGGATTTGTGTTAGTGTGTGTGCCCACCTGGAACTCATCTTTAATCTGGCTGGAGTTGGTCTGTGGGTCAAGTCTGCTGATGTTGTAATAAATGGCTCTGAACTCGCACACTGGTATGGCTGTGTTCCCACATAGACACGCCTCCAAGATGGCATCATGAACAAACACATACTGCTCCTGCAACATAAGAAAAAAAAAGCAGACATCAAGGAAATGCTGGAGTTGAGATTTCTTTTAAGAGAAAAACAGACACATTTCTGGCCTTTGTGAGATCACAGAGGTTTAGTCTTGGACGTACATGTGGCCCCGGGAGTGTAGTTTTGCTGTGTGCCTATAAGACTGGAACAAAGGGTGCAACTGTGCTAAACATCATCTGCCTGTTCAGGTCTCCAACAAACTCAAAAATTCCACTGTGAATATAGTTGTCATTTGTGTGTGAATTCATTATTTGTATGTCCTCTCTCAGTAGCCTGAACGTGAATTAAAAGGCATCAGCGCTTTGCCCTGCAGTGTTTCTTCGCTCTGGATCAAGTGTGCTCTTTGTGCTCCAACTAACTAGCTCACTGGAAAAAGCATCCGCCACCATGAGCTACAGCAGCCACCGTGCATGTTAATTCACCTCTCTCACGCTGGCTGTCCAATTTTATTTATTGTTCATTAACATTTTATTTCTGTTTCTCCAGTTTCTTTCACTTGTTTTCTGTCACCCTTTGTTTGACTGCTCTCACTTTTTCAATTTGCTTTTCACTTTCTCTCTTTCTCTCTCTCTCTCTCTGTTGAATGTTAATTGTTGCCCTTGAAGCAGAGAGGAGAGTTTTAAAAGCATCACTGAAATGACCCCTCCTGGCCATTACCTACTCTTGTGTCACACATGCATGCAAAAACACATGTGTGCACACAGTCACACACATACAAACCCACAGAAACAGCCAAGCGTTCACTCATTAACACACATGGTTCTTTTCCCTGTGCCTTTTAAAAGATGTGTTGTGTTGTGTTGTGTGGAGCAGGATTATAATAGCATCAAGAGGCTTTGACACTGACACAAATTACCCCCCCACACACATTTTCAAAAGGCAGGGCAGGATGCATTTAGCTTGGTTTCACACATGAGTGTGCAGACATGCACACAACTAGCTTTTATACTACTGCTGTCATATGATGCCCTGGCTAACTTTTCTGTACTTCTAAAACCCTTTCAAGTCAATGTCAGACTCCGAGCTCGAGCTGTCAGTCTGAAAATGAGGCTGTTTTCCTCTGTTGAGGGTAAAGTTGACTTTTTGGGTATGCAAGGTTTCCATCACCAGTACAAATGGGATGCAGAGGCGGGATGGATTAGGTTGGCTTAAGGTGGCTTAGAGTAGAAATGAACAGGCCTACTCCTGTTCCAGAAGGAAACACCCAACATTTGAACACGTAGACTCTTTAAAAATGATTGATAGTACAAATTTAGAACAAATTACGGCACTGTGTAAAGGACAGTGAGAAACCCAAGTCTGTTTCCTAAAAAGAGAAACATTCTGGGTTTTATGAATATTGAACAACAAACATAAAAACACAATCAAATAAATAACTTATCTCATTTTTGACTCTGCTTATTACAAACCCTTGTCACTTATTATAAGTATAGTTATCACAGTGTAAGTGCTCAGTTAGGATAATAAATCTGTTGGAGCTGACTCTGGCCAGTTCTATAACCTGCTGGACAAACTGCAAATGAAGCAAATCACTTCATTTGCTGGTACAGCTATAACCAGTTATAAAAGTAGTGACGTGAAGACAAACCTAACATAAACCTGTTTGTTTCTGCATCTAAAATATTTCTTATCATAAGCATAGAGCACGTCCACAAACAAAAGTGTGTGTGTGTGTTTGTTTCTATTATTCCATGGATGGTTAATATTGATAACCTGATTGGAATAGATGATACAAAATGGCAAGAAGTATTGAGACAGTGCTCACAATTATCATACACCAACTACTACGACATACCTTTCCTACATACAGATTTGCCATTAGTGGAATATTTCTGGATGCAGACAGTTGACGCCAATGTGTAAGAATCAGATTCTTACGCAGTATTATTCTCTACATAATTTTTCATACCCATTGAGCACTGTACTTTTTATGTCCATGTACATGCATATACATGTGGGTGCATTCAGTGACATTTAGGTGTGTCAGCAATTTACCTACAAAGCAGACATTTCTTTTTGTTACACTCACCTCTGTCTGGACCATGTTGACCCGTTGGGATCTCAGTTCTCGAATGCAGTTGAAAATGTCCACCACGCCTTCATTCTCTGCCATGTCCAACATGATGTCCACCGCTATGAAACATCCTGTCCTCCCTGCACCAGCGCTGCAGAGACAATAAACAATCACCAGTATTCACGACTGAATAAACATTTACTACAAAATGACCAACTTTGGAATCCTTTACTAAGCCTATGTCTCTTTTCTAACAATAAACCAAAATGCAACGTAACATTAAAGATTTGCCTCAATCTCCTGTTTGATCTCCTCTCTGCTTTACCACTACAGACCGATAATAAACAACCAAGGTATTATCTATAAGTGGATAGTAAAATGTAACTTTTTTTTTTGTTATGATCAATGGTTTTGAAACAACCTAGCAGTATGAAGACAATTATTTTGTATATCAAAGCTTGGTTATTTATATCCAAGACATTTATTGGTGATATAACAAGTTTATGCAGCAATTATTCACCAAAAGAGGCTATTGTGAGAAAAATGGAAAGATGGTTTCAGGATGTGAACAAACAAACATTGGACTAAGTGATCCCTGAATACAGACTGAGTGTATTATGGAGGTGTAGTTTCTCTCTCTCTGTCTCTTTTTATGTCCATCACACACACAAACCCATGGAGACTTTAATACTCCATGTCAGGTGTTAAGGCGACACATCCTGAACAGTAATAATGCCTGCAGGGTAGAGACGGATACGGGGACAGACCAACAGATGGATGAATGGATTGCATGAGCAATGGAGTGAACCACGGAGAGAGAAGGTGCGAAGAGGTTAGTGATTGGGAGCAATAGAAGTGGTCGTCACAGGGGAGTGATCAAGGGAGGAAAGGAGGCATGAATGGAGGGATGGAAATGGAACTGAGAAGAAGAGGTGCTGAGGGATAGGGATGAGAGAAACCTTTTTTTTAATCTTTGCAATCCCCCTGACAGTTCTCAGAGAGAGAGAGCAGGAGAAAAAGAGAGAAAGCGAAAAGATGGAAAGGAAAAACAGAGAGAAAAGGAGGAAGCGCCTTGGCAGATTACCTGTCAACCTCTGTGATTAATGTTGAGACCGGAATACTGCTGGGCCTCTCTGTGTGCATGTGTGTATGTGTGTGTTTGAACGCCTCATGACACGGGCCAATAGTGTCAGAGTGTCCCCGGAAATTAGAAGTGACTGCCATAACTTCCTGCCTGTCTGTCCACATACTTTTACTATTGCTGTGTGTTTACATATTGGCTCACCTAGTTTGTCCATCCACAGTTTTCTATGCTCTTTTTTTGTCTAACTGCCTGTCTCTTGCCCCTCAAGTCTCAGTGGTTATAGCCCCTGGGGTCTAAAACTGTTTATTTTTATGATTTTGGAATGGTGAAGAAACTAGTGATGTTTGTAAGTGCAATCTGCCTAAAATTAACCAGTCATGAGGACATAGTTGGCATGTCAGAGAATATGCACGACTATTTTTTGGCAAAGGTTATTTGGGTCATTTTGGACGGCACTGTTGAGGACAGAAAAGGAAAAGAAACTTTGGGAATATGGGAAATATGTTGCAATGAACAACTTGCCATATTTATTGTCAAATCTTTGTTATTGCATTTTCAAATATGTTTGATACAAACAATTAGCATCTTGGCAAACACCACTGCCTCATTACTTTAGTGAAAACTAAATTGGGCTGGATTACATTTCACATATAACATATTGTAGTTTAACTGGATTTATAGAAACATAACTTTCAGGAGACAGGGTTGGAATAGCAATGTTCACAATGTAAGATGCAACTAAATTTTTACAATTAGTAAGCTGATAAACATTACTCAAGAAAAAAACTATGTAGAAAATACAATCACATAGGGATGGTCTTTTACTCTGTGTAAACCACCCATTAAAGGTGATAAAGCTGTAACAAAATGGACGACCAAATGGAATACATTTATTTTAAATGGAATGCCAATATGAAAAACCTATACTCCAAATTTTTTTTCATTCTTGTCAAAGTAGTGACCTTTTAAATCTTGTGCCTGCCGACACCCTGGCCCCACAGCTGAACTGTTACATCTCATAAAAACAGAACTCTGAGCTTAAATATATTGCCATCATAGGGATCTTAAAACTGTCATTATTTATTTTATTCCTCAGTTTCTGATAGATGATGATGGTGATGGTGCTGAATAAAGCAGGATGGAAGATTATTTTCTTTTCTTTTTGCAGAGTTTTTAAAGGTTAACACCATCTATCTAATTTATGGAAAAGGGAGATTGGTGTGTTTTGACATATTGGTGCTGATAACATGTGTTATTGTCTTCTCTGAAAAAACAGGGATCAGAAAAAAACTAGTCAGACTCAGTCAGAGACTAGAAAGTGAGAATCTGACTACTGATTTTATTGACTTTCCTTATATATGTTTTCTTCTCTCCAAATTCTCTTTACTTCTTCAAGCTATTACCTGTAAGTAATCTGAGGGAGATATTTTCCTAAAGAGTAGCTTGTAATTTGAACATGCTGTGTTTTGCTGCCCTCTCTTGTTGAAAGTTTTAACCTTGATAGGTGTGGTTGGGTGTGGTTAGAAATTTGCTGTGTTGCATGAGATTGAGTTAACCTAAAGAAATACTGCATACTAAAATGTATGTCTTTGAGTATGTTTTTTATGATTGCTTTAAAGGAACATACAGTGTCAATATTTTGGCATTTTTTCAACATTAATTTAGGTTAAGGTACAAATATGTTATGGTTTGAGAAGGTTACATTTAGGCATCACATCGTTAGACATGGACTACATCTACATTCACTGAAGTAGTCAGAGAAATGTGGGTAATTAGGGAATACATTGAATGCACTTAATATAACCTGGTTCCAGTAATCCAGATATGCACACAGCAGATGAGTAATCACATTTCTCCTCTGGCTTGGAATTACTATACAAACAGGGATCACAGATTAAAAGACACTAATTCCTTATTTTTTTCTTCTTTTCTGTTTTGCTATGTGTGAGTCAAAGGCAGACAGACAACATAGCTCAAACTACACTACATAGCCAAAGTACTGGGACACTTGCTTTTACACACACATGAACTTTAATGGCTTCAACTCTTCTGGGAAGGCTGTCCACAAGGTTTAGAAGTGTGTTTATGGGAATATTTGACCATTCTTCCAGGAGAATATTTGTGAGGTCAGGCACTGATGGACGAGAAGGCCTGGCTCGTGGTCTCTGCTCCAGCTCATCCCAAAGGTGTTTCTTCGGGTTGAGGTCAGGGCTCTGTGAAAGGCCAGTCAAGTTCCTCCACACCAAACTCATTCATCCATGTCATTATGGACCTTGCTTTGTGCACAGGATTCATTTAGACTTTAACAAGGCACCCTGTGTTAGTTTTACTTGGACATACTTGATTAAAAAAGGGGAAGGTAACAATCTCTTCTTTCATTCATTTACTCCTTTCTGCTACTTTCACTGTCTACAGCCTTCTGTCATTTACATACCTTTTACAAACCTGGTAACACGTATGATCTACTGGGGAAATCAGGTTTCCCGAATTCCTTGTCTTGATTATGGAAGCCAGGTTTCTTTACAGCTGATAAATAACCCTGGAAAGCTGACTGCAACCGGGTTACATAAATGCATGTGAACATGCTGATGGTTAAGAAACAAATACGGTCATGGTTTGAAAGGTTAATCAAGGTTAGGGAATGATTATGGCCATGGTCTAAAGACAAACCTATTGACCATCAGAAAGAAAGTTCAGAGTAACAGTGGTTTTGTATGTCTAAGTTGCCTTGTTGACCCATTCATCCACCTTGACCTTTTGTGAGTGTGTGTCTGTGTTCTTACCTGCAGTGCACCACTATGGGCCCAGCATCTGGTGGGTTGAGGAACTTGACCTGTCGAATGAAGCCCAGCAGTCCGGTGGCGTAGCAGGGAACACCATGGTCAGGCCAGCTGGTGAAGTGAAACTGACGGAGTTCACGGATCTCATGATGACCCTTCTGAAAAAACACACGGCAAGAGATGTTTCACCAATAAAGTTGCATATTTCACAATGGCATTTTCAGGAAAAGATTCTGTCTCTTCATGAAATGTAGCAGCCATTTAGTGTCTTGATGATGACAAACGCACTGATCTCACAAATCTTATCATGGCCCGTTTGGGGAAGACTGACAAGAAGACATATCTTGGTTCTGCAGCCCAATTTACAGCAGGGATTTCAGGAACCTAGGGGCCACAATGCCTCGTTGGCTTCAGATGGAAAATAAATCAATCGTGTGGATGTCAAGATGGCACTTTGGGCCACTTCAGGGAATGAGAGACAGGAAGACTTATTGTGGCTCATTTGCCTAATTTACTAGGGAGATTTGAGAAAACTGATGGCCACTTTAGCTCCACAAAAAAGATTAATTGATTTCACAAATCTCAGGATGGCTCTTTTGGGAAACACTTGCAAGAGGAAATACCATGCTTCAGTTCAGCAACCAAATTTACAAGGGGATTTTGGATATCGGATTTATTCCAGTTCCAGTTCCTTTCTGTGTAAATGTCAAGATACCACAAGTACCTAAAGATATCAGGAATGATTAAACAATTCTTATAACTAAAACATTTGAACAAATTTAAATATGGAATTTGCTTCTGTTAAACAAATAAAATCTTTTTGAGAAAAGTACAATTTTATGACATAGTACAACTTTGAATATAGAAATAAGGGCACGGCCAGCCAGAAAGAAAGTGAATAAATGAATATGAGTCCAGACTACTTGTGGCACTTCTTGGAACAAAGAAAACCAGAAAGACACTATTTTGTACTTATCAATGGAGATTATAGGAAAACGAAATGGCAATAGGCATCCATTGTATCTCTCCATGTGATAATATCTTGACATTTTAATTATGGACTTTTCAGAAACACAAAGGGCTGGTAAATACTTTCCTGTCTAACAATGGGTTATTATGAAAGTACAGATGACATTCTGATATTTAACAGATAGCAGTTAAGTCTTATATCAGAGTGCCTTCTTAGCATATGTAGTAACTGACAGACTTGCTGTTATACTGTAATTGCAAGAATCTTTGGTTTCTAGCAAATTTAGAGCCAGAAAGCAAAGCCATTTATTTAACTTGTTTCATTGTGCATGAAATTGTTCACTAAGAAAAAAATAATACTGTGTTCATAAATGTTGATTTTTCTTTACATTGAATTATTGGTTCCTGTTGAAATGTCATCATTTCTGACTAGTTGGACTGAAATTTTTTAAACAAGCGAAACTTTGTGTTGTCTTATTATAGTGAGTCTTTTACTATTAGAACTATTCTGTGAGCAACAGAATTGATTAAGTGATCTAAAAGAATGTCTCAAAAGATAAGAACAGTGTTACTTGTAGTGATAAACCTACAAAATATTATCAACTGAAGTGGCTAAAAACTTTTGAATCTAGGAAACCACACACCTTCAACAAATCCTCCAGGACACCTCCAAAACCTCAGTGTATTATATCAATTTTAAACCTGTCAACAGTAGCTGTATAACCTTGACAGTGTATGCCACATCACTGAAGTCAGATAACTGCATCTCGAGGCCTTGAGGCTGAAAGGTCTTGCTTCTGGATTCCTACTCTGAATTCTGACCTGCACCTATCCTCATGGGATATAAAAATTCCCTATACTTTCTGATAGCCTGGAAATGTATAAGACATGACACTTTCATCAGCTTCCAGATTAATACATATGAATGAATACATTTTTCTCCACAACAATGTAGACTTCTGCTTTAATAATTTAAACAAACAGTTTGATTTAGTAAACTAAACAGATCTTAAATGGAGAAAAACTATATCTTCCTCAGTTTACATTCTAAGAATAGAACTGTGAGGAACGCCTTGTTATTGCAGCTCCCATTCTGGCTTTGATATAGACAGACTTGTGGAGAATAATACCTTATCATAACCTGAGAAGCATGGATAACAGAGGAGAAAGACAGGCGGAGAAGTCAAGAAACACCGAATGTGAGTGGGAAAGAGCAGAGGTCAAACACGAGAGTGGGTAAAGGAAAGAGAAACAAAGAGAAAAAGTGGTGGTGTGAAACGAAGAGATAAAAGGATGAAGGAAATGATAGAGCAAGAGAGGAAAGAAACAGACATACAAAGAGAGTGAGAGAGACAAAGAGAAGAAAAATAATACCCAGGAAACCACAAGGTGATTTGATAACTCGACTTCTCATTGATTTGCTCTGCTGTGATGTTGAAATTACTTCTCTAAATCGATGGATGGTAGTCCAACACAGCCAGGGCCTCAAATGCCTGACTGGTTGTTTAAAACCACACACACACAAATAAAAAACAGAATAACAGCATTAAGGCACATGATATGTTAGGTGATAATCTCTGCTGTGCCTTGTGGCTGTGTCTTTCTTTAAATGTTAAAGTCTCTGTTAAGACACATTTTCAGTGAGTGCATGACAGATACATTTTATTGTTCTGCAGCAAGATTAAAGTAAAAAAAAAAACATTGCACTGAATCATCCATGCATAAGCTACACACATTTACCCCTGAGGGTTGTGTGTGCGAGCGGGGGGCTGGAGCCAATAACAGCTGACACTGGCAGGGTATATGCTGGACAGGCTGCCAGTCTATCACAAGACTGACAGAGACAGACAACCAGCATGTTTCTGACTTGTGGGAAGAAACCAGAGTACGAAGAGGTAACAAACACATCTGCATCTACACCATCATACTCTCATGTTCTACCTTAGACAGAAAATGGTGAGTTTGGGTGTAAACAACCAGTCTAAATGTAAAGTACAGAAAAGAGGATTTGCACACCCTTATCAATCAAATATTGTCTATTTATTAAGTTCAAACACATTGGCACATGAGTTTTGGGTATTCTTCTTTTATACTTCAGAATGTTCTGTGATGAACCTTCATTCTCATATATGCAGTGTTTGGTTTTAAAATTAAGAGGTTTCATTCTCCTCAGTTCTACAACTGAATCCCATGTTCTTTGTCTTGGCAGAAAATGTACTGTTTAGTTTATTTTCATGTTATAAAATGAATACTAAAAACATGCACGCCATGCACATACTTACATGCACATACTGTACTAGCTTCAAAGTCACTGGCAATACACAGATCTTTTAGCTGGAAGCTGAACTCATAGTTGTGGTGCATGGAGTCTTTAACCGCCACGTTCACCCTGACATTTATAAGATTATTCTATACTGTGGAAACTAGAAATAAAATTTATTTTACAGTAGGTGATGCCATGTCCTCCATCCTCAAATATAAGTCTAAAATTTCAAACCAAGAAGAAGACAAACAATAGGTGAATGTCTACTTGAAAGTCTCAAAACACTGATGATAAATGACTAATCGAATCAGTGGCTTAACAGTACAAATGTCATAAAATAGAACATGGTGGAACTAATGCTTTTACTGACCACACATATATAGATAAAGGAATATATGAACATACTATGTAGTAGATAGACTACTAGCGAATGTGTTTTCTGGGGGGAAAATCATTTGATTTCTCAGTGCTTGAGGAGTACTGACGCTTCGTTGCATTATACTAGACTACTCAAATGCAGCTTAGATCCCGTTTGGATGTGTTCTTTTTCTCTCTTTCCCCCATACTAAATTGTTTCAGATCTTCAAACATGAAACAAAGACAACCTCAGCAAACACAAAATGCACATTTTAAACAACAATTGTACTTTTTGAAGCAAAAGGGTTTATTCAATATCTAAATCAGCATCACTCCCTGAACTTAACTTAAATTAGTTCAGGTCCAGACTTTGACTAGGCCACTCCATAATGTTTATTTTATATCTTCTGAGCCATTCAGAGGTCAACTTACTCTTATGCTCTAGATCATCATCTTGCTGCATAATCCAGTTGTTCTTTTCAATTCACACTAATGACCTGATGTTCTCCTTCAGGACTCTCTGGTAGAGAGAGAAATTCATGTTTCCCTCAATTATGGCAAATTGCCTTGGCCCTGAAGCAGCAAAGCATCACCACAAGCACTTCCACCTCCATGGTTCACTATAGGTATGATATTGTTTTTGTGGAATTCCGTGTTTGGTTTATGCTGGATGTAATGGGACCCAAATCGTCCAAACATAACATTTGACTCATCAGTCCATAAAACATTTTCCAAAATTGTCTGAGGATTATCTAAGTGTGTTGTAGCAGAATTCAGATGAGCCTTAATGTTCATCTGGGTTAGCAGTGTTTTTTTCCCTTGCCACTTTCTTATAGATCCCATTTCTACCCAGTGTCTATGTTAGTGGAGTCCATCTAGTTCCCTGGATGTTTTCTTTGGATCTTTTGTCACTTCCTGGATGATTTTTCACTGTGCTCTTGGACTTATTTTGGCAGGATGGCTTGACTGTGAGTCAGAGCTTTAGAAATAGCTTGGCAATCCTTTCCAGACTGATCAATGCAGACCTTTTTCTTCTTCAATAAATACAACTATCATTCAAAACTTTCACAGCACTGTATGTCATCTTCTCACTGATACATCAACCCAACCCCCTTGTTTGTAGCACTGCTATTTTCAGTCTGTGCACCCTCCAAACACCTGTCACTTAATGCCTATTGGCTGTAAAGTCTTGTATAAAGGTTGAGATCAATCATCTTGATTGGACATTGTCTGGAGAAAATCATTTCCAAAGCAGTACACTAGAACTCTGATCGAAGACGCTTCATCTGAAAGGCTCCTTCAGCTCAGCGTTTTGCTGAAAATAATACAGGTATTATCGCCATGAGACAACCATGCCCACCAGTTGTGGTGTCAGTAGAAAGTCTATTCAAAGTTACATGATGACATGTAACTTGGATAGCTGCACTGCCTGTCAGTCAAGGTGACAGGCAGAGCGTGTTCTCAGTCACATTCTCAGTTGGCATTGAAAACAAGGGACAGGTGGGTGTTTCAACCCTGCTTGTTTGTTCTACAGACTTACATACAGTAAACAGCTTATTTTTTACCGCTCTCAAACCATTTGTAATGTCTGTGTAATATGCACATGTGCTAGTCCTCAAATGTGTGTTTGATGGACTGTAGATTTGTGTAGTTGCCTTCTGTACACTTTGGCCTCTACTGTAACATGCAATTGTCTGGTTTCTTCAGATCTGAGTGCCACAGATTAAAAATTTAGGATACAAAGAATGTCATTGGATGGTCATGGGGAGAACTGCTTAAGGCAGTTCATAATGACTGCGGTTTATGGTGAGCAGAAAAATACTAAACTTACACCCACTTGTAATGTGACTGATTCTGAATGTCGATCTGCATGTTTTTCATCCTGAATCTCCCTCTCTCTCTCTCAAACATTCCCCAAGGGGATCAATAAAGTATTCATTATTAAACACACACACACTTACAAACTTACCCACTTACACAGATTTCCCTTTTTGAATATGCCACCCCTTTTGTTCCACAATGCTCATTTAATCTCCTTAGTTGTGTCATTAATAAAATCCTGTACTCATTTTTCACTGCAATTAAAGCTCGTAAACTGAGCTGCAGAACCTGAATACTCTCTATTTCTTTTTTTTTCTTCGTTTTTCACACACACACACACACAGTCATAAATGTACTGTAAAAAAATGTGTATTAGTGAATGTGTGTTTGTACATATTAATGCATTCTAGAAACTGACAGGCAGTACAAAATCAGCTTTTCTCTGAATTTTAGACTACTTGTACATGCACATACACACAGGTGTTAGGGATTAATGGCTTGCTAAACGAGCTGACAGTGAGCACTTGAAGACTTGTCTTCATAAGCTGATTTCACACAAGTGAAGGTGGAAGGATATACATTCCATTTTTTCCACAGGAATTTAGTTTCCATTGGGAAATGGAGGGATCTAGCCCTTCACTTTACATCCCTCTTTCCAGGGCTGCCTTGACTGTGCCCCCCTGTGAAACCAAGCCTATGCCAATGGTTTGTAAAATAAATCTTAACATGAAGGTAACACTATGAGGAAAACCCATGAAAAATAGGGATTCAGAAGACGATGTAGACAGTAGTTTAAAAAAATCAAAATATTGGATCAGAGCATTATTCTTCTAGTTTTGAAGTGTGTTTCTGCTGTTTTTCCATTTACTGTGCAGAGCACTGGCTAACCGCATCACATCAACGACGAGATATTCTTGCACTTTCACTTGCCGTCTCTCTCTCAAATCCCTCCTGGCTGATTACAAGGGCCCCAATTACGTGTTCAAGCCTCCTCTTAAACAGAGAAGGAACAAACAAGCAACACTGCTTGCTCGCCTCAAATCCCCAGTCACACACTGACTGTAATGGTAATTCATGTTTTAGGTGCAAAAAAATGGAAGCAATAAGTAGCAACCAATAACTAAGCAGCTAGAGAGGGGTTCAAATCTCGCATTTGGTCTTGTGGTAAAAATTCAGTAAACCAGAGTCACAACATATTGATATGACATCATGCTACTATGTTAAAATCCTTGGTAAACACTAAGACAAAGACTTCACCAGCTGAATCATTTTGTCATCAGGACAGAAAAATCTTTATAATCCCAATTCATAAAGTGTGTAAAACTGATCCTTTTTCCAATCCATGATGTGAAATATAAATTAATAAATGGTGGAAAGGTGGAATCATTTCGATACATTGGGCTAAAGGTCCTTGTGTTATAACATATTAAATGTTTTATTGTTGATGACGTTGACGTGTTTACCTTTTGGACAGTGAATGTCCGTATGACATATTCGGCCAGTGGTTCAGTTTCTATCAGGGTCACCTTGATGTCTCCATATACCTCTGTTTCATCAGGCCAATAACGCACACACTTCACCTGAAAAACACAATTTACATTAGTATATTACATAAGTATGTATCACATATCACTCATTACAACCCAATGAGCATTAACAGAGTGAGATGAGGCGGAGGTCAACATGAACACCATGAATAATATAATAGATGAATAATATGAAGCTTGTATTGTTTCCCCTGCATTATAATTGGGTACTTAGCAGAGATTCATTATGTGACATTTCAGGGATATTGATTTAAAATTAATAGATAACACCAAAGTATTTTTAAACTCCTGCTAAAAAATAAACCGGGGTAGTAGTCTGTCAAATCCAGATGCTACTTGTATACCACTTGGAACTAGATTACACATCTGGGTCAGATCCTCAGATAAATTAACCCAGGAGAATCACTTGCTTTCAATGTTATTACTTGTTATTGGGATCAAAGTTATGGCTCAGTAGCACCCCACTCAACCTACTAGTCAACTCGGTACTGTAGGTCGGCGATACTGTGGAGTTGAACCTGGGTCTATGGTGTGACAGTCGTGCACTTTGTACACCCACCATCCTGCCCTACTACCTCCTTGTGAGTTAGTTTCTGTTAACAAATGTTGTGATTAATCCATCAAGTGATTACCTTCTCTACAAAAACATACTCACAGTTGCAGTTTAGTTGCATAGGAACATAATTTGTATTTTAATATTTAGGTATTGGGACTTGCAGGTCAATAGTTTGCTTTCTCCAAAACTAAAAAATACTCTGATTACAATGAAAGGTACATTAATTAAAATTATTTAATGCAGTAATAAGAATTAACTACCTACAGTAATAAGCAATATGTATCTAATATATTGCTTATTACTGTAATGCAAATTTTAAAAACCAATTTTGCTACTTGACTGTGCTACAGTGAAATATTTTTGGAAAATCTGACAGTCGTTGAAATACTATACAACTTGATACCTTAAATTCATGAATTTTGTATTCCCATACAGGTTCAGGGCCTCTAAACACACATATTTTGCAATCCCTTGGATGATGAACTCACCCTGCCCACCTCCACCAGGTTGGTAACCATGACGATAGAGGCTGAGTTTTCCTGCCAGACCATCCTCCAGAAATCTCTGACCGTCTCTTGCATGGGCCCTAATGTGCACACACACACGCACACACACACAGATACAACATACTCATTCAATTCATTGTTGTGTAAAAAATGCCTCAACATTAATTGCACACACACGCACACATAAACAGAAACGCACGCACGTACACACACAGATGCACTCACACACTATCAATCCCAAGTATTGGTTCAGGAGTTTGAGGTAATGGGGTCTTAAATTTGTCAGGGGGATTTTATACAGCAGTTTAGATTTAGGAGGTTGTGGTAATAGCCTCCCTGTCCGAAAGGACGACATTTACCAGGTAGCGGCTACACACATACATAGAGGAACACATACACATATGTATCTGCACAAATGTAGAATCACACATACACACACTCTCGTTACGTCACTATAATTACCTTGTGTGGCGATGTAATGTCTGGGTCTGTGGTACCCCTGTGAGAGAGAAAGAAAGTGAACTATAAAAAAAGTCTATACTTTTGGCTACGTCGCTTTTTCCTGCCATGTTCCTTCTTCTATCTAAATGTTCCAGTTACAGAATGCCACTTTGCTACTTTATGCTACTTCACCTCTAAAGTATTTTCTCCTTCTGCTTTTTCCTTTCACCTTTCCTGCATCCTCTCTTTCTGTTTTTCATCTTCTCATGCCTTCCATTCATCAGTTTCTCTCCCCATTTATCCTCTCTTCAGTTTCCTCCTCCTGTGATTTATTTAGTTTCATTTGTACCATCTCCTCCTCCAGTCCCTCCATTTCGAGGAGCATAACTCAAGGTCGTTTTCCAAATAAACATCAAATCAAGTAATAGAAGGGATCTTAATTTTACCTCCATGGGACAGATGCAAAGTGACATTTTGCTAACCATTGATTATCTCCCTCATGTCTCTGCACACCCAACACCTATGATAGACAGATAAGCTTGGTAAGAAGAAAACATTTATCACTTTCATGTTGTTGTTGAGACACAGAGGAGATGTGATGTTAGGATTTTAATTCTTGATTTCTCCAATACAACTGTTGGAGGGTTAATGTTGGTGGTAGGGTTAGAGTTAGAATTGCATCTGGTCCATCTTTGCTCTCCAGTCCAACACAAGCATAAAATTGCAGGTGTGTGTCAGCACTCACATCTATATAGTTGGCGTTGATGTAGTCAGAGTGGGGGTCTCCATCCAGCAGCTGCAGGCGGACCCTGGTGTGATCATCTGTGGGGTCAGATAGCACAAAAATACAACAGGCCTAAAGTTACATTTACCCACAGATCGGAGCAGCCAACCGATTGGATGGGGAGTTTTCTAACCAGGGTCAAAGACATTACTCTGTCTTTCTTAAAATGACCCATGTTTACATCTCCCTGGAAAGCAACGTCTTGTGGTTCTCTTTCAGTAGCAAAAGGAGAAGCAGAATCACAGTCTTCTGACACCAGAGGTCACAGTTCCAAACCCATCTTCAACCAACAGCTGGCATATTTAACCCAGGAGTTCCCAAACCTGATCACCAAGACCCCCTGTCCTGCTTGTTTTCCAACTATCCCTGCTTTGCCCACTGCTTATTACCTGGTTCAGGTGTGTTTACTCAATCGGAAGCTGGAAGAGACCGTCTCAGATGAGAGTGGAGTGGGGTAAGACAAAGTGAATCGGTATCGTCCAGCCTCTGATCGACTGAACAGTGAGTGGACTGAATTTGGGAACCCTGGATTTACCCCATGAAGACAATATTTCCTAATCATAACCATAAAATTTCAATTTCATAAAAAGTCTGGAACAACAAAACCAACTATTTTAAATTAGAAATGACTATGTAAAACACACAGAAAGAGAAAACTTAATTTCATTTTGAATTTATATACACAAAGTATATACATTTTTTCAATTTGGTTCTTTTGGCCTTATACACACTGCAATTCACATGAACTTGCAGCAAAACAATAAAAGTAATAAACACTCTGTACAGGATTCCCCAGTGAAGATTAATAACAAATATTATTTGGATAAATCAAAGTAATGGAACCAAACCTGTTTCTATTATGAGCAGCCTCTGTCAGTTAACACCATCTTATTTATAGCAAAATATCACTAATAACTAATAAAATTGAACCAATGTGACCAGCACCAGAAAAAGGTTTGATGAATATGTGTATTTTTATTCTGATTTCTTCTCAGACGTTATAAGTTGTCTGTCCCTATGCTCAGGCAATCCATAGAAGTGTATACTGAATTAGAGCCATCAATCTTAGAAATAGTAGCCTAATGATGAGGAGCATACCTGACTTTATGGAAATAATCACAAACACACGAACAAGGTTACAATTATGAACAAAGCTGTTTAGCACAAAAACTGCTTAGGTTAGGTTTAGTGAAAAATAAGTGCTTCCTTAATGTTACAGAACCACCAAATTTTTACGTTGTCATAATAACCTGCAGTCACAAACAACATACACGCTCACACTTTTTTTTACAGGAGGACAGTCCATCTTTCCTCGATGCTTGCTAGAATATTAAAAGCACTCAGTGCATTGAACACTAAGGTTAAAAATCATTAATATTTCATTTTCAGCCAACTGACTTTAAGCTGAATTTTATTAGTCCCTTTGCAACTAACCCACCACAACCTGTGCTGCCCACAAGCATGTTTTGAGCCACAAAAACTGCATTGTTATTAAGAGAAATTGAAATAAAATAAAAAGACTATGTGACATTATTACTTAAAAAAGTACTCCTGTTTAGACAGAAGCCTCACTGATTCCCTTCAGCTGCCCAACTCACTTACAGCAATGCTTCTGTAAACAAATAGTGATGTATTCAAATAAAAAAAATTGTGACATATTAAAATTATAATAACATTTCTAGTTTTAGCATAATAAAGTTAATACAATTAACAAACAGCATATTACTGCTTTAAAACAATGTATAACATATATTATACAGTAACCAGTATTAAATATCAGATGATATTTATGAGTCATACATATTCCACAGCTCTCTGGTGTGGGCTATAGTCAAAGTACATGTCACCAAAATTAAACCTGCTTTTTCCTTTTTTCCACTTTCTCTTTTGAATGTCAATTATTTTGTTCTGGGCTCTAATACCCATCGATAATATTAGGACAAATACAGGGGTGATTATAGCTAATGGCAGGCAGTGATTTTGTGAGTTGTAACGGCGGGTAATTGCAGCTGAAGCAGACATGATTGAGTCTGATTATCTCTATTGTTCCTTCTCACTCTCAGTCTGTTTCTTCCATGTTGTGATATGCTCCCGTTCACCCCTTAAATTTTCATTGACCACATTATGATGATACCACTGCTGTTTCTTTAACATGTGTTGTTTGAAGAGGAAAAAAAGCACCAGGCAGAAAAGTGTCAGCAGGAAAGAAGAGGTGAATAAATGGGAGAAAAAAAGAGCAGGAGAGAGGTAAAAAGAAGAGGTGGAACAGAAATTGGCAAGTGATGTATGTCAATTAATGTGGGATAGAGAGCAAAGAGAGGGTCTGGAAAGAAAAAATGGCTTTGAAGTTGCTGAAATGCTAATGCATGTGACTGATTGACGCAAACATGGTGCAAACTACGGAGGAGCGACGGGAAGCTCGGCTCCCCTTAATAAGACATGAGCTCCCCTGAAAACATGATTTGCTAAATTTAGGGGTTCTGTAAAATTTTGACAATGTGCTACTGATGTCATGCATTTGTGTTTTTCTGCATCTTCATCATGATGGATCATAATTAGAATATGACTATTATTGATTTTTGATTCATGAATGAAGATATTTTAGTAAAGTTTGCCTTGCTTAAATCAAACACAAAGCTAGCTGGCTACTGTTAGCGTGGAAGCTAATCTGTTAGCTGCAGGGATGATTCCTGATCAGTGTGAACATTTTTGCTCCAACACTTTTCGGCTATTGAAGAGTTATACTCATTTTACCTTGTGATATTCACATGTTGTTATTTTAAAAACTGATTATCCACTAAAGATGTGTTCATATGCAGCAGGTGGGCCTTTAAGCTTACACTACACAGAAATACAGATGTGTTGTTTCTCCTTTTTAAATGAAGGTTCAAATTCATCTAAAAGAAGTTCTTCCTCCAAAACAGAGCTTTTATGTGAGCAGATCTACTGTGTTGTTGATGACTCATACATTCAATTGTAACCCGTTTCCTCTGTGTTTATAGCGGGAGCATTGGAGCAATCATTTTGTCAAGTGGGCGTTAACATTTTTTTGTTTTTGGTGAATATCTTTGAATAGATGTGTGAATCTTCTATTCATGGCTGGTACAAAATAGATCAGATGTAGCAGAAAATTGCAGAGAAGCTTAAATTTGAACCCTTACTTTACAAAAAAGATCCTTCAGAACACTTTTGAACATACTTTGGAAACTTTGAGTTGCATTTGAAGAAGGCGGGAAAAGGTAAAAGTGGACCTAGTATTAAGATGATGTTGATAATAATTATTATTATTGTAAACCAACATGGGAGGTGGTTGAAAGCTCTGGGGAACACTAGTACATGAACCTTATACAAGCCGCTACTTATCAGGCATGAAACCAAAAAATTTAAGTTTAATTATCACACTATGATCATGAATGTGTGTCAGCCCAATTCCAAGTTTCTAAATTTCTTCCCCTCAAGGCAACCAGTATGGTAGTCTGACAGGACAGCTCTGACACATGCTTCCTTTACTTCCTTTCATAGGAATTATCTAAGTAAGGTATTACATCTCACCGTATGTATGAGAAATAAAAGAAATGGATCTCTGATCTCGAGGCGAATCACCTGCAGGTCCATCCAGTGCACGCAGCTCCACAGCCTCACTCTTTGCTGCACTATATCAACATAACTCGCTCCACTGGCACTGAATAATATCACTATAAATTGTTAATACAGAAAGCTGCATCCTGTACAGAGCCTCGCAGTGAATCTGCTTCTTGATTATCATTTTGTAGGATCACCTTGAGGAGAATTATTTGTACAACTTCTATCAGAGTCATTTTCCAGCTCTGGCTGAGCAGCAGCAATGATGGCAGCATGAGTCCACTTCTGCCATCATTGTTGCCGGTACAAGATACTGTCATCAGCTATCAGCTCACTCACACTCTCATCTCTGTCACACACACACACACACACACACACACACGCTCCATGCATGTAACAACAAACACAACAGGGGGTAGTCTGCCAGCCTTCTGCTATTTCTCTCCCTCTCTCTTTTTAGTATTCTGACTTCTACCACTTCTCCCTTTCTTCTTTCATTTCTATTGCTCTTCCATTTGTCAGCTGATTCTCTTATGTACTATCTCAAACTGCCTTTTTGTTTTCAGGTCTCTGTCTCCCTTGTCTTCCTTCATTTCGCCTTTCCTCCTCCTCTCCCTCTGTCTTGCCCCACACTGTCTCGCTTCTTCAGACAGCAGTAATTACACGGGGCTAGTGTCAGAGGCTGTCATAACATGAGAGACACCGATATGAGGCTGGAAGCAGGGAGGGGTCCTTTCCACTTCTCTCTGCCCAGGGAGGGGAGCCTCTAATTGGGCTGAGAAGGCGGGAGGTACTGGCTTGCAAACACTGCATATCTGGACACAGGCCACAGGTTTGAAGAGGCTGACAGTGTCTGTGTATGTGTGTATGCGTCAGTGTGTGATTGAGAGGAATTAAAGAGTATGAAAACTTTCTTTTAATTAGTGTAATGTATGCATGTATATGTGCATAGACAAAGAATAAAAGAAGTTTATGAAAGAAACCTACCATAACATTAATTACAAAGACAAGTATATGTAAATATAAATGCAATATTAAATCCAGTAATATATAAACCCTTTACTACATAGATGTGTAGCTGCCAGATTCAGGTATAGATCAATATATTATTGATTCATATTTGTTCAAACATGTCTCATAAATCTGGATATACACTGTATATGTACACACCAGCTCAAGCTGGCATCTGCAGCACTGGAGTAACAACAAAGTCATCCAGAAGCTGGGGTGTCCAAGGGCGAAGGGTCACGAACCCATTACTCATTAATGAGCTCCACTCCTCTGCTGAGTCTTCCTCTCCTCGTAACCTTGCAACTCCCCCCCCCCTCCCGTCTCCTCTCACACCTTCTCCTTTCCTCATCTCTCTACTCTGCTTTTAGTTTGGTTCCATCAGCTCTCTGTCTGTTCCTCGTCTTTTTTTGTTTCTACTCTTACAAATCTAGTCATTAGACCAGCAGCCACTGTAAAAGTTTTGTTGGGGGAAACTTGTTAACTTGAGTGGTCCAGAAAAGGCCAAACAAAATAGACTTCTGTGTTTTTATCTTGGGGAGATTCGCAGGGCTGCCGAATGCAGCAGAAAGCTGTAATTTGGAGACATCAGATCAGATTGTATGTACTAAGAGCCTGCACACAGCCGCTGCACACAAAAAAAGACCAGGAGCCACCAGAGCTTAATGACTGCTGCACCACAACAGCAAACAGAAGCAGGAGCTTTCAACAATCAAAGGCAATGATGAGGTTATAATGCACATCACCAAAAGTTCAGCCCATAGAATATTGTATACTGCAAATGTCTTAATTGGAGGAGGAGATAATCTATGGATTCATTATGTTCCAGTTCCATGAATATATTGCCCTTTTATTGCTTTATAAGGCCACTGTCTACCCTAGATTGTTCTCGCTTGATGAGGCAAAAAGACATTTAATAAGCACTTAGGTTATATAATACCAAAATCCTTCACTGAAAACACCAGTAATTAAATTTTCTACCCAGCATGGCCCAACTCGGATCATGTTTGGACATTTAAATGATCTATGACCTTTATGTATTAGAGACTACCAAGGCTCTTTTTTTCTTGTCTATCAAATCTCTGACTTAGCTTTCTCATCTTCTTCGTACCTCTCTGGGATTTGGGAATTTTATTTTGATTCCTACAAGAGGGCTTGTAGCAACAAATATTTCCTCACCTCAGATGTTTTAGCTACTATATCCACATTGGAATATCTGTGCCGAGTATAGGCTTGACTGAGCCACGTACAGGTGGGAGTCTCCTCAGAAGGTCATGGAAAATGACAGGGCAAAGTTCCTCAGGATCCACATGGACAAGAAGGTACTGGCTAAGCAAACAGACATATGGTAGTAGACAAGGAACAAAAGGAGGCAGTGGTGATAGACATAGCAAGTGACAGCAATGTGAAAAAAGGAGCATGAGCAGCTAGAGTACAACGGCCTTGAGTACTGGAGAGGATGTGGAAAAAGAGCCCAGTGTTGGTAGGAGAACTCTGGGGATTTTTAACAAAGGTTATAGCAAACGTACAGTATCTCATAACTTTTGTGGTTTGGGAAAGGGACTAGATAACTTAAAAGTTATCTGTTTGATACCATGGTGGCTTTGGTTTTTGTTTTCAGGAGCAATGGATAAAAGTAATTGCATGGTCAGTGATACTGAACAAAAGTTGTATCAACCCCCTGCAGATATACGTATTATGGTCATTCGAGCTTTGAGCAGTCATAAGCTCTACTTACTGCCTTTTATATTCCACTGTCTTTATAGCTGCCTGAAAAGAGCAAGAAAGTGTATCAGAGCCTGGTGCTGGATAGAGAAGAATTTAATGCTTCAGTATGCCCATTATGTTTTATTTTACAATGCTGGAGAGAGAGTAGGGTAGATGATACCATGCCATAGAGTGGCTCTAATGCAGGATAGATGATGGGAGATTTCTGCTACTAAAATATTTTACCAACCCAACACCCCATTTTTAAAAAGGTGCCCCTTTTCTTTCTTAATTCATAATATGAAGGACAGTGTTGTTGACCTTATTGCTTTTCACTTAAGAATTTACATATCATAAAGCACATATACTTAGATGTACAGAAACATATGGAGCACAGGTCTAAATACACAACCTAAAGCCATAACATGACAAGTTACTCAATAACTAGCTTGCTGAAAAACAACATAACTCTGTTAAATGTCCACATGAACAGATGGAGCTCGTATTTAACGGAGAAGAAGAAAGAATTGCTCAGAGTAGCGAGTTGAAACTGCTGAACAAGATGTTTTACTTCCCTCTCATCTCCTCTCTTCTTTCTCCCCCCAATTTTCTCGCCTCCTTTTTCAGTAGCCACTAAGCAGGGATTGTGTCTGTCACAGATATACTTAATCAGTTAACTCCCTATGGAGCTCAACTCACTCATGGCATACACTCCGCTGTCAGCGCAGCTCAAGGCATTAGGGAATTTAAAAGCATGTGTGATTGGGTGTAAGGCTGTGTGTGAGAGACTGATTAGCTCAGTGTGTTAAAGTGTGTTTTTTCATCACGTCCCTGTATAATCATACGTTCTAGAAAATCTTTAGGATGTGTGTTGAAAGTGTGTGTGTCTGCAATTTTGATAGTATTCCAGTTTCAGTGTTCAATTCGTGTTTGTGTTCTGGTGTCAGCAACTATATGTGTGTGTATGTGTGTGTGTGTGTGTGTGTGTGTTGCCCCTGTGTCAAATTGTTCGGATATTTGTATGTGAGAGTGTGTGTGTGTGTGTTGGAGGGTATTATAGTGTGTAATAGCCTATTAAGACCAGAGCTCCCTGTAGCTGATGTGTCAAACAACTCCAAATGTTGTGGACTTACACAAACACACACGGGGATGTTTACCAGCTGTTTGAAGGCTGTCAGGATCAGAAGAGAAGTAGAGAGAAGGAAGAAAGAACAGCAGCCTCTTTACACTATCAAGTTAACAGAACTAAATTGAGTCCTACTCTGTGTATCAATGTGTCATAACAGTGAAGTATAGTGGGTTTCACTCAGTAAACAGCAGAGCATGTAAAAGTTCTGCATTTATTCAAGAGAGACAACATAACAGCATTTACATACTCAAATACTCAAACCAACAAACAACTGTTCAACAAAGAAATATTTCTAATAATAATCATAACACAACCTGCTTTCTGCTATCAAACTAAATAAATAAATCTGGGCATTGTATTTGTCTTTTGGTTCAACCATTTAGATGGCAACAGCTACACATAGAGATCACAGCCATTTATATTTAATTTAAACATCAACCACACAAACAGCAATGCTTTAACACAAAAATACAATCTGCAGTAATGGGGGATTTACATTACGCAGAACAATACTTCACACCTCTGACGAACTGAATACACACATACTGTATGTAAGAACAAATGACAACCAGCACCCAACTAAAATCTCTTTGGTTTTTTGATTGTCTGAGGATTTAACAACATGAGGAACCCTGTATTATTAGACCCTTAAGCCACTCCTCTGACTAGCAGCACATGCTCTCTTGCTTCCACTAGATTTAAAATTAGTTTGATGAATGAAATTAACAAATGGCTTCCCCTGCTCTTCACCCACAATTTCCTCCTTCCATTATAATCACACAGAACATCTACCAAGGCAGAACGTCTGTAGTACCTATGTGTCTGTGATCACTGCTGTTAGCCCTGCTGTTAGTCCTCTTTATTTTCTACTGACCAAAGAACACTCTTTCTTCTGACTAGTGTCCAATTTCTGATTGTCAGAGGAACATCTCCTCTTCAGCCTTATGGCACTGAGTGTTTGCCTGCGGCAGGATATTCATAAGCGAGGCTGAGGAGGAATAGTTATCAGCACATAAGTGGTGGTATGATGGCAGACTGTGCCTCATTAGGTATATGAGAAGAGAATTAGTCAAGCATTAGTCACCTTGTTCCTTCTTTTCCACACAGACGTTCAAGAAGAAAGTGTAACAACAGCAGCCTGCAGTTCCACTCTACTGCCTTTTAGGACAATTAATGATGAGTTTAGGTTAAAATCATTCTTCAGTGGGTGTCTTATAAATGACTAAACAGCAGTACATCTCATTCATTCTGATTCATTCATCAACAATCAATTATCACACAGTGGCAATGATCACAACTCATCATTACCAGCTATCAACGAATTTCAATTGTCAACCCCCTGAAGTTTTCCAAAGATGACATATAATGACTTATCATCCTCCACCTTCTAGTAAAAAATGCAATTGTAATTAAAATCATTACTTCATCATAACCCTCCACCACCTGATGCTTTCTTCTGGCGATAAACAGCTATTTTTAAGAACCAGCATCAAAATTCTGCATGTATTGTTATTACAATGTCATTGTTACCCCCAACTGCTCCTAAAGAGGAACAATGATTAACAGCAATCACTGTCGACAGTATGAATAATCCCTCCGCTGGCATTAAAAATCAGCCTCATTATCGCCATTATCTGTGCGCTTACCCCCCGCTGGGAGGTGCAACAGAAACCATTTCATCATCTGATGGTGGGGGGCTGGCAAACATAATCAGTCTTTGCTTTAGCGTCTTTTTCCTTCTTCTTGTTTATTTTTTTACACCATAGGGAAAAAAAAGTGTGTTGTTCCATCAGTCTTTGGTTTTCCAATTGAAAGCAGAGCAATCAGCTTGAGAAAAGGAAAATCAGATGCCTGCACAGTGGTGGAACGTACCACCACCTAATTACACTTAATCACATTTTCTTAACTTTCCTTAATGAAACCCTTTACTCCACACTTGTGTGTTCTTTTCTAGGGCTGGTATTCATGATTTGATATTGGCCACTTAGTTCCTAGGAAAATCTTAATTCTGCAGCATGAAATGATATTTTAAACAATGCAGTACTTTGTGGCAACAGTTGGATGAAGGTTATTTCCTGTGTAAAAATGAAAATACCACATGCACAAAGCCAGTTCATTGAATTTGTTGTTTGACATTAAAGACCTTGACTGTTCCTACACAGATCCTTAACCTCAACCCCACCTGATGAACTCAACAAGACATCAGTGGTAGATTAAACAAATGCTTTTATGGATGAATGGGAAATACCAGCAGCTAGGTTCCAAAGTCACGTGGACAGTTTTTTGCAAAGATTGCAGTCTCTTATAGCAGCAGACTAACACCCATAGTCAACAAACTTTATTTCAAGATCTATAATATAATAACTATCTAGAAAATAAAAAATAAATCATTATGGAAGACTACACCATCAGTGTGAAAGTGGTCACTGATTTAGTATTGTGGCTAATGTAGCCTCAAGTCTCCAGTGACAGTTATATTAAAATAAATGTTATTTATATAGTGCCAAATCACAGCAAATATCACCCCAAGGCACATAGTAAGATCAAGAACTTACAGCATTAAAGAAACAAACTCTCTTTAAAGGAAGAAACCTCCAGCAGAACCCCAGGGTGGAAAGAAGAGAGAGAAAACCCATGAAGAGAGAAAAAGCAAACAGACAAAGTTCCCATTTACGTTGTTTAGGTGTCTTGCTCACAAAACTATGTAATCAGTTTCAGAGTACACTCTTCTTTTTTAAACTCATCGATGGAAATTTCTTTTAAAATGAACATACAGTATGTATGTGCAAAGTCAAGACAGAAAGAGAGACATAAGTAGAAATTTCCAGAGAACCAAACACAAATTCTTTACACCGTCTGTGGGTAGAATAATGTCGCACTGCTGCTTACAGCTGCACTGCTGCAAGCACAAATCAGACTGCTGTGATCTGTAAAAGCCCGAGTATAACGTGTGTAGGCTATACATGCATGTATGTGTGTGTGTGTGTGTGTGTGTGTGTGCAGGTTACAGGTAGAGAACTTTGTTATTCACTAATTTCTTTGTGTGCTATCATGTGCACACATATAGTGTGTTTATTTATATAACTGTGCATGTGTGAGAAGGAGAGACAGCTTGGGGGATGCTAATATTTGTTGTGGTTCTTTGGTCAAACACTTCAGAGGAGTTGTTGGCGTTCTGACTTCAGAGCAGCTCAGCAGACGTGTTGAGAATTTGCGCCAGATAGGATAAGAGAGGAGGGGAGACTCACTGTGTACAGCTGCATATACACACAGCCTTCTTTGCTTTGTTAGTTTCACACACACACACACACTCACACAAACAAGACCTTCTCACAATCTCTCACACTCTCTCGAATCCACACACACCCATACCCATAACCTCCGTTGTAATGAGAAGCAACACGATGCAGGAGGGCATACTGATTATGCCAGCAATGCTTGGAGGTGTAGCACTGGGTGAAGGGTGTGTGTGTGTGTGTGTGTTGAAACACTGCCTGGCAAAGACTGACAGCTTGTGTAATGATCCCCATTCACCTGAAGACTGGTAACACATTAGTGAATGGGAAGGGAGGACAGAGTGACAGATGCAGGAAAATATAGTGAATAGTTTAAATTCATAAAGGAAGTCTGAGAAACAAAGAGATCAAAATTGAGAAAGAAAGAGAGAGAAACAACAAGGAAAAAGAAAAAAGGGGGAATTGGGGGAAACAAAGAGACAAAGGATCAAAGGAACAACAGGAGTATACGGTGTCGTGAATGTACGTTCAGACCAAGTGTGAAGCAGGATTTTTGCAGGATTTTTAAGCAGCACTAAATGCACTCACTGTATGGACATTTGCTGTAGCTGCTAGTTAGCAACTCATGCACTGATCTGGTGAGAGTGCGTTTCTTTTGCCCGTGTGGTTTTGTTCCCGAATGGTTTCTTGTTATGTGCACTGTCATGTTCAAACCACAAGAGAAATTGAGAGAACTGAAAAAGTAGAGGAAAGTCAGAAAGACAGACGAATCATAGAAGTTAAATGTAAGTCATTTCTTGCAGCCTGTGAGTTTTGAAGTTCTATCAGCTTCAGTGCAGCAGCAAAGGGCCTGCATTACAAAAGCAGGTACTGTATATTGATAGTTGGGAGGGCAAAATGGTTTGTTGGGCGGAAGCATAGAGGAGGTGAAGGGAATCAAGATTCTCCTGAGTTAAATGAATTGAAGACATTTAGAGGATAGACTGTTTGTCTAAGAAATATATTTTAGTCTATAAGGAAGCCCTTTTATTTTATTTTGGAGGGGTTGTTGTGCAGTATTCCCACTGATGGAAATAAAGAAACAGCATAAAGAAATCTATGAGCAAATCAATGATCATTACACACGCACAGGTTAGGCAGTGTGTCTCTGAATGTAATACTACATATAAACACTGCTGTGACTGCAAACACCCTGTCATTTGTTCTACACTTCTCCAGAGAAAAGGAGATTATGTTTTGACTTCAACTGAATAATAACGAAAGTAAAGAAGTGTCAAATGTAAGTGATAGTTGGTATTAGAATAAAGCACATCTTGGTGGCTTATCTCAAAGAGTTTTCAAAGGAAACTATACATGAGACACAGGGTTGTTTAATTTCACATTGTTTTGGATTACTTTAAATTGAAATATTTTAGATAATGCTCAGAACCTTCTGTTGTATCTTTAACAATTCTCGACAAGTTGTCAGCTTCTGCTGAAGAGTCAGTTAAAATATGAAGAAGATATAACTTAAATAAAACTAAAGATTGATAGTTGTGGACTATACATTAGTCAGATTTTTTTGCTTCTTTTGTTTAATTTTTCTTGTCTTTGTTATAACATCTTATTCAGATTAGTGTTTGTTTTAATTACACTGGCCTAACTAACAAGTTTAATCTTTAACGCTGCATCTTTTTCTATTAAACAACATCACACAGTGATAACTTATGAGTGTGATGGCTTGATGACACACTAAGACTTAAAACTGTGAAAATACGTGGTGAAATTAATTGATTCCAATGGCATCTGATTAAGGGAGTGAAACTGAAATGTGTCATGGTTAACTCGCTGAGGTAGATGAATTGAACTAGGTTGTAATGCTCCAGCTGTCACACATGTTGTCTTTACATATACTTACTGAAAACTGTATCGAACTATGACACAACTGTGGTGGATCAGATGAAAGCATGAATCTTGGGAATGAACATAAGCTAACTTTAAAAAAACAACAAAAAAAACCATATGAGTGCACATGAAGACTATAAAACACACATAAAAACAAACATTCAGGCACACACACTTATCCCTTCTCGTCTTAAGTGTCCATGATAACACACATACTGTATAAATACACTATACACACATACGTAGTGGTGAAAAAGCACACATAACCCCTCTTTGCACATATGTAAATGCTTGCCAATAAATCTGTTTATTTTGAAGGCATGCTTCTGTTGAATTATAAATGACCATATGGGAAGGTTGTTCTATGAACTGAGGGCTGAGAAGGAGAAGAAAAAAGGAGACGAAGAAGCAAAGAGGAGGGAGGAGGAAATAGAAGCAGACAGATGCCTCTAATGAGGAAACACTACTGTGCTTTGCCTCAACCCATAAAGTGTCAGAGGTAATAAGACAGGATGAATAGATGATGGAGAGTAGAGGAAAGGAAGAAAGGATAGGTGAGAAAGAGCTAACAAGAAGCGTGAGGCATGAGCTGAGTTACAGGCTAAAAGAAGGGATGGTGGTAGACTTTAAAGAAGAAGGGATGAGAGAAAAGATAATCAGTAGGTGAATTGAAATGTAGAAAAGATGAGCAAAAATGGTTGGCGAGAAAGGAAAGAGAGGCAAACAAGAAGAGGGGGTGAGAAAAAAGTTGGGACACAAGTGGGCAAAGATGAGAGGAGGAGAGGAGGGGAAGTGATGAGGAGACAGGAGGACAGGAGGCTGGTAGATTAACATTTATTCAGTGTACTGAAGGGATTTCAAACATGGCATCAACCGTTTGTGTTTGGCAGATGGCCGGAGGAAGAGTGCGTTAACACTTCAACTCAAATGAGCCCTTTCCAAACTGAGTCAGAGAGAAGGAGGTAGTGAAAACTGTGCTAGTGTATGTGAAGAAGTTAGAAAGAGGAGGAAAAAAAATAGAAAGAGGAGTTTGAAAAAGTCACAGAAAGTCAAATGTCCTCACAGGGATACAACGATCATCATGTCTGCCTTTGAGGGGATTTTTTAGGGTGAGATTTCGGGTGTTGGTCTAAGTCTCCCAAAGCCAGGCCACAAATTTAACCTCCCTTGTTGTTATCTGTCGAGGCTCAATGAGCATTTGCTGGGGTTAGAGGTGATGTCACTGGATGGAAATCAAAATGATTTTCCAGGCGACTGGATCAGACTTTAACCAGTAAACATAGACATCATTTGAACCTCTTCTTTTGTGAGACTTACGCATGAACCCTTGCTCCTGCTACTCACGAGGCTGGTGTAGTTCTTTTTCCTCTGGCTTTCAAGCTGGAAAACCAATGTTGGCCAGTTAGAAAACATCCATCGTCTTACTAATGGAATCACTCTGAGGTGGCAAACAGCTGCAGGATCATGCTTCATTTATAGGTCTATGGCAAATGTTTAAAAGGAGTTTCACAAAGTTGCGACTCACTTTAACCACAAACCACATAATTATTGGTCAGGTCTCTATGCTGCTGTTTATCCACACTTGCAAAAGAAGAAGACAACTACAACTATCCTAAAGCAGTATTTTTTCTGTCTATTCCAGCTGTCAAATCTCTATCATCTTAAGGAATGTGACCGTATTTAGTTTTAAGTAGCATGTTTAAATATTTGTTTGTTTCTTCAAAGCTAAGTTGCTCTTTAGCAAAAGTTTATACAAATTCACCCTCCATAACACATCATGTCTTAGTGAAAATTCACAGCAGATTAGGTTATTATTATATAAAACATTTGTAAAATGTAAAAATGTAAAGTGTCATTAATAAAAAAGTAGTAAAAGTGAACATTAGGGGCGTTAGGGGCCTTAATTCCAATATGCAATGCAATGCAGTGTGTATAGTGTTGAGAGACAAATTGTGTTGAGCTTTGTTGCTCTCAGGCTCCAAAACAATAAGACAAATCCCTTGTTTCAAAAGGTGAATTAAAGTTCAACCTGGCTGTGGAAAAAAGACAGAAGATGCTTTTACCCATATTTAAAGTTTTAGCCACTGCCGGTCTGTCTTTACACATTTCCTTGTTCTAATAAAGACGCACAAAGTCATTTCCCTGGGGGCCTTTTAAAACATTTTCTCAAGAAAATGAGCCTTTGCACAATCACAGCAAGAAAGATGGACAGTATCCATTACCAGACCCTTGTAATTAAAGGATTTGTACTAATAGCAAATTTATCATAATTCCTGTTGGCTATCAGGTCCTTGACAGGCTATTTCATTTCAGTGTAATGTTTCATTTTAAAGCCTTCAGGTTAGTGCATGTCTTTGCCTTGACATCGAAACCCTTGTAATGAGATACACGCGCATGTTTCTGTGCACAGAACCACGCACACTATGTTAGTACATAAGTGCAATTTCCAGACCACACTAGTCACGTATGTGTATGTGGGTCTAATGACTTAGACACACATGCAAATACGCACATGCACCTAAATGCGCACTACTACTAAACAGTTTAACAAAATTTCAGCCAAACAATCTGCTTCTCTTGTTCCAGCCTAATAGAGGCCTGAGGTCGCCTTGTGTAAGATAACAAACACGCACACTTTACATCCTCTGAACGTATAATTAGACATTAAAAAATGTCACATTCACACTTTAATTCACACTCTAATGGCCACGCATGCACGCACACACATTCTATAACCAGTATGTGCCTCACTCTGCACATCATTACAGCTGCTGCTCTTTTTTCTTAAAAATTAAGCTTCATTATGACAAAAGTCTTTTTGAATAAAATAGAGGCTTCAGGCTTTGATCATCAGGCAGGACCGAAAAAAAAACCCTCAGCAAACTTATTTTTTTTCCCATGGTAGTTTCCTGTATCACTCTTACCAAAGTGTAAATGAAAACATTTGCTTTTATTTAATTCCATCTCCCTGTCAAAGGTAGTTCGGATGTGAAACGTTGGAAGTCAGATATAGCTACCCTGACTGACTCATCTGCTAAAACCAAGTTCTACTGACATCTGACTCCCAGCAGGAGGTTACGTCCCACAGTACACAAACCCTGAGTTGTAGGGGGTCACTGACTTTTTGAAGAACAGTGGCCAGGAACAGGATGTGGGCCAGGCAGATGAATGCTGGTCGTCCAACTAGCATGTTTCATTAAATGAATGGTTGGACTACTTTTTTTATTGCCTCTTGATAGTTAGTACAGGCTTTGTATGGATGACTCTCTCTAGTACTAGTTTTTTGTCACCTTATCTAAAGGCTTCTCAATGTTTGCTTAAATAAAACTGTCCAGAACTTGCTGAACATTTTGTTAAAACAGGACATGTCAAAATAAAGAAAAAGTAAAGACTACTAATTTGACCAAGCCTTTGATACCACAGTAACTTGTGGCACATGATACATAATAAGCTATATTATCTCAGACAGGCTCACTGAAAGAATCTGAGGTGTACTCCTAACATTTAAAATCCTAATATTGTTTTTACTAAATGGGTGACCCATGAAAACCAGCTATGAAGAATGAAACATACCAAACCAATACCCAACTGAACTTCAGTCAAGCTGAACAATTAATAATCAACAGTTTCCAGTTGAAGAAAACATCAAGTTTTTTGGTTCACACCAAATTAACCAATCCAAACCAAAGCAGACCATCAAGAACCAACACAAGTAATTTGATATAAACCATACTGAACCAAACCAGACTGACCTAAACCACACCAAAATGAACACCACAATCAGCAAAAGTCCTGCAGGAACAGTCTATGTCATTGCACTACTCACAAGCGATGATGTTGCCATAGCGATTCTTGTTGCGGTTCTCGTCCTTCTTGGCCGTTTCCCAGGGCGCCGTCTGTCCCTCTGCCAGGGCCTGAACATATACATGTGCACATGCAAACACACAGACAGACACGCATGTGAAAATGATTTCATATTGAGGTATAAGCACACAGAAAAATGCACGCACATATGGGCCTGATGCCCAGAGCTTGTACACTAACACATGCAGGGAAGGAGATGATGAGCAGTTAACAGTAACATGAATATTAATGAAAAGTCAATCAGCTTGTTGGGTTTGAAACAGAGCATACTATTTATCACTTAGTGCACTGAGGTTATTGTGACTCAATGCTGGCAGGCGGGTCACATGTAATTCAACTTTCAAAACAACCTAATAAAAATCTGTAGGCCTACTTCTTCCAAACTTAAATTCATGATGGAAAATGTATATAAAAATGATGGAGATAAAAACAACTCAGTGTTTCTGCTGGTAATATATCTCAGTGGTAGCCTGCCACGCCAAAATCTTGCCATTCCAAAAATGTGTACATCAACCCCACCAATTAATCATATAATCAAACACCTTGGTGACTCACTGCAATTGGCATGATAGGCTTCTGTATTACACATTACAGTCATGTAGCAGATGTTCTAATAATAACTGAAGACCTGCTCTCACCATTTCCCCTGAAGATAACAGGATTCAGGAAGTTCTTAGTTATTTACAATTTCTCCAAGTAGTAGCTTTTTAGTGAACAATTCAGGATTTGAGATTTTGGCAACACTAACAACTGGGCAGCAAAAAGTATTCAGAGACAATTCTGTCTGGAGGTGAAGCTTAAATGTAATTGTACTGCTCAAAAAAATATAAAAATGTTAGCACAATATTGACGTCTGTCTTTCACAGCAGTGATGTCCGCCTGCAGTTACAATACATCAACTCCTACTGTGCAGAAACTATACAGCTCTTCACTTATTTTGTTCAGTGTTAGTTAACTGGTTTAATTTCCTCTCACTACAAAGTACATAATGTTAGTGTAACTTAGCCACTAAGTGGATTTCCAAAATGCATCCCCACTGGCAGATACACAGCACAGAAGTTATGGCCAGATCTATCAATCCAAATCAGGTCAGTCGTCTGCCAGGTAACTGTTCACCAGATTTCAGCCAAATTGGTCATACTGATCAGCAGACCAACAGAAAGGGGTAAAAAAAGACATAACCTCCTTCCAACTTTCTTGGCAAAGGTAATGCATTTAAATTCCCATACTGAATTAAAAAGTAACCAGCAGAGAGGAGTAACTTGATGGATGGAACAAAATATATTCCTGGATGCCTTCAATTCTTAAAAAAGTGTAGGCAAATGCTACAGATGCTGAGAAAAGACAAAAAGAAGTTTGTGTTTGTTGTTCTGTTGGTTTAGTCTGAAAGAGAATATTCTGTCAGTCCTTTGTTGGAGGAGAGAAGACAGATTGTCCTTGCTCCCTGCTGTGATGTTGGCCCGTGTGACAAGCCTTACACACACAGCAAGGACAAAACGCGCACGTGAGGTGTGTGTTCATGTGTGTGCATGTATGTGCTTTATATGTGAAAAAGACAGAGCAGTTCTCATACATAGCAAGTTAGCTTATGCACACGTTTGTCTAAATATAACTATGAGTGCATTTGAGTGTGTGATTTGAGAGAGTGTACTGTACATCTGTGTGTGTAATAAAAATATATGTGTATGAGAGAGTGTAAGATCACTCTCAAGCTTGTGCTAAGCAACCAAACCCCAACTCACAAAGGTCGCCATATGGACGCCTAACTATTTTAGAACAACCATTATAACACACTGGAAGAGGTCACACTCATTCTCTCTATAGGGACGAGTGAACAGTCCTTTTTGAGTCCATTAAGGGCGCAATACCAGACAACAGCTTTCACTTTCAGACACTGATATGACCTACATACACACACAGACACACACACGCACACACTATACTATACAAATGCGCTGTGACAGAAAGACAGACAACTAAACTTATCGCTCAGTCAAGCAGAAAATTGATTATTTTAAAGCGGCATATGTGTCTGAGTGTGTGTTTTTGTGTGTACTGTACAGTATGTGTGAATTTTCTCTGCTGAATACATTAATTTATAAAACCTAGGCTGAAATTCGTATTTTGGACGTATTAAGTAGGAGGCTTCTGTAGGAAGGGTATGTGTGTGTGTGTGTGTGTGTGCGTGTGCGTGTGTGCACATTTACATAAGGTGTGGGTTGCTTGCCATTTTTCAACCTGAAAATAACAAGACAGTCTTAATCAAACTCTTCATCTGACTTACATCACTTTTTGAATTATTAATATTCTATATAAAAACACAGTGCAGTGGGTGGAGAGAGGAAGACACACACACACACAGCATTTGTCATACCAGGGAGTGGGAACTTCAGTTTTCCTGCATTAGTAGTTAAAATTAATTAATATCATTTAATTCACACAATCATTGTGTTTGTTTTTTACAAAGTATGATTTATGTTCTGCTGTAATGTAAAATGCAAACAAAAGTAAAGTTCAATATGGATGTCTATAGGCTTATAGATGAGCACATAAAATGTTCTTTATCCTATGACAAAGTAGTATTTATGTGTAGGTTACAATAAAGCAGACAGCTTCAAACAACTGAACTATCCCTTTAAATGTGAAATGTGTTGTTGTTGGTGGTGGCGTGTTGACAGTGTCGCTGCTTTAGGTGGTACTGGACCTAATGGAGCAATGAACACTGGAGCTCACGTCACACACGGAGATGGGGACAACAAGGCACCATATGGGGTTTGGTGGCCCATACATACACACACTCACACAAAATGCTGTTCTTAGAAGAACAATAGAGCAACAGATATTGTACTGTATGTTAACATGACTGGAAGCATCCACACAAACACAAAAAACAGAACTAGTACATGGGAATGCACTGTATGTGTATGTTGTGTTCATGCTCAGCTACCAGCTAGTGCTAAAGCTCTTTTCGTCTCTCTCGCTGTCTCTCTGACTTACACACACACACACACACACACGCACACACACACAGTGGAACAAATCATATTTGGTCTCCCCTGAAACATATCAGTGGGTATAAACCAAAATGACAAAAAGCAAATGAAAATATAACGTACGGCATCACGGAGGGACAGTTTTCAACACGCATGCAGACACGGTAATAGAAACTATTCATTTCTATGAAAGTGGGAAAAACAAAAGTGTAGGGAGAAACAGACTCTTTGTGTCTTTTCGAAGAATCGTTTTCAGTGGTTGAGACAAAGAATAAAAGTATAAGGATAAAGCAAAGTGGGGTTAAGTAGAGGAATAAATTAAAGGGAGGGAATGAAGATTTTGAGGGACAACAAGCCCATGGTCGAGTGTGTACGACAAACAATCATAAAAATGTCTGTATGTGATAAACTGTTCTCTTAACAGACAAACAGGCAGAGAGAGTGAGAGGAAAAATCAAGTTCCCATTTATAAAAAAAGAAAGAAAGGGGCAGAATACTGCAGTAAGGATGATGAGAGAGATGGGATGGGTGGAGCAAAGAAAAAGATGAATTAAAGAAAAAAAGACGACACGAATGAAACATGGTGTAGGCAAACATAAAATCAGTAAAAGAAAGAAGTAGAGGGCAAATAAGAACAAATACACCAAGAGAGAAAGTTAGAAAGAAAAGAACAGAAAGCAACAGATAAAGTTTGTTTTACTGTCTCTCTGTTTGTTTTTCTGATCATCCATATTGATGAGGTTAAGAGTTAATAATTGAAAAGACTCTTCCTTCCTCATAAAACCAGATCCAATCCTACTATCTCTCTCATTCACACACGAATACATAAATACACATAAGCATACACTACACAACTGGGAAGTGACAACAGGGAAAAATGAGGAAATACAGATGTTGCATATGTAAAGCGGGACCTAATTACTGAGCCATACTGCTGAAGATGCAATAAAATTTTTATTTTCAATTTTTAATTTTAATCATTTAAAAATTCATTAAAAATTTTCATCTGTGATGTAGAAAACATTTAAATATAACTGAGGAAAATACAGTAAATATGTTCATATATCATCTTAAAATGCATCCCATCTCTTAGCAGTTTAGACACTTTTAGAATTGTCCACATTTTACTATAATATTTCTTTTATTTATGTGGGATTAAAATACATTTCAATCAAAACTTAATTTGAATCTTTAAACTTTGCAGAGTAACTACTGTACCAAATTCTATCCAGGGTTGTGGTTGTAGGGCTATACCACGGTTCTTATTGTGAAAGAAAATCCTTCCCTCTCTGATTCACTGTTATATCTGCAGTTGCATTTACACTTTCTGGGGTCACAGGAAAATTTAATTATACCTATTATCTGGATGCATAGCTGCAGACCTTTGGCCTTCTTATAATAACTGCTTGTAATGTTGTCAGTCTAAAGATTGATGCCTGTTTTACTGTTGCTCGCATTACAAACCCCTTGTACATGTGTGTGTATTCACCTCATATTCTTCTTTGAAACCGTAGCCCTGTCCACATTTCATCTGGGTAATGTGCTGGAGGAGGTCTGCAACTCGAATAGCTGGCTGGAACTGGCCTGCCTGGAACTGACCTACAGGAACAGAAACGTGTTACAGAGAGAGAGGGAGAGAAAGTGAGAGATGAATACATAATCAGGAGGACAGATACAGTAAATACGTGGGCAGAGAAGTAGGTGGGTGGATTGAAAAATGAAATGATCTTGAAAATCATTATAAGCTATTTCAGTTCAAATCAGTCCTTATGCATTAATAACCTAATAAATGAACTAAAATAAAATACCTACTTTTTCTAAACAAGGTGTTAATCACCTTGTTTAGAAAAAGTAGGTATTTTATTTTAGGGTTAGGGTTATTTTATTTTTAGGGTTAGGGTTATTTTAGTGTCTGTCCTGGTGACTGACAGGACAGACACTACACAACAAGATAATTAATCACCTAACCCAATAATTAACTACTTTTAACACTAAAAATTCTGGCAGGGGCTTTAGTGCAGCGTCACTTTGACTATGCTGCTAGATTTTGGCACAGCAGTTCTTCTCGATTCAATGAAACCAGGTTGTGAGCTCATTTAGACGCGGCATATTTACGGTACCTCAAATATCTCACGGTGGAGAGTGAGAAATGATCAAAATCAAATTAACTCTGGCTTTTAAAATGATAAAAAATATGGCATCTGGTTATTTTAGCTTGGTTGGTTCATTATAATTATGCAACACTGCTGCATTTCTTTGAACAGTATATTTAGACAACCGAGAGGGTATTAAAATCTTGCCGAATCATTTATTGTTGACTAGTTAAGTTGTAATTTTCTATTTCGTGCTATAGTTTTTAGTTTTTCTGTGCTTTGACCTGTCTTACTGGATTTAACATCTGCCATCTTTTACCCCACTTTCCCCTTGTAAGGAGCACAATTGACATAAGCTTTTAGCTCTATTTTGTTTTTATCCTCAGCCACGTTAATTGTATAGCAAGATGGTAGTCTTGTATGTACTTTTATTATTGTCAGATAACTAACCTGACCTAGCTACTGGCTAAATAATATATTAACTAGCAAAACTGACTGACTGACTTAACTACCTTACTAACTAATTAACTAACTATCTAACTACATGATTACTACTAACCAACTTAGATAAAGGCTGATTAATTAATTACCTAACCAGATATGTAACAAATTAGCTTAATTTGTCACTGTTTGGCTAGCTGACTACCTACCAAACTAACTACATGACCTACCTATTGGGTGAGTAATTTATTAACTAACCAAATAACTGACTGACTTAACTACCTACCTGACTGACTGGCAAACTGACTAACTGACCTATATACTGGCCAACTAATTAACTAGATAACTAACTGGCTAACCACATAACTAACTTGCTGACTGACTAACTGTTTTAGCCAGCTAGCTAACTGACCAAGCCAACTACCAAACAACCAACTGACTAGCTACTACCTGACCTATCTACTGGCTAACTAGCTAAGCAAATAGCTACGTTCTGTGCACGTACCACTCTGGTAGGAGAGCTCCACAGACTCACAGCCTCCGTAGGGAAAACTCTGCAGGGTCAGAGAGGGCTGAGCAAGCGATGGCTGGCTACTGTCTGTTAACGGACAGAGAGAGAAAATATGTTACCATGACAACCAAACTCAATCACTGACCACTCCTACACACACACACACACACTCAGTAGATATGTACACTGTTGACACACGCTGTCCTGTATGGACACACCAGGTGAGGGAAAACTGGCTACAGGTGACAAGTGATGAGTTAAATCAGTCACTTAACACCCTGAGCCCTGATTGGTCGGCATGCCGCTAGGACAGTTAATTGGAATATCTCTTCTCCAATTTAGGAAAAGACAGATTAATTGAAGAATGCATGGGCTCCATTCGGAATGACAGATGGAGACATGATAGATGGAAGGTTCAAAAGATAGTGGAAGTGAAGGAATGTCGGATGTCAAGAGATGGGCCAAAAGACAGATAAAGAAGAGACTTTTCTGAATTTCTTTTGGGGGAAAGCTTGTCAAACTGTGTGAAAACAATATGCAGATGCTGCAAGACTGGAAAGAGAAATTAGACTTCAAGAGTTGGATGATTTAAGTTTCATTCATTTAAGTTTTTTAAGTATTTAAGTTTAACGTTATTGGACAGTTATGAAATCTTAAACAGTTCATGTTTTAATCTTCTCATTGTGAATAAATTCAGAATAAACACACGCACAGTGCTAGTGCTGTATGTGTGTATCTCAGAAAGACAGGGGGTTGTGATATAAAACTGCATGACTGTGTTTCCTTAATGGAGCTATTTGCATGTTAATGATAGCTGTGGATTCATTAGTGGCATAAAGTGGCTCGTCCATAAGCCAATCCAAACACTGGCTTCCCTAAACTAATGAAGACTGAGCTGGACACATGGGTCACTTTGCAGCTCCCGCTCTGTGTTGTCATGCGTGTGGTCAGGAAAGGGAATAACGGATCAAATAGGCTTACAATGAGTGATTCAAATTAACTGACAAGTTGCTGTGTGAGATGAAGGAGTTATAAAAGAGCAAAAGACAGAATGAGAAGGTGAGGGAGAAGTAGAAGAGAAAGGGGGAGATGAAAGGAGAGGAGCTGATTAAAGGGGAGGTGAGGAAAATCAAAGAGAGAACAGAGGGGGCAAACAGAAGAAAGCAGAAGAACAGCTAAAGGCAGGAGGAAATTACAAGAGGAGGGGAGGAAAAGGAAGATAAGGGGAGAAGAAAAGAAGTAAAGAGAATATGTGATGAAACATGGAAGAAGATGAGAACACGAAGAAAAAAGGAGGGAAGAGAAACAAAAGGACAGAAGAGAGCTGAGGGAAGGAGAGATGAGGGCAGGACACAGACAAGGGAGAAAAGGTGAAGGAAAGACAGGAGTAAGGAGTTGAGGAGACAAGGAGAAGCAAGGAAAGGTCAGGACGAACACAATCTGTGCGTTCACTGACACAGAACTGGGTTGTGCTTTACACTCGTCCTTCACTGAACAGTCCAGAACAGTTCAGCTGAGATTTTACTGCAGAATTATTACAGAAATCTGTACAAACTCACATCACCCTCCTGTTCTATCACCACATTTGTACTCATAATGCGACTCTGTCTTCTCTGCTTACTGAAAGGTTAGAATATCTATACATAATTAATGTGCCTCTACTCTGTCTGGATCTTCAAAACTGTGGTCCACAGACTGTATCACGTGGTTTAAGGGTTGTGGTTAAAGGGAAAGCTGTGGAAAGAGATGACCGTGGATCAGCTGGTATAGGCCACCCTTTGTTGCCTTAAATGCAGCGACCTGTCCACAAGAATTTCCCAAAGGGGGTAAATAAAGTATCAATACAACCATCAGAGACCCACAAAGATGTGTACACGCACCAAAGTTTTGCATTTGTCTCTGAGACCCTGAAACATCCCCAGTGCTCCTGGCAGCTGCCTCCAAGGTCACAGGTACCGTATGTCTCTGGTGAGAGTATGAATGCAAACTCATAAGATAAGACAAGCACGTCCATGCACATGCTTGCCTCTCAGTATGTGGGGTTTTTGTGTATAAATGTGTGCGCGTGAGTTAAACTCACCAAGGTCAAATATGCATTAAGCCAGGCATGAAATGGAGTCATAGCTGCAGCTCCACAACACTGACTATGATAAAGACATCTCAATGCTAATGGGGAGATTTATTGACCCCACAGTAACAACGGTGTGTGTGTGTGTGTGTGTGTGTGTGAGCCCATGACATAGAGACGTATGGCGAATGTTGAGTGTGTGCGGGTAGTGTGTGTTTTGATACTGTAAGAGAGAGCCATTGATTCTGAGTAAGAGCAAATTCTGTGTTAGAAGGTTTTTTTGCATGTGTGTGTGTGCATGAACGCAGTTTATGCTGTCAGTGAGTGTGTATCTTAATGCGGTCCTTCATGCTTGACAGTGTGCTATATAAAGTTTCCTCCTCCTTATCCTGTGACTTTATTAAGACTCAGTTATGGATGACTTCCACTCAGTGTCACAGTGTTAACTCTTAACTCTTTCTCCTCAACCAGTGTGCTCTATCTACCTGTATTACCAAACACAATAGTAGTGGTATAGTAAAAGAAAACTCTCCAAAGTTCATAGCGAAATGTTCTTAAAAACTATGTAGCCTTCACTTGTGTAACCTTTGCATGATTAATACAAATATGGTTCTGCAATAGTGTTTTATTACATTTTTGTAAAGATGTTTGCATTCTGGCAAGTGAAGAAGTAGGCAGCTTTGGCTTTCAACCACCCTGAAACTTTTCTGTTAATTTCTATGTATCATATATCATTTTTTTGTGTATTTTCTATTTGTATGTATTGTTTTATGCATATGTATATATCTATATATCTATATACATATAGATAAATATATATATATACAACACTCACAAAAAGTTAGGGATATTTGGCTTTCGGGTGAAATTTATGGAAAACGTGAAAAGTTCACACTACAGTGATATTATATCATGAAAGTAGGGCATTTAAGTAGAAGCATGCAATGGTGATTTCCT
>JAUMHL010000025.1:25094431-25144559 GCA_032362345.1 Sandelia bainsii
CAAAAGTTTAGGGAAGGTCACATTAAGTTCACCTGTAAAGGTCATAGTGCATTTTAGGTTCATCCTGAAATTTCACCTGAAAGCCGAATATCCCTAACTTTTTGTGAGTAGTGTATATATACGGTATATATAAAACAAAACTGTAGACAACAAGTATATATAAGTGTATATAATAAATATATATAAAGAGATTATTTTAAAAAGTACTAATGGACAGCTAACAGCCAATTAGATTCAAGTACTTTCTGTAGCCATGATATATAGGATTGAATTTCAAAAATGTTATACAGTATACAATCATGATCTACTAAAGAAATTATGTCATTACAGTAGCAACTAATTAATCATCATAGTAATCATCTACATACAAACTGCTTTTATTTGTCACAGCATGCATCAGCTAGCACACACAGAGTATTAGATCTGCAATAATCAACAAGAATTCAAACCAATTAAATTATGCTTAAGACTACACATGGTGCTACAGCAACACAAACATTATTTCTTAGATAAAAGCAGTAATAGGGATATATTTATTCAACCAATTATCATGAAAATCCAAGCTACCACACGCCTGTCACCTGTAGCTGAGTAAAGTAAACATTACATGTACATAGCACCATGCAATTCCTCCACATTTACATACAAGATGATAAAAATATCTTTTGCTGCAGCCAAATCTCTGCAAACGTACACAGTGTCATGAAATGTAAATAGCAATCTGTGCAAACCTTTTACCATTACAGGTTAAGAGCTGGATCCACTCTTGTACTGTTCTTAGATGGAAATCTTAGCAAGAAGCCTTATAAAAAGGTGGAAAAGCTGTGGCTGGTAACTTAATCTTGCTCTCGTTCTCGTTCATTTTTTTTCTCTGAAGCACAAGGTTAAGTTCACCTTCATTATATTGCCACAGAGCCAGGTAGGTGAAATTTGGTGTGGATGAAAAACCGCTGGGATATTTGGAACACATGGAAAGTATAAGTGCAGCTGAGCTATTATTCAGGGAAAGAGGGAGAGGAAAGGGGAGCAATAGAATGAAGGAAATGAAAAGAGTAGAACATGAAAAAGGAATTTTAAAATTAAGTCCAACAGGGGGTTGCAGGTACAAAAAAATGATACTGACCTTGTGTTAAAAAATGAGTCCATATGTCATTTGTGCCAGCAGGTACTTATGGCCAATGGTAATGCATTATAGTTAAGCAACCTGAAGCAGCTGAAGTAATTATAGCATGAGCAAAGGAGAAAGTTGAGTCATGTAGTTATAGAGCGAGAAAGTCAACACTGGTAGGAGGTTGGGATGAGTGGATTGATAAGAAAAAATAATTTTCCACAGCTGACTTGTTCTAAAGTAGAACACAGTGTATTTTAATACTTGCCATTACACAATGGTTATTACTGTAACTATAGCGAAACACATTTTAAGCTACCTTTAAGCATTTAAAACTACCTTTTTTTATTAAACCTAAGGATATAATTTTAGGTCTAAATCTCAGAAAGCTGTTTTTGTGATTTAGTGTAACCAAACCGTGATGACTCCATAATTGTAATCAAGAGTCGCTCCTATGGGATGTACGAGAGGCTATGGGCAATAACCTACTGTATATGGTCGTTTAGGTTGGAGGACTTCCCTTCATGTAGGGGAAGGTTGAAGGCCTCAGTTCACTACATTGAGGACACACAATGTGTTTGTTCAGTGTAATCCTCATTTTCTACATTTGCCTAAATTGATCTTATAGACTGGAAAAAACAACAGGTAACACTTAATTGATTTAAATAAGTTGAACTTAAGTCAGTTAAGTTGATCCAACTAAACTTGTTATAGCAACTTAAATATTTCAAGTTACTTTAACTATTTAGTTCGATAAATGTAAATGAAATATTTTCAGTTGTTCTAACTATTTAGTTTGATCTACCTAATAGAATTAAGTTTAACTTACTTAATTGAATTAGTTTTGTTTTACGGTGTACTTTCCTTATTTTTTGCATACACTGCAGAACAGTGAAATTAGATTTTTAACAGTATTCAGCGTGTTATACAAAATAACAAAATAGAGCTTAATGTAAGGGGAGGGAAATGTGTATTGAAAAAGTAAATAAGGAAGGCAGAAGATGAATAAGTGAGGAACAAGGCAGAAATAAACTGAGTTTGGGAAACAGACAAACATGTTCCGACAGACTTGTTAGATAAACATTATGTACTTAATTACTTTGCAGTCCACTAAACTTGTTTGCAAATTCAGCTTGCATGATTTCAAAACTGAATTTAAATTGGGAAATCCAAGAGAGAAAACAGATGGAATGAAAGACGAAACAAAAACACAAAGACAGAGGAGGCGAAGGCAAGCTAGCAAGCTAGAGAAGGAGAGCAGTGAAATAAAGGAGCGATAAGTGGAGGATGAGAGGCAGCAGAATATATATCTGCTGTGCAGGTCAAAGAGATCAACTGGTCTAGACAGTATCCCAGCGGTTTACCTCATTTCACCTCCCTTCTTCTGACAAGAGAGAAATCACTCGCAAAGTGTAGCTCAGACTGTGTGTGTATGTCTGTGTGCCGGGCTGTATGTGCACATGTTTAATGGCTACAAGTGCGTGTCTGCACGTAAAAGCCCCTTCTTTTGAAACTTTAAGGCACCAGAGTCAAACACAGATATATGTGTGTATGTGGGTGTTTTTTTTGTGTGTACCAGATACCACACACTGATCTGTGAAGTCACTAAGCTGCTGCACAGCAGACAGACACATCTGCCTCACAGGAGAGTTCTTTTTTTAATAAACCAAAAAAATGAGTCTTACCTTGCAAGTAAGGACCAAAGAGACGGAGAAAGAAAGACCAGTGGACATAAAGACTTCCAGACAGACAGACAGACAAACCTTTCCTATTTCCCTCTGTTAAGAAGGATTAATTTCATATCATCACAGGTTAGGGAGGCACTGTTTGCCTCCAGTACCTAAGTATTGTATGGGCAACTACTGACTGATGCATGAAGATAACTAACAGACACATGAGGGATTAAAGAAATAATTTGCTGTATTTTCATACAAATGAATGTTTTGCTGTGGATGACCAGAAAAAGCATGGAAGTGATTTAGTGTTAGTTTTTTTTTGTTTTTTTTCCTTTTTAACAGCTGGTGTCTTCTACTTGTTTTTATGTGAGGAAATCCTCTAGTACACAAGAAATGATGCCTTTTACATTCCTGCTGCGTCTGAAATGGTTCACTCATTCACTACTCCCTATAAAAAGTCGTGGAATGGCAATTTTCATGGGATGCATTGCACATAGGATTGTTAGCAGAAAGTAGTGCATGTGCAATGGACGCTAAAGACCTTTTTTTGCAATGGAAACTATTTTTGTGGTTCATTTTGTGGTAAAGTTGTTTTTACCTGTCTCACTTGACGCTGATCCTCCTGATCTACTAATATATTTTAATTTGACATATTTGATTCTATCTAACTACAATAACAGTTTAATAAATCTAAATATAACTACTGTATATTAAGCTTAGGCAGCTTGACAAAGACTGACAGAGCAAGAGAAATACAGAATAACAACTGAGAAACCACAAAATGTGACTATAACCAGATATAACCTGTGTAAGCAGGCAGTCAAGATGTGGCTGGAAAAGAGCACAGAGGCTCAATCTTCCCTGAGCACATAAAGGTTAAAAATTACTATCTCTCAACCCTGCTCTCACCTTCAATTACCCAGCACTGCCACATTATGGCCAAACAAAATGACTACTATTAGCCATAATCACCTTACATGCAGCCTTAATGCTATGCTGAACTAGACTGGAGAAAATAATTGCCTCTCAGTAATGCTGTGGAAAAACTACTTCCAATACAAGTAGGACTGTGGACAGAAATTATGAGCTCTTTGCACAGGAGGTAGAGGATTCAGCATCACATCCTCAAAATATTCGCCAAAAGACACATTTAAAAAACAAAGTGTCCCATCACCGAGGCCTGCTGGCAGGGATTTAATCTTTCACTTCAGTGGTATATATGCTTTGACACAACGTTAAGGATCCTCTTCTTTTTATTATTATTTATGAACTACAGTACTGAAAGTGGTATTTGCTGTAATGACAAGCCTCTAGAAGTGCTTGGTGGCATTAGTATTAGGACCCAGGTTGGAATATTATATTAATGTTTAAACAATGCAGGCAACTTTTTTAATATGGATCTGTGAAATGAAACAAGATGTCCGCGTAGTCTTGTCATCTGTACAAATAGTGTCACCAACAAAGACATGGCTTTTACTCCATTACTGCTATGTGTACTCTTTAAGCTTAGATGCCTTTAAAGAAGGCAAACAGGAATGCACTAAAGACGACTGAAGCTGATTTAGTGGACTTCTGGGTTTTTGCATGTTGTATGTGTATCATTGCATGTTTGCAACTGAGTGTACCTAATTAACCACAAAAAAACTTCAGATTCATGGGAAAACATGTCTTCTGTACCAACAGCACTGAAGCGTTGTCCTTGGCCGCATATAAAAGGCTGACGAACAGTGTTGCGTAACCTTTAAACATACATCAGTGTCTGGGAAATTGATTTTTTTGAGGAAAACGTGTTTGCACATGAAATGCGTTCCACGCTGCAGTGGCTTTCTACTGATCCACTGGATTTATGTCGCGTCAATGTTAACACGCTGTAAAGTGAACGTGTGTGAGTTTGCACGTCTGTGCATATTTGTAACTTTCTGATGTGCCCTTGTCTCTTTATTCATAGTTGTATCCTTGTGCTGTATATAATACACTGTGTGTGAGTGTTGGTTTGTGTGTAGGTGCTTATGTAGGTGAAATTTTGTGAGAGATTGTGTGTGTGTGTGTGTGTGTGTGTGTGTGTCTGTGTGTAAAAGTGTGTGAAATCCCATTTCCATAGCCAAGAAAACACCTGAGCTATGGAGAAAGCTATATACAGTAGATAATTCCAAAAGAAAATAAACACACACACACACACAGAGCTAAACCCCACTCTGCATCGCATACTGGATTTACCCAAGCTCCTTCTCCCCGTCTTTGATCCTTCAATCTGTATGTCTCTTACACTGTCGTCTTAATAACTTTCTTCTCTCTCTTGCACCTGTCTCTCAGCTCTCCTTCTCTCTTCAAGCTATTGAAAAACAATCCTCTCATGCACCATTCGGGCTCGTGATACCATTATCCATTTTCAAAAGCCTGAAAGTTATTGGAATGTGTCTAAATGCTGAATTCTTACAAGTCAAATGTTATTTATTAAATAAAGAAATTCAGCTATACCCTTGGAGGTCACCTCAGCCATAACAACAACGACAACCATAACGTACTCAATGGATCATTAAAGTAATAATAAGTAATAAGTAATAATGATATGTAATAAGTAATAATGTAATAATGATATGTAACTATGGTGAATGTACATATGTTTGAAATAAATTTCACTAAACTAATCTAAACTAAAAAACTAATAATAGAACCAACACAGAACACTGTCTGCAAAATGTGTTTCATATTTCTACCTGACTTACTGACTTTGCCACTTGCTCTATTTGTTTTCCTGTCTTGAGGCCAAACAGAAATTGTTTTCTTTATTCTTTATGGTATATGTGGTCTGTTTTCAATTAGGCAGCTAGCTGGGGCATTCTGGTGTTACACCATAAATAATTAAGTCGATTAGGACTTGATGGTAACGATGAGGATGATGAGGAGGAGGATGGCAGCATGCTCGGTCAATCTGCAGATCCTCCTTCCACTAATTTACTGCTTCCATCAATAAAATAATTGCAGCGCTCAGCATGATGAGCAAACTGCAGCTGTATGATGTACTGTGTGTGGATGGATGAACGAGAGAAGGAGAGGTGGGGAGATGAAAGAAGAAATGAGGAGATATGGAGTTTATAGAAGGGAAAGAAGAGCCAGGATTTAAAATGGAGTGATGTGTTGTATATACTTTACAACTGGATAGATGGTTGCTAGGATAGTTGGAAATAATTGAACACATTAAACTAGAAAAGAAGAGGTGATGACGGGATAGAGGAGTGGGTGGACAGATCAACTGGCAAGAGGAAAAGACCACGAGAGACATGAGAGATGGAAGAGTTAATGGATCGACACATACCGTGTGCAAAAATGGAGAAGCCGTATTTATAAAATGGATAAAGGGATGGATAAAAGGAGGAGGAATATCAGGAGTAGAAGCAGAAGGGACAGAGGTTGCTTTGGGGGCTGGAGAATCAAACAAGAGATTGATGATGGGTGTATAAAAAAGGAAAGACAGCATGAAATGAAAAAGGTTGTCTGCTAGCAGTGGAATTGAATAAATGGACTAACAGATGTTAGGACAGGATATACTGTTCCATGCATAAAACAACAGATGAGACGAATATATTTAATTCTGCTGTTTCTTTCTGTCAGATTGTAGGGAGAACAGATGGTTTGAGAAAATGCTAACGTCACTACGTAAAGCTGTAGGACAGCAAATTTATAGCATTGCACAAATCGCTCAAGCGTTTTTTTTTTTCTTTTTGCATTCTGCTTTATCGTGCTTTGATGTGCATCAGCAAATGGCACAGAAACCTGTGTAGCCAGTTGTGTAGAATGCAGTAAATAAGCTTAAATACATGAGGCTGCAATACTGTTGGAAAATATAGGTAGAATTTTCAGTTTTTTTTCCTCCCTCCCTTTTCCTTCTTGAGCTATTTGTCCACTTCTTTTTGGTCAGTCTGTTTTTTAAAGCAGATAAAAGACAAACTTGACAGGGATGTCTCTCTGTCTGCTTCTCTGGCTGCCTGTTTCCTGGGCTATTAACATATGGGCTCAGCAGGCATAACAGTGTTACAGCTGGTTAACTGCTGAGTTTTAGGATGAGACATACTTTGATTTCTCCAACCTGGACAGGACAAGGAAGGACAATGAGAGGTGAGAAGTAGTCCAAAGAAGGTGCGGGGACGATGTGAAGGTAGACATGATGACAGGGGAAGGGGAAACTGAAGAGAGCAGAAATGGGGAGTGGAGAGGAGGATGGATGAGGGGAGGTGTGGCAGCAAGATGACGAGCTAGCAGCTGGTTGATAAGTATTATCTAGTAAAACAGAAACACTCTCGTAAAAGGAGACTGGCAGACAAATGTCGCGGTAGTTCTTATACCTCTGTGTGTGTGTGTGTGTTTAAAACAGTGTGAAGTGCTCTACTGCTTAAAGTCCGGGCCACACGCATTCACATACGCACGCACACACACACACACACACACACACACACATTACACTTTGGCAGTGGCCAGAGCCAATCGTCCTGGCAAAGAACTGGTCAATCTGGCCAACAGAAGGGGAGAGAGGGAGGAAAATTGAGGAAAAAAAGACAGAAAGAAGGTACTGGAAAATGATTCTGACATTTTGATTCAGCTCATTTTAAACCGTGTGTGTGCTTGAGTCTTTCTATGCTTGTATGGTTTCAAATTTCAGTTTGATACCATAGTTGTGAGGACATTTAGGCCGGTCTACACTGTTGACCATATGTGTTTGTGACACTGTGTGAACCAGTATGAGTGTAAAAATCCTGTGCAGCTTTTGCTTCACTTGTTTCTCATGCTCGCACAAACATGAACACACACAATAATAACAGCAGTGCTGGACTGTGAGTCGTTAACCAATTAATTAAGTTTTTATACTTAAATTAAAAGTCCAGTATATGTAAACACAGAAAACTGTATATGATCCATTAGGAAAAGACAAATACAGTATATTTTACTCACCTATAGAAGTTGTGGCTGGAACTGGCTCTTTGGAAACTGCACACAGATTCAACACAACAGAGGCAAACAGTCAGATCGGTTAGATGAGTCAGTGACTAATATGGTAACAATCAAATGATTGACTGTAGAGACTTTGCTAAAATGACTAAATGGGCTGCAAAACACAACCAGGAATTAGAAATAAGAGGAACAAAATGAAGACTATGAGGGCAGATTTGCTGATGCTTTCTTGCTGGGCATAGAGACCATAAGAACCATTAATGTGTTCTGCAAGTGATAACCTGAAAACTAAGTGTGAACAGCTACTTAGTCTACATTTTATTTATTCAGAAATATCTTTCAACTTTGAAAAAGCAAGGATGAAAAATAAAGATCTGATGAACATAAACAAGCAACAAAAACATACTGTAGCTCCTCAATCTCTACACAGTGTCATAGTTTGTCCAGTTGCACTTACACCTGCAGGCAAGTTTCTACAGCTACTCAATTGCTGCCTAAGGCATCTTTAAACATTATGCGTGTGTGTAAATGTGTACCTGAGTAGTAGGAATTGAGCAGGGATTTGCTCTGCAGCGTCTTACTTCCCTGCACAGAGAAGGAGCAGGGAGAAGGGGTAGCTGGGGTGGAGAGGGACAGGAAGACAGGTGAAGGGAGGGTGAAAAAGAGGGTGAGGAAACAAGGAGACAAAAAGAAACATGGAAAAATGTTGGGAAAATAGGAGGTGAGGAAAGGAGTGGTGAGGAAAAAAGGAGACATGGATGGGAAGGTGGGAGAGGAGAATGTAAACAGGGGAAGAAGGAGGAAGGAGATGATAAAAGATGAAAAGAGAGGATGTGAGAAGTGGAAACATGAGATGGAAGCAGATAAAAAAAAAAGTTACTCGTTTTAAAATAACAATCAATCATCACATGACACAATTAACAATGCAAACATAGCCAAAGGCAGATCAATACTCCATATTCAATCCAGCAACACTAATGGCTCCATCAGTGCTACCAATATTGAACTTTCAACTATGAGTGTACTTCACACACAATCACAGCACAATCAAATCTGACAACCTCTCATTGTTGGTCGATATGTATATGTATATGACTTGTTTGTGGCTTGTATGTAGCGTGACACTCAAAATGAAATTAACCAATGGAGGGAAATGGGGCGTGCAAAGGAAGCAGCTCATGTAAAATTAGAAGACAAAACATGTATTCTAGTTGGATAATAGCAGTGGAGATAACATGCTAGCATTTAAAATAAATTCAACATTGAAAACTATTAAATAAATAAATATATATAAACCTGGGGCTGTAACTTTAGGAAGAATGAAATTCTTACTCCTGTCTGTCATTTATTTTGTCACCCATCCCTATGCAGGTCTCTCGCTTTTTTAAGCAAGCACCATCAAAAAAATGAGAATACAGGTCATTTGTTCTACCAAGTTATACAGCTCTGTCTTGAATTTACAGGAATAAATGACTCCAGAATAAAATACAGTGGTGGTCGTTTTTCAAATGACATATGTTTGCATATCAGTCATTGTGATGATCAGAGATGTAGGAAGAAAAAGGACTTCAGTGCTGCTTTAGTTAGCCAACTTCCCCGCTGCACTCCAACACATCACGATGGGTGATCAAATTGTTTTCACCAGAGCAAAACAGAAACGAGTTAGAGCAGATCTATCATTGATTATATATGTGATTTGCCATCAGCGCTTGCTGTCTGAAACTAAACTGATGGCTACTACGTCCCTACAGATAAACTCTGTCTCACACGGCCTGCTAGGAGTCTATAAATAAATGATATGTAGGATAGACACACACGCACATACTAAGATAAAACCTAAGTAGACTGACTGTGACATATTATATGCTAGCTAAACCTATTCAATAAAACACACTAGATTTAACAGCTAACCTACACACATTTACCAGAAGGACCCACAGAGAGCTACAGTATACAATATATACAGTATATACATTATGTACGTGTGTGTTCACATTTCAGCAGCCAATTAATACCTGTGCATGTTTCTTTGTGTATGCGTCCATCAGGTTTGTGGATTTCAGAGTGCTGATCATCCAAACTGGTGATCATTAGTGGAAACTCTCCCACTAGAGCAACCTCTCCTCCAGTTCCCTACATGCTCAGTGAAATGATGCGACTCCCCTCCTCTGCCCTCTTCAGCTCTTTTCTCTGCTCTCCTTTGACTAACACATTGTTTTCATAGCTTATTTTAGGTGTCTCAGAGTAGTTGTACCACAAACTCTGCTGTTATTTTGCTGTGTTTCATACCGGTAAGTCCCAAGGGTCTTTTGGCCAACCAGACTGCTGCTTAATATCAGAACTTGAGTGTAAACACAACCAACAACTCACACAGACACTGTGAACCAATTAGGGCGATATCATGTGCTTTGAGACACATTCTAGCTACTGTAGGTGTAGAAAAGTTGTAAATGCATTAGGCTCTGCAGTCCTAAATTATTCCCAAGTGTAATGACGTGTGTCACTAAGCCACCCCCGGAAACAGCCACTGCAAAGCAAAGTTTTCTCTTTTGCTTAATTGAACTAAATGTGCTCACCTAAACTTGTTTCCTGTTTCCTTCCAAATTAAATTCAGAAATAAATGGCAGTGTAAAGAGTCATACACATTATTGTTATTTTCTGGTACAATAGCCCAATTTCCCTACAGTGGATAATGTAATTTTTTTATCTTCTCTCCATTATCGTCTCTTTCATCCTCCTCTCATTTCACCTCTTCCTTCTGTCACCTCTCCTAATACCCCCAAACACAACATATTTTCCCCTCTTCTGTGATAAAATCCCTCTCGTCTCATGCGTACAGGCACTGTATGCTAATGTGCGTCTGGAAAAAGCTCAACTTTAATACAGTGAGCAGTGTACCTGCATACGAAAAGAAATATGCTTTGACAGCAATGTCTTGTGAAGATAGCTGGTGACTGGATGAGAAAGCAATAATAACAAAAGGTTATTTGCCCTGTGAGGGTCCATATGCATAGATTTTATTGGGTCCCCTCCCTTGTGTCAGCATTTTTCGCTGTCTCATTAGGAATGGACCGGGATTGGTGACTGTGCATACACATTTGTGTTTCTTTCTTTGTGTTCTTTGTTTCTTGTGAAATAGAAAGACTTGAGACGCTAGTTTGTGTTAGCAAGTTTGATAAACCTAATATATATTTGAAAGTGACAAAGCATCTATCACTTGACGCCAGTGATAGAATTATAATCTCTCATTCTCTGTCTATGCAATGTGTATAAAATGACTCAATCTGGATTATATAGCAAGAAGAACACACATTTTTCACATACATCCAAAGCCGGCTAAAAGAAAACAAGAGAAACCTGGCACCTTTTGAAAATTCAAATGTAATTTCACATATGCTCCAAAATCTAGAGGATCAAACTGAATGCTAAAACTTTATATCTGACATGAAATAAAGGTCTAGTCAATTATAAAACTTTATATCTGACATGAAATAAAGGTCTAGTCAATTATTTCTTTATTTATCCAGTACTAAAAAAGGAGTATTCATTTTATAAATCCTCCAAACATTTTGACGAACGAGCGTCACGTTTGTATCACGTTTGTAACCTGACGAACATTGTGTGAACTTAAAGAAGCAGTCATTTTTATGACTAAAAAATGACCTAAGCTAGACATTTTTATGCGTAATCACAACCAAATCACGCTGGTTGCATGATGGTAATCCAAACATCATGTGACGTTAAGAAAGCAGTAACTTTTATCCCAACCAAATTGCTTTGTTTTCACAATTGTTGTCCAGGGTTTTTGACTGTATAGGTTGAAAATAAGCGTCAGCCGCCACTTTGGTGCCATTGTACACGACGAAGGAGGTGCAATTTCATACAAATTCCTGCCTCCATTTGTGGAGGCACTCTTACAAACAAATGGGGAGGGTTGGACAAACTACCTATATGGGCATTAAAGTTGGAGGACTCGCTGTCAGTTAGTTATAGCTGGAGGAAAAATATGCTTCAGTTGTTATATATAAACAAATTTATCAAATGAGATCAAGAATAAAGTGAAATGTTTCTTTACATGTTGCAAATTCTTAAACAAATGGCCAGGTGTATTCGAAAGCAAAGGAAATCTAAAGTTTTAAATATCACAGCTTAATCGTATATTCAGGTACAGATAAAAGTGTTTCCGATGCAAAAACATTAACAGTTAGAGGAAAAGTGCAGGCAATTATGGCTAGCATTTGCTTGCTACTTAGTCCCTCTGCAGCACCCCTGGCTTTCAACGGCCAGGCACTCACAAAAGGCCAGGCTGACATTTTCAAGAGAAATATGCCCCTCTGACAGCCCCTGTCTAATTACCCGAGACACACACACACGTTATTTTATGGAGAGATAGCTATATGCACTCTTACACAATAGCCACGCAAATGCAGAAAGGTGATTTTCAAGATTGCAGCTCAAGATGCACATGTGAAATACACAATGCAATATGCATACATGTGCACAACGCAGCAAGGAACAGAAAACATTTAGGAAAGTGAAAATGATTACAACAGCACTAAGTAAGATTGAGACTAGTGAAGCAGCACAACACACTGCTGATAATGATAAAATAGGAACATATGGAGAGTTTTATTATAAAGTACCATGTCCACTATTTGAATAAATGAATCTGACAAAATGATTAATGAAACAGAGAAATAGTAAATGCTTAATTTCAAGCAAAGACAAGGGCAAAGGAAACTTTACAATTTGAAGCAAAAGTTTACTTGCACCAAAATATAAAAAGTTCTTCTGAGCTACATAGTTTTTAAATTATTCTACAGCCACAGCACAACAATCTTTAACAGATTTTTGCTGTATCATAACCTGACTGAGCTCCAGCTGTAGTGACAGCTATAGTTTGTAGATTTAGGATGCACATTCAAGCTAGAACCACAGACGATTTTGACTTACTGAATCCATTGAGGTCCTGGTTAGAGGTGGAGAAGGGGTCGTCTTTGTGCAGGGTGCTGACTTTAGTGATGCTCTTATCTGCTGTGGTGACTGGACCCATCTCTCTCTGCTGAGTGGAGCTGCTGGCTGTCTCCTTCTGCTTCTTTGCCAACTTCCTATAGTGGGATTAACACATGTACACAAACAAGCACGCACACAGGTATAAGTGCAAACACACACACACACACACACACACACAGAGGTATGTTTTCACATACAGACATGACTACAGGTATGTGTGTAAATCCATATGCAGTGCCCAAACACAATGATGCAGGTGTAGCAGGCTACATCACAAAACCTAAGATATTGTCAGGGGAATGATTCATGGTGAGAACAGTAATGCTAGGTTCATTTTGGACAATAAGGGAAAGACTGACATTCAAAAGCCAAACCTTTACTACAGCATTCTTATCATAAAAGGGTTAATTATTTATCTGTCATGACAGATTTCTAACACTTTATCTGTGGAATATCTCCTACCGCAATGCCGACACTAGATCCAGAAAAGGGCTGCCCGTATCAGAAGGTAAGGACATTTAGTTTGGAGCACTTGTTGGTAAAACTTAGTTGTTATCCCTTGAGTGTGGTTGTGTCATCCTGTTTTATGTTCCCATGCCATAACTCCCATCTGTTCGCCATTTTGCGTCGGCTATTTCGAGTATTACCTAAACTTTCCGTTTTAGGTCCACTGAGACACCAGATGGCAGAAATGACAGCAAGTCATTACAATCTGACATTGACCGGTAGATTCACCAGAGGTTGCAGAGGTACCACCATAAAGGAGACAGTCTTATATTCCATGCATCTCCTAGAAACTACCTCCACATATGTTGTATGAACCTGAACATACTGAAAATGATAATTAGTGTGCCTTATTTTAATGTGAATGTCAGATGCAGCTGAAGAACCTCTTTTCTATTCTTTGCAGCCTATAGAAACTTGCAGTTTATGGTTAATAAAGCTTTCCGGCCATCCTTGTCATCTTGTTAAGTAAGGAAATATCTCATACAGTAACCATGTTACATTTAATCTATCTTCAGGTGGTCATTAACAACCAGTAAATTCCACAAGAAGTGGACTAATGAAAAATCTATAGCAGGATGTGAATAAAGAAGTGCTTTGTTTTGGTTAGCAAGATATGTCATTAATCAGAGGGTTTCAGATTAATAGAAGTTACCATTGGTATTTACACTTTGTCAGGCATTAAAGTGGAACATCCTAGTGACAAACTAGGAGATTTAGAACTATACAGGTTGAGGAGAACTGTGCAAATGCACCATTAGTTTAGTCACGACCTGCATGATTTCTGAAAACTTGGATACCATGGAGGTAATTAACTAGCAAATTGAGTACTGGGTGTAGATGTATATTTTATATTATGAACACTGAATAGTGTTGTTCAGGAAATATTTTTCAAAATATTTACATTGACATGTTAAAGTCCACTTTAAACCACTTAATATTGAATTGGCTTTGTTGAAACTTGAAAGATCCAAAATCTAACTAACATTACTTTCCAAACCTTTGCCTATAAAATGGATAAAAACGTATAATAAAGTATTGTTTTTCCTGTGGAGATGCTTCAAAATAAGCAAACAGAAATCCAAGCTACAGCTCTGTGGCCTATTGGTTTGACAGCGAGTTGCTCTTTTTCACAAGACCTTGTCGATCAAGTGAATTACTTGACTTTTTATCAAGTATTATCCTTTTATACAGTATGTGACCTGCATTTTCCACTCAGGATAACAGAAATATATCTAGATCCACTTATAAACCAGCAAACTGCAAAGCATGATGTAACCTTGAAGAACATTGTGTCCTAACAGCTTTGTGTTGATCTGGGGGTTGCAGTTAAATCCAAGGAGAGTTAACCACTACAGTGAGTTTGCTTTCAAAATAGCTCTAATTGTTTTTTTATGATTGCAATGTTTTACTGACATCTACCTGTAGCCCAGTGTGGCTAACATAATGCCTGTATGCAGGAAGCTATTATTGTTAATACAATGACTAATCAAACTAAACAAGCAAATGACATGTAAAAGAGATTCAAAGCTAATTCCACACAAAGAGGTGTGACATTTATAAATTCACCACCAATCGCATGTCAAAGCAATGCATAGAAGAGAAAAGTAGAGCTTTTTTTTCTCATATCACTGGTGCAAGTCAAAGCAATTGAGCTTTGCTAGGCAAAACCATGCATGTATTCCTGAATTTCAATTGAGGGTCAGTGATGACTAATTGACTTGCAGTGAGTGGTCCACTGCAGCCACAAATGCCTACACAGGGTCAGAGTTAGTGACCTTGCTTTGTCTGAATCTCTAAAACTGAGGTGGTCAGTGAAAAGTTATTATGAACAAGAGTCATGAAGCCACATACATGGGAAATATGCCAGGCATTTAAAAAAAATCTGTCAACACTGTCCATTGCACTCAAACTTATTCATTAAAGCTTGCCATTTATAACTTTAGTCATTGACCCTCTGTTCGAAAATTGAGCCTTGGGAGCATCAAACAATAAATAAAAATAAGTTTTGATTTCAGCCTTTTTGTTTATTTTCCAGTTGGCACTAATCAGGAAATTCGACTTTTTAAAAGTGTGCACCAGCAAAACACTACAAAGCCTGAATATCCTGCTCTGCCCACAAACTGTCAGAACCAAGCGCTCCCTTAACCAAGTTTTTCACAGTGTGCACAGGTTGTGTTTTTTCACATCAGTGCCTGCTGTGCTTGTCAGATGAACAAATATTATGTGTAACAAGTGTATCAATTACGCATCGTGTTTAGCAGCAAGTTTATCTGCAGTTGAATCATCATTAAAACCACCTCACGCTTCTTTTTCTGAAGTCAACAGAAAACCTCCTCCAGAATCCACCAACACATTCTTCAACTTACTTAAAGTGTCTGACATCTAGTCACGAATGGCATGAAGTGGGCTGTTTGTGTGTGCATAAGCACTGGCTATAATGCAGGCATGCGTATATGTCTATTTGTTTCTGTGAGGTGAGCAAACATTTGATCTTCTTCAAGGCAGTACTGCATGTGCTGGACGTTCCTGAGTGTACACATGTCCACTGAATTTGGCTGCTGGTGCAAACTGGACAGTGAGTGGGTGTGTTATTCACCTATCACGAAGCTGCCTCATACGCCTGTTTACATGTGTCTCTAAAATAACTGCATGTCCTGCAGAGTCACTCCAAAAGGCAAATTTCCACATTCTATACACAGTATTTATCACATCTTCACTGTAATGACTAATCAAGTTTCTCTCAACGAGACTAAAAGCTTTGATTAACTACTCAAGGGTTGAGTCACTACTGCCTGATGTCTGTTATACAGAAGAAGAAAATGAATGTGCACTTAGATGAATATGTTGTAGAAAGACAGTTGGTTAAACATAATGAATATTAAGTAAGTTCCTGTTAATATGTCTCAGGACTCTTAACAAGTTCCCGTATTCAGTTTGGACCTGTAAAAATACGCAAAAGCTCATGATTTTCAATGGAACTGCTTTTAAACAATGAATACCAAGAGGAAGCCTACTGCTTGAACAATTCTTCAATCCGATTTTTTTATGCCATTACACAGCTAGAAGTTACTGAGCTCTTCACTGTTTACAATAATAAACAAGGAAAGTATAAGTAAAAATAGCAAGGCTAAAGAAAGTTGTAATTGTTCCAATTGTTAAAAAACAAAGCACTGTGAGTGGTCTGAGATCTCTGCATCCCCATCCACAACCTCCACAAATCTTTTCCTATTGTTTAACTTAACATGGACAGTGGTTGTCACCTCAATCGTGTGCTGCAAAACCATCCAATATTCCCATGAAGACTGGGTTGGTGCTCATCTTTGAATCAATGCACGTGTTGGTGTAGTGTGTCTCTGTGAGCTGTTACACATATGTGTATTTCATCTACAGATATTGGCGTTTGTGAATAAGTCTGCGAGAGTGTGCCACTGCATTTGTAGAGCCCTTTAAGGGTCAGAAAGCAATAAGTGAGAGGTCATATGCGGAGGCAACATCTCTTTTCATCCCTATCATTCCACTGGCTCACAGAATACTGACAATAATATCTCTGTGAGACTGAGTGAGATATGACGAGCCATAAAATTAAAGCTTTATCATTGAATATTAGTGTGTGTGTGTGTGTGTGTGAGCATGTGAGTGGGTTTGGGATCTGATGATGAGCTGTACTTGCCCTTAAGTACTTAAGCAATTCAGCCAAGAGACACAGAAACGAAAAATCACAGAGATTATAGAGCCAGAGATGAAGCCGAGGGTGAAAAGTGAACAAAAGAAAATAAGAAAACAAATGACAAGTGTAAGGAAATGAGAAGGAAAGTCAACCTGTGGACCAACAGGGAAAGAGAGATGAAGGTGTTGCAGGGAGGGAAAGTGCAAGTGCCAGACGGAAAAGCAGGAATGGCCTGGCAAAGTTTCTCCCATAATCATTTCCTTCCATCAACCCCAGATTCAACCTTGCTCTACTCCACACCAATTTAAAGGCGACGAGGCCTCAAAACCTCCTGTGTGATTGGAGCTTAGAGTGGCCTATTCCTGGCTATCTCACTGCACTTTGACAGAAAGTGGGCAGGAGACGAGGAGGAGGAGGTGAGCATAGAAAGTGAAGCCAAACTGAAGAGATGTAGAATGAAGAACAAGGAGATTGAAGAGGAGAGGGTGACGAGAGAGTGAGGAGACAGAATAGAGGGAAGGGTGGAAACCAGGAAGGAGATGAAGAAGGTGGCAGAAGGAGAGTCAGTGCAGAGAAGCAGCAATGAGGTAGGAGTAGAAAAAGCAACAGACAGAAACTTGTGACTTGTTGGAAGAGAAAGATCTGCTCATTCTCCACCCCCCTCTTTCTCTACACCTCTACGTTTCACACATTCATTTTGTTAATGGACTCATTTAAATGACAAATTCATTGCATATTGTAAGTGGCAATGAGCGCCACATAATCCGTCTTTAATGAATGTCACGGTGGCAGTTCATTAAGCACTAAGGTTACCCCAAGCAGGTGCCGGCCACGGTGAGAATCATGGACTACTTTGTTCCCCCAGCGATGTTAATTGCAGGCCGTTTGATGTGTCGACAATGAATGAGTGTGGTGGATATATTAGTTTTTGTTTTTGTCTTTTCTTTGATGGGGGTTAGGGACGGGGTGTAGCTGAGAGCTTCCCCTGATGAGTTTGAGAGGTGGCACTATTACTTACTTAAGGTGAGAAGAAATAAAGTGAAGGAAAGCGGCGCTATAATGACCTCAAACAAAAAAGTGCATTTTAATTGTTGCTCATTTGGTATAGTGCCTGAAGGGTTTTATTTTCCAAAGGCTGGGTATCCCTTTAGTGAAATAGATTACTGAAGTTCATTATTCAGCACTTGCAAATTCAGCAAAATGAACAGGTTGTACTTTTGTGAATTTATGTGATTTCACTCAAGTCTATCATTAGGTTACTTTTGTGTAAAAAGAAGCAAAATATGTTTTTAGTGCATAATACTGAAGCTACTTAAATTACCATACCCTATCTCTCTCTTTCCACATGTTTTCTGCATGCATCTTCACTGCTGTCTATCAAATTAAGGCTGTAATGCCACAAAAAAACTAACTAGAATTACTGCATTGCAGTTGTATGCCTCTGCTAACTAGTGATGTTAGGGTATTGTGATTTTGATGAGAGTCCAAGCGGGTGTTTGTGCCAGATGCAATTAAATTCCTTCCAGGCGTTTCTGTGATATTGCATTGACAAGAATGGGACATACATGAGGTCACAGTGATTTTGACCTTTTATCACCAAAATCTAATTAGTTCATCCTTTACTTCAGTTGGACGGTGTCCTTCAAATCCATCCTTCACATCTTATGTTCGCAAGAATGGGCCTCAAGAACAGGTCATAATGGAGTACAAGTGGCCAGTTGTGGCACATTTGAAGAAATTCCCTCAGTGCTTTCCTGACATATCAGTTCACAAGGATTGGATGAAAGTGAGGTCACTACGACCTAGAGCTTTGACCTTTGGCCACCAAAAACTAATCAGTTCACCATTTACTTTAACTGGACAGTTGCACCAGATTTGAAGAAATTCCTTCAAAGCGTTTTTCACATATCCCGTTCACAAGAATGGGCCTAAAGAACTGGATGAACACAAAGTCAGTGTGACTTTGACCTTTGGCCACTTAAATCTAATCTGATCATCATTGAGTCCAAGTTGACAGTTGTGCCAAATTTGAAGACATTTCTCTAAATATAGAGTGATGGCCTGTTGTGGGAGCAGCTTGACTGGATGGTGTACATAAGAACTGCCCATCAATCCAATCCAAGTTGTGGGAGGTGCGTCAGGAAGCTTGGAGTACAATCTCTCTCAAACTGACAAACAAACTGACAACTACAGCGGTCAAGGTCTGTCAGCTGTAATTGCAGCAAATGGAAGATTTGTTTTGAAAGCCAAGTTTAAAGGACATAATTACTAATCCAGTTAATTCATGTGTGTCCAAACTTTTGTAATGTATATGAGACAGGTTTGGCTTTCTGTAAACAACAAAGACCCCAAGCATGCAGGTTTTGCTATAAATTACTTTTATACTATTGCTATTGAAAGGTTTGCACTGTTATAATTTAGTATTTCTTAAGACCCCAAGGATGCATTGTCAACCAAGAAGGTAGAATGAATATTTTCCATTAATTATTAAATTGGTATTAACCACAAAGAGCTGCATATTGCTGCGAATATGTACCCCTGATAGAATCAATCACGCAACAACCATTTGTAAGTTCCCACTATAGTTCTTTTTCTGGAAAGTGATGCACGCAGAGGGACTTGCATTTATTTTAGAAGAAGCCTGGTGAGTCAACAGGGGCAACCTTAAGGCATCCAATCAAACAAGCGAAATGACATTTGTTTCACTTGTTGAGGGATTGACAGAACTCTTATATTATGGCAAGAACTGCCTCAGCCAGTCAGTTGGCAGCTAGATAGCTCAAATATCCTCGAGCCATCCCCAGCCGGCGCTGCCGTCAGACAGGCAGTCAGTCACTTCAGGATGACAGTGGTAGCTCCAGAGGAGGCTGCGGGCGAAGCCCAAACAAACTTTCATCTGTGTATCACAGGATTTAGAGGTAGACCCAGCAAGGGGAGGGAGAGATTGGGGGATAGAGAGATGGGAAAAGAGACAGATAGACTTTGGAGAGAGAGAGAGAGAACAAGTACACAGACTGCAGGACTGCAGAAATCTTGCATGACTTGAAACCCCTCTATCATCTAACAATAAACATCCTTAGGCTATAGCTGTATGTGTATGTGTGTCTCCGTACACATGCATGCGCAACTGATGTTTTGTGTTGTGATTGCTGACTGTGTCTGTGCTTTGTTTTTCAATCAAATTTTGAACTGATTTTTCTCTGGACTGTTCTTTCATTTTCTATTAAAGATATTAATTTATGGCATATTTATTTTTTCATACATAGTTTTTTTCTCTGATTCATAATAATAATAATAATTGATACTTTAATAATCCCACTGGGGAAATTCTTGTGGACAGGCAGCTGCATTTTAGGTGCCAAGGGTTCAGGTTCAGTGTCTTGTCCAGGGACACTTCAACATGTGGCCAAGAACTGGGGGAACCGGGAGTCAAATCATCATCCCTGGGGTTTGCAGATGCCTGCCCTATTCACTGAGCCACTGTAACCCGCATATTCTTTTAGTCTTTTGTTGAAATCAATCACAGCAGGTAACAGTATTTCTTAGATTAAACAAAAACATTTGACGTATAATTCGGGTTAGGACTCAGAGGCCAAACAACACTGGACTCCTGAGGCTGTAATTGATGCTGATATTTGAAAATAGACAATACATACATAATAAATATGAGTATTGGTACTGGTTAGGCTCTAGTTGTTTTACATTCAAATGTTTTAATGTTGGTGCTGCTAATGTCTATATGCTGTATCTGCATGTGAAGCACATTGGTTAGAAATTCAGCATGGCTGTGTACATTCAAATTTCCACTGAAACAAACTCAACAAGCAAAGCCACACTGCTGTTGTCGCAATTTAATTGGGTCAGCTTCTCAGTTTAAAGAAGTAATTTCTGGTGGGGTCAAACAGCCTCAGGCGGCTGTTTTAAGAAGACGTATTGGCATGCGATGACTGTTCCGCTCAGTTAGAACCCTGCTGCAGATTTGGATGAAATTTACAAATGCTTTGAAGACAGCTGGAGAAGCAAGGATTTTCAGAAATTCTCTGCAGGGATTTGTAGGTGAGCTTGGGGCAACAAAGTGTTTGAACGAATATCGTGGTGCGTGTGTGTGTGTATTTGGAGTAATGTGGCTGTACACTTGCATGCTTGTATGATAACACAGCTATAATAGTTCATCATTGGATCTGTTTAATAAGCAGAAAATATCTACTTGGAGGAGACATAGCAGTGACTTACACTGATATGTTAGGGTGAGACAGATCATCCAAACAATGCAAATGAAGCCCAAGCCTTAGTTAAATCACTAGTCCTTGTTCTGAGAACTTTAAGCCAGCTAATATATTATGTGAAGAAGAGTGTTTAGCTACATGGTTCAAGGCTGTCTCAAGTTTGCGGAAAACAGTCCTTTCCTAAAAACTTAATGATTACCCTTAAATGGGCTGCATGATAGCTCAGTGGGTAGAGCAGTCGTCTCCCAACCCAAGGGTTAGCGGTTCGATTCTCAGTCCCAGCAAGCTACATGTTGAGGTGTCCCTGACACAGGTCTAGCAGCTGTCCAAACAACAATTTCCCCAAGGGGATCAATAAAGTATTCATTATTATTATTATTAAAGAAGGTATTCAGCCAGGAGTTACCCTAATAGATCTGCTCCATCACTAAGGTACAGTAGGTGTAACCTTGTGATGTGAAGCAAGATGGTGATGAAAGTTGCAAAAAATGATATTGTGACTTGATATGAGACATTTTAAGAGATAAGGCTGACTACATGCTCCCTGCAATGTGTCCACAGCAAACAGTTAAGCTACTATAAAGAATATGCATCTATAAAGAAAATGCATGAGGTGTCAAGTGCACATATCACCACAAAATACATGTTTTTGATATTGCACTCATTGTCTAATTGGTTCATATCTTGTTCTCTGCATGTTGCTTGCATGTAGTTTTTGGGGAGGAAAAAGTTTATATAATTACATTTCATAAACATCATAGACATCAAAGAACTTTTTAGCTAATAAATGCTTTTATTTGCAAGAGTTGGTGCTTCTAGTTTTTCAACAGGACAGTGTAAACAGCGTTACCATTACCATTTCTGTGAGGCTGCATATTCATTGGCAAGCTAAGTCTGCATTCATATTCCTTTAGAGCTATGATTTAGTGGCACCCGCTAAATGGCAAAGTGTGCCTGCAGATTTCTGTCTTTTTCTATTACGCATCAAGTCAAAGTTTATCTTTGGCAGGTGATCCTGTCGACATTTTATCATGCAGTTGAAACAGTTGGCTGGGAAAACAAACGAGTGAAATGTGGATACAACTATGTCCTGAGGAAGATTTATTTATTTATTTATTTTAACCATTTTGGCAGCATGTCTTGAGGGTCATGAATGTTCTGAGATTCAATCACTGTACGTGCTCAAATTCATCATGGGGTCAAATGTGGAAACAAGTCCAACAGAATGCAAGAAAACAACACAACATTTTAACAAATAATACTAAGCTAAAAGTAGTCAAAAAACAGGTCATGGACTGAAACAGGAGTTATTCCTGATGTGAAATCTCTACTTACAGGTAATAAGAGTAGGAATAAGCATGTCTTCTGAAGCATGGTGAGGTGAGGCCGATGATGACAACAGAGAAAAACCCAGAAGAAGGACAAACACATTGGATTAGTTCATGGTTTGAATGAAAAAATATTTTTGACTCGTTGGCATTTTAAACTGATAGATTACAAGTCTTTCCTTTCCTTCTTATCCACCGTCATAACCTGTCCATCTAACTGCTACATATGTCTGCTTGTCTGCATTTGTGTCCTCATATGAGAACTTTTTTCTGTCTATCATCTTTGTCTCTGGATTAGTTTCATAAAACATTTACAAATGCTGAGTGGTTGCCTGTGTACCTGACAGTTTGACAGTCTAGTTGTCTGGTCATGTGCTGACTTTTTTCCCCTTCTGTCTGTCCAATCAATATGTACGTTGATTTTTCCTCTACTGTATCTTTACAAAAGCATGCTGTGAGAATTTGTAGCTGATATATTCCACTGCACATCGGCTGTGAAGTGGTCAGTTGTGAATCAAATAAATTAGAGGTAATAAGGAGCTCTACGGGTTGTGAAATGTTCACTTCACTCACCCCAAAAATTGCTTCATACTTTTTTCATAATTGGCCTCTTTGTTAACTGTAAAGCATAAAAACGCAGGCCTAATATTCATCCATCAGTGGCTCTCTTGCTCCACACTAATGCTTTAACAAACTCTATGTTGAGGAATAGCAGCTGCTTTGTATTGTTCATCGCAGCTATGAACCGCTGTTGAAGGTCTTTAATATGCAACATAAAACACCAACAACATCTGAAGAAGATCCCATGGAGCAGCGTTAAAATTTTAAGCTGCGGAACAGTTTTCCATCATTAACCAACTCCGGCTGTCTGCGGCGAGAAGTAATCCAAGGTAGTTAAAAAGAGTAATGTTATCATCTATACATCTTAAATGAGCAGGATTTTGATTCTCCAGCACTACACAACAACGCTATTAATGTTCAGATTAAAAGCTGCTTAGATTTAGAGCTGCTCCTACACGTTACTGCCGGACTTTTGGAGACACCATTAGTACTTTTTCCTCATCATAATGTGTGTTAATGTGTTAGCAAGGAGCACGGGAGCCACTGATCCAGCAACACCTGGAGATTTCAAGGTCAAATCACAGATGAACAACAGGCCAGCCTCCCTCAATGTTTAATGTCAGTTTAACCTACAAGTTGTCCGATAATACATACTGAATATATTCAAACTATGTTTGTAAGAAAAAAGAAAATTTACAAAAAACAGAAACAGAAATTTAAAAAACGGTGCACAACTGTTGCCGCCATCACCAACAGGCCGGTGGATAGACAGATAGAAAATGATGAATGACAGAAGCAAAAGACAGAAAGTGAAGAAAGTTTAGTTGAGAAACAAACAGAAGCAGAAATGATTCTTTAGTTTGTTGTACACTATGCTGGAAGTGACTGCTTACAGAAAATGCATTGATTATTATTATTATTATAGTATCAATATTATTGTCATTATTATTATTAGGTGGAATTTATTCGTTAGTATTTTTGAAATGACACATATAATCAAATTAATAATCAAAAGAAAATCAGTCTAAATAAAAACATAAAACACAATGAAGCTGATTTCAGAAAGGTTACTGTTTGCTCAGTAGCTTTTGTCTTTTACTACATATTGTAGCCACATCTATTCCCCTGGACCAGTACCTCGTTCATTCCTACATGTGTGGCTGTGTATGTGTATCTGTGTGTGGTACTGGTCTCCCTGCGGTATCTCGAATGGTGCGTTGGCAACTTTTCCCCCCTGGCAAGCACTCCTCATCTGGTGAGAGGCCAGAGATTGGGATCTCATAATATGTAAGGGCACACAACACACACACAAACACGCACTGCACTGGACTGAGTTTCAATACAAGGGGAAAGTCAAGCAGGACTAGGAAGGATCAATATTTCACTTCCTTTTTACAGAAGAGCAGACCTCACACAAACTACTACTGCAGACTGCATCCATCCATCCAGAGAAAGAAACAAAAACCTAAAGAAATAGCGTGAAAGCTGACACACGTGTATTCTTAAGAAACTCACTCTTCTGTTTAATTTCAGTTACTTTTATACATACATTTGTTTGCACATGCAGACACAAAACTCACCATTCCTAGCTTTTTTCAAAAACTCACCTATACACACACCCACACCCATCTTTTAGGGTGCTGCTGACATTGTCATTATGATATTAATAAAGTGTGACACTTTGAGAGCCCAGCTGTGAAAGCCATAGCCATTAAAACTGGTCATAAATATTAATACAGCACAGAAAAAAACCTCTCCACCAGGTTGTGCATGGCACTGTGTGTGTGAGAGACGTAGTAAAAAAAAAAAAGAGGACTGACGAAGTGATAGCATTAACAGGACCTCGAAAAGCTTCTGGAATTAACGCTATGATTAAATTGAAAATATACTTATAAATTGGTCCAGTTTAAAATAGTTGAAATTTAAGCATGTTATGTTCTTATACCACCTATCTAAGATATGATGCACCCATCATAGTGTATGTAGCTACCAGTCACACTGTCTGTCAGTTCAGTCAGTCTTACATGGCTGACTGTCAGAAGTGACTCATGTAGTCATAGTAACCTTTCTATATTCTTGGAAAAAGGCTGTTTGTCATGAGTTTGTTGCAGTGCAGATGGGTGCTTTAAAAAAAAGAAAGAAAGAAAGAAAATAAAGGCTGGATGGCGTCTACTTTAAACACACCTGCTCATAAACATAACTCCTCTACTCTGATGTGATGGCTGGAGCTTATCTTGGCTTTATATGAATGGCTTCTGCTGCACACACACGCGGCCATTTCCACTATGATATGATGGCTGCAGTTTATCATGGCTTTCTATGAATACTATCAGCTGGAGAACACACACACAACAAACATTTCAATGTGGACGTGATGCATAGCTTATCATGGGTGTCTGCTAGTTGCATTGGCCACCACCCCGCAATATACACAAAAGAATATTTCAACAACAATATGATGGCTACAGTTTATCATAACCAATGCATATATAGATGAAGGAATACTGTTCCTTCTCCTAAAGGCTGAGTTGGATGAAAAATACCTCATCTACTGCACAAACTCACACTTTCTCTCTGAAACACATGCATTGCTACAGTCTATCATCAACACCCTGACATACACCCACAGGCTGGCATCTACATACAATCACATATGTACACAGACACACAGAAACATGAACATAAGGCCCTTTACTGACACACTGAACGTGCATGCTGTCACCGTGGCTTATTAGCACCTCATTATAGCCAATTCAATAGACATGATGGATGGAACACAGCTGTGTGTGTTTCTCCTCCTTATGCAAATATTGCTAGTGTGCCCTTTCAGAAGACACACCCAGACCCGGCCAATGAGCAGCAACATCTTAGTCAAACTTTTTAATATGTGGAACTGTGTGAAAGTAAAAGTGAGGGATGGTGGTGCATTATAAATAAGGGTTAAAACTGATGAAAAAACCCCCAGAGTGATAAGGGTTCTTACAATCGAGTTAATTAACGCTGTGTGACAAGACGGATGTCAACATACCATATGGACACAGTGACACACACACACTCAGCAACGCACACAGACACTCTCACAAATCAATGTGAAAGAAAATTAATTATGAATCCATAACTACATGTTAAAAAAAATGAGTTCTCATCTATTAAATTCTTATGAAATCTCCACTGTCAGGTTGGAAACTGTGTAGTGCAGGTGATTTTCTGAGTAATTCCTGACGTGTTTAAGCTGCGTTTCATAGTTTTGATAATCAAATTGTTTCATATTTAATTGGATAAACATCTGTCTTTGCCTACTGCATCAGAGCTACATGATATTGCTGAAATTTCTACCAGAAGATTAAGGATGTATGACACTATAAGTGAATGCACTAAGAGTACTTTTACTGTAAAATAACGCAAAGCATGATACAATCACTTGTGTTACATGGTTTATACTGTATACTAGCATTTTTCTATGAGTCAACATTTAGTAACCCAAAGAGCAAGATTTTAAAGAAAAAAATTCTTGGAGGCATTTCTGTTCTTTGTACCAGTTGAAATGTAATGTGTGATCATACTGTACATGAGAGTTTGTGTGTGTGTGTGTGTGTGTGTGCGTGCGTGTGTGTGTGAATGTCTGGCCATCACCCATTGCAACCATGCTATAAGTGGACCATCAAGTATTTATCTCAGCAAGCATCTGAGTCCATTATTTAGCCACGTGTCAGATCTGCAGAATGGGGGTCAAGTTCAGCAGTGTGTGTGTGTGTGTGTGTTTGTGTGTGTGTGTGGGTATGTGGGTATGTGCGTGCATGATAACACTGCCAAATTATCTGTGAATAAGTACAACTGTAGCATCTGTCAGCATGGAAGCACTCACAACTCTAATGTGTATGGATGCATCCATGTACAGCATAGTCTGAAAGTCCACTACAAACACGTACACACACGCATTAGACCATTTGGCCTTGTAGGAGCTTGCCATGTGCAGTGGATCCAGCCTGAGTCCATTCCCTGGGCTGACATCAGTTACTAATTGCCTCTATTCTCTTGTCATAGACTGATCCATTAGGTTGCAGTCTGCTGTCTGTGTGTCCTTTTGCTGTCTCAGTGTGGAGGTTCATCAGTTATTCTAGGACTCTTTGCATTTGGTTGAGTGAAAGTGGGAGAGAGTTTGAGATCACAAAAGCTTTGGTTGAAACAATTGATTTCCTAATGAATCAACTGTCTCAGTAATGTATTAATAAACCCCTTTCTCCTCAAGCAAGAATATTGAGCACAGAAATCAAGAAATCTAATTGTGGGACTTCTCTTTAGTGAAAACCAACAGTCTTCCAAATCATTTTTCTTATCACTTTACGTCTAAATAACTTTATGTAGCAGTTAGATTACAAGAAAACTGAGCTCCGAAAACTATATTTGATGTTTGGTTTGGTAACTGCAACAAATTTTTGACATTTAAGATTAAAGTTTCCACTTTGGGGGGAAAAAAATGGGTATTGACTCTGGGTTAAGGTACAGATAAGCCCATGTGCAATCAGTGTTTGTCCATCACCAGTGTTGGCAATTATGTGTCTTGCTATCATTAAACCATTTTGGCATGGGGGAAAAACATCTATCTAGTATTTGAAATTTTAGCCAGTGACCTGTTTTACATTTCATGTTACCACATTGCCTGATTAACATCGCTGAATCTATCGTAAAATCTCAAATTCACACCATTGTTCCTGCCCGAGGGGCCATAAAGCAAAGTACAACTTATGTCTAATTTTTAAAGTTAGGCTTTCACAGAAATACAGAGTGAGAGTGTGCATAAGCACAAAGGTGTATGTAGCTTTAAATCCAGGCTCAGTGAATGACTCCAAAGCAACAGCTTCCATGACAGGCACAGAGTAGATTGTCTTTGAGGCCAATTCAGTGTGGGTGGAGATATTTGAAAAGCGTCACATTTCATTCTGCAAGATATTACCACATATCTCCCACTTAATCACCCACCTCTGTTTTATTTGTCAAAGCCAAACACATCATTCTAACCCTACAAAGTTGCACTAATTATTTAATCTTTCTTTCTAATATTGGGGGCGTCTATGTGGCTCATTTCTTGCTTCGGCAAATTCCTGCATGATTGTTTGCTTTATGATGCGATGTAATTAATTATGCCAATCTGCTGCCATCACAGAAATGTGCAGAACATGAAACACTACCTTTGTCATTTCTCTGCTTGAATGTCTGTCTTTCCATTTATTAATAGGAAACCAATTGCAACTAACATATTTACTGATATTGCATCAAAAGCAACGTTTTTGGACAGACAATCCAACATTACTATACAGAGCAAATGGGAAGTACTTTTTGATGCAATGACAGTGCTCAGAGATGATGGATGCACAATGTTGTTTTAAATGTGCAGTTTTTACACAAAAATAATGACAAAGACAACAGATGGCATGCAATAGTAACATAAATGCACAGATGACTTAAAATACATAATGAAATATAACTGGCTGAGTTAACCTGAGTTTAACTAATAATGTCCTCAAACATCATGTGTGGCCATTTTAAAAGCCCCATTCACATTAAAACAGTTTGCTTAAATATTACTGTACTTATTCCCCAAGATGAATGTTCAGCCATCAGGGGGAAACAGAGAGTATATGCAAATGATGATGACAAAAGGATGACTGGCAATTCAGGATTTGTGACTGGATTCACCTAAATTTCAACCACTTAGTGACACAGATGTAGCTGCTAAACAGCAGAGAGAGGAGTTTAAACTCCATGCGGTTTTTCTCAGTGCTAAAACAGCCAAGAGAAAATGATGTGCCACAGAGATTAAAATATTAGGTATTTCATGTTTTGCACTCTTGAAGAAAAAGGATGTGTACTTCCACAAACATCTTTGAGTGTTGCTTAGGGCAGCACATCCAGTGGCTCTTTTCAGCAGTTCTGAGATTTATAACCGCAGCAATTACCACATGTATGTGCACACTGTCAGCACTTTATTACCTTTAAAAGGTAAGACAGGATGTATGCTGTCTCAGGCTAAAATTGAGTTTTATTCCGCAATAAAGTGTTTGTTGAAAGTAGTCTTTCAAAATAACAGGTACCACAAATTTTGAAATAACTTACGCTAAAGTATAAACTTTATAAATAACTGGGTCTACTATCTATCTGTAACTAATGAATATTATTTGGAAATACCACATCCATTTTCCAGGTGCAGCCTCGATCATAAGATGCATTTGGAAAACTAGCGAAAGCCTGAAGAGGCAACATGAAAGTCATGAAGGGAGTGGATGCGTTGATGTCTAGAAGTAAACATACAATACCCCACGCTCAGAGTTCTCCATGTGTGAATCTCTCTATCGGAGCAAGGGCAAGGCAGGTACAGGACGGGACAGGAAGGGGTGGAGCCAACAACAGGAAACAGGAAGATAGAGAGAGACATAAAAGAGCGTGAGACTCGAGTCAGAGAGGTTGAGACATCTGTAATTTTTCTTTCAGTTCCCTCATATGTTTCTGTTGACACTGAACACACCAGGGCAATATTCAGACCTGACTTATAAAGGCTGCGGCTTTCTTTTCCACCATTCCTGGTATTTTCTGTAGAGTGATAAAAATTGCTGCAGTGTTTTGCTCTCAGGCTGAATTTGTGCTGCCAAAAAAAAAAGAGCCTTACTTTTATTATTTTCTGGCACAGATCCACTGTCATGGCTGTCTGATACTGACAATGAAGTGAATGCTGGAACATTTGTACTCTTATTCTCTCTGTTATTCCATGGCTGTGACTTTCACAATCCCCTTTTGTGTCTAAATCTGGAAAAAACAGTGAACATGAATGAGCTGTGATAGGCTAAAGAGAACTGACATAATTAGATTTTTCTAATGTCTAGACAGCCATGAAAAGATCAAACCACACCCATATGGGTTAAAAAGCAGACTTTTTTTTCTCACAGCATCACTCACCACAGTATGACTGTGTTTCAAACTTCAGTAGGTTTTCAGGAAGAGTGCAGTTAAGTCATGTTATCAAGATAGAAGGATTTATCAAGGTGATGAGTTTCAAACATGGAAACTGTAACAGTAGAAATCCCAGAGCTTCTCAGTGGCGTGAAGAATTTCTCAAACAGGGCCCATGAACACTTTAGGCAGAAAGCAAGAGTCAGGAGACGGGGGACGCCATCAGTTCAATCAGTCAACAGTGGTGTAAAGAGGAGCTCAAGTGGACATGAAACCATGTTGTGCAGAGAAAATCCATTTTACCCTTATTTCTTTGACTCTGAAGACGTTCTGTTATGGCTGATGATGGTGAAATTCTACTGTGTCAATCTGTCTGGAATTTCTCTCTTTTTTTCTGCAGCCAGTAGAACAGACTTCAAAGTAGAAACCAGGGAAATTTTTCTGCCAAAGTAGAGTGATGTGCATGCATCTATGGTGAGAGTCCAGTTAAATCCATTTTTAACACTTAAATTTCTCATTCGTGGGATAATAAAGGTTTATTCTATTCTATTCTAAAGTTGTTTTCTGTTTAGTAAAGTGACAAATGAGTTTTTGTTTCTGCCCATTCTGAGACACAAACGTGCAGTTGCAGCACTTATTTGACTGATCACAAATTCTACTGTATATTAAGTAATTATTCACTTTTTATGAAACATTTAAGGCAGAGGGGGGAGGTGATAGGATGATTATGAGAAAACCAAATGTATTACAGTTACTGTTAAAATATTAAGAGACAGGGAGGATGATTGGTAAGCTGGGATGGAGCAGTCTGAGTGCACAAAACAATGGATGCACAATTTAGCTGCAAGTATGATTCAGCATGTGTTTACAATATTATACATGTTGAAGCAAACTTGCTGCTTTAATTATGTGATCTAAGCATGATCTGAAAGCACATTTTACTTACAGTAATGTTTCTGAATGAAATAAATAACTTGACCTTTACATTAGCAAAAGCTTATATCGTTGCCAGAGCTTCGATTTGATTGATACTAATGATGTTTCCTTTCATCCAGTTGCACTGCTGTCGTGTTACTTCCCTTCCCTGCTGTTCAAGCGTTTGTGCTCTTGTAAAATTATAGTTGCAAGCCTGGTAAAATATAATATATACATGCTTAAATCATCTGCAGCTGCCATAACCCAGTTACCCCAATTACAGGAAGAGTGTTTCCTAAAAAGTTCTTAAAGAAACCAACTTTGCAGAAAGGTTATAGTAAGAAAGCAACCCAAATTTTTTTTTAACTTTTTATTACTAGGAGCTACCTAGTAATACACAGTGCTGTGCATGTTTCTGTTTCTTCCCTGGAATACTAAAACCTCACTCCTACTGCTACCCTGTCTCCTGAAAATTAAGTTTCTACGCAACTAAACTGCCACTGTGATTTCCTTTTTGAAGCAATTGTAATCCTTGTGTTGTGAGGCAACATATACCTTTTTGAATGAATTAGGCGGTGTATTATTTGAATGAATATAGTGCCATGTTTAGTAAGGAAAAGTGAGTTGCAGGGAGATGGTTGGGGTGTGCGAGTCCTGTGTGAGATTAGGTTTAGGCAAGAAAAGCACTTAGAGAAAGATTGTGTCATTGGTTAAATTTTAATAGACATTTAAAGACGGTGTATAAAAACATGACTTTTTGGAGACTGGGTTGCATATTGTAATTTTTTAAAACTTAATAATAAGGAGTATTTGTGATGAATAACTAAAGCGAGTGTCACTACCAAGGACACTGAGGAATCCAAGTTATGAGAAAAATATTTTGGTCTGTGTTTAGCCAAGAGCAACATGTCTGTGTCTGCGAGCATCTCTGTCCACAAACCCATCTGGAGCTCTGTCTTTCTCTCAGTTATCCCATGTGTGTAACAATCCGTGGCTTTTGGCTTCAGCTGCCTAAGGGGTATCAGGCCATCAGTGAACACACACACACAGACACACACACTCACACCCACATACAGACGGTGATATGGCACTGACTTTCATGGCACTCACACTTTACAACCAGGCACACAGGCGAACAAAACTATCGGCGCTTGGCGGAGAGTTGGAGTCATGTCTTCACAATGTAGATTAGATTGACACAGAGGAAAACACACAGTCTACATTCTCCCTTACACACACACACACACACACACACCAGTCACATATCCTGCGCTTCATGTTTGTTTAGATCCGTATTTGTGTGTAGTTGTATTTACTCTAATATGAATGTGTGTCTGAACAAACACTAATGCTTGTACATCTTTGAGTCATTTGTACTGTAATACCACACTTGTGTATGTATTTGCACAGTCTTAACTTGTGCTTTTCAGTAACCTTTTCATGAAGCTTTGCATGTTCTTTTTAATTCATGGTGTATTTTTTGACAGAATTGGTTGTGCACAGATAAAGGTGTAGTTACACTACTATCCCTGAAACACATTTACTGCACTCAAACAATCTCCATTGTTTTATGTATTTCTTTATTCATTTTACTTAAACCATTGAACCAGGTAGGCTGATCAAGTTTGAGCAGATTTTTAAAGGTGAAATCACAAAAGATTGCTGGAGGGTCAGAATTTAAAATACCTTCCATGAAAGGAAATAGTGGTGGAAAAATCATAAGTAACATATTTCACAGATGTCACCTTTTCGGGATGACTTCTGCTGGGATCTGCTTCTCTGGCATCTTAAAAAAACAGTCAACCTGTGTTTCGGGAGCTTCAGTAATATTAATTATTCATCTATTCTCCTCTCAACCTTTTTTTGAAATGTGTATCTTCTGGTGCCGGTTGTATGAACCCTTGGGGGCCACCTGGCTGTAGAAACATCGAATCCCCATTAAGACTTCAGCCATGTCCAGTGTTATTCACTTTTACATTACATTATCAGCAACATCCCCTGGTCTTCCTCACAAAATAAAGTCCGTTTGGAACACATGTAACGGTGTTGTGAAAGATTAATTGGACAGTTGTGCACACTCACTGCCCGACAAAAGTTTTTCCTGAGAATAATTTATGGGCTCTAAGAGGCATGTAAAACACTTTCGATTTAAAAGACAGGTTTTCTGGACGGCTGGCTAAAGAGTATGGAATGAAATATAGATGACCCCAGAAAACTGTGGTAAATTTCCCACTGTCCAAATCTATTTGTCTGCATTTATTTGATTAATTCTTTTTCTGTCTTTTCTGTTTCTACAACTTTCTTCATGTGCTTCTGTATTTGTTTTTTTTTAGTACATTTTCATTTTCTCTATCCTCTTCTCTCTTTTCTAGCTTCCTTACTTTCTCCTCCCACTTCTATTTCTCCTCTATGCAACATCACATTCATTTTCTCTCCCTTGTCCTCGTGTCACGATCATCTCCATTTCTACTTGGCTTTTCTTTCTCTCTGTCAAACTTTCATATGTACTCCATGACTCCATTTGACCTGTATGGGACCTTTACGCCCGACTGAAGAAGACTGAATATCTGAGCAGCATCTCAACCACTTCCTTCTTTTCTTTCTCTCCTTCTGCATCAGTGACTTTTCCCTCTTTTTCTGCATCCACTGCGGTGGTGTTTGCCCTCTAATTGGCCTTTTTATGTATAGTATGCCCTGTTATTCTGGTTAGCATCTAATTAGCATTTCCACTTGACCCCCCAGGTTAACTTGGGCTGCCTTGTTTTCAGATTTCTTTAATATATTTCTCACACCTCATTTATTTTCCTTCTTCCTTCACTTTTTTTCCATTTGCCTTTCCTTTTTCTTCTTTCCTATATCCCCCAGCTGCACCTTCTTCTGAAGTCTCCACCTATTCCTACCTTTTTGGTTACATCTCACATTTTCCTCCTCTGCTGGATTTTTTATCCTGTTGGTGTTTGGGGTATTCTCTGTTAGCCTGGGTTAGCCGTTCATTAGCATTGCTAACTGACCCTGTGCACTTTCTGACTCCCCAGCCTCGTTTACTCACTTGAAATATATGCAACGTTGTATTCAGATTAACCAAATTTCCTCTTAGTAAAACTATCTGTCTGTTTCCTTGTCTGAATGTTTTGTGTGTTTTCTTGAAAAATTGCACATAGTCCTCACAATAAAGGGATAACACGCATTTGGCATAATACTAACATAAAGTAATGGTTATGCATGACATCTGTGTACAGTGTGTCATATGACTTATCCCATCCCAATATTGCTGCATGTGCATGTGTGCATCAGTGCATTTGCCTATGTTGCATTGCAGAAATGTGTCTAATAGATTTCTGTTGTAAGATTCACCCTTTCTTTCTCTACAACTATAAATGTGTTCATTGTCATACTGCCTGAATGCACACAAGGAGCACGGATATGCTATGAGAACTGATAAAAATTCAACTTGCTAAACTTCCCCCCTGGTTTATTTGATGTTTCTATCAACTTGTTGACTCATATAAACTGTTACATTAAGTTAACCATCTAACAATAGCGTTTTAATGCTCCATTAAAAACTCTGCATGTCAAGATTCACTGTCTCAATGCACTGGGTCAATGTAGCCAATCAGAAGTCTGTAATGGAAATTGCAGCCTTACAGGCAAGCAACTGCTGTGCTAGGAGCATCTGATGGCTGCTGTATTAATCATAGATGTAAAATAACTGTTATTTTATTTCATATTTTAGGCTGATGTGATAACTGTCCAAAAATTGTGCTGATTGCAGCTGTGTCCCGAATGTGACAATTTAGCCTTTACTATGATTTCTGCTGTACAATTACAAAAAAACATTGTCTTGTTCACTTTTAAGACACTTCAGACAATCAGTATTTTACAATTCACTCTCACAAGAAATTTCTAAACTTCTAAACTAACACATAGCAAAAGTCAGAATAATTTCCTTTGGAAATAATGACACAACTGATTAAAGCAACATCAATATTTGTGTATTTCTTCTGAAAACAGCCCAGTGGTTCTGTGTCCACACCATTATTTATTCTGATGTTTGCTTGTTAAAAAGTCTCAGGATTTAAAGCCTTGGACAATCAGACCAAGTAATCCTCGTGCTTTCCATTTCACCTGCCCGTGGCTCTGATCTTAGTTTTGTAGTCCCAAAAGTTCCATCTTATCTTTTCATTCTCATTGTTATAATCAGTAAATTACAGTATAGTTTATGTACTGAAGCAACCCAAAGTACAGATTTGAGCATTGTAATTTATGTATTGTAAGCAACACTTTGTGTAAGTTTTCAATCTGAAGTGAGAAAATGACACACCATAAAATATTTACACACACAAACAAAAAAAATCAAATAAATGTGTGTTCTAGTCAAGCATAACCCACAGTATATGCAGTATGCAAATGGTTTATAGATGAATGGGAGGATGGATGGAGTGACACAGAGAATTAGAAAATGTGAAAGAAAGAAACGCAGGTGATGGTGGCAAGCCAGTGTGCATGTTAACAAAGACAGAGGAAGATCTGTTTGTCTCCTTACTGAAAAATAACAATTCATATGGATTTTAGATATCCAAAATCTGGGTGCATCGTATTTATTTTGGCTTCAAGGGTTTGGGAGGATTAAGTACACCACCAGATTTAATACATAATTCTGACCTTTTACACTGCCCTGAGGGATAAGTAAAAGTTAGTGGCCTTCACAATCATTGCAATCAGTGTGTAACTTGCATTTTTTGGTGAATGCTAATCTCTATTTTATTTTGTCGACTGACATTGAAAGTTAATAAAAAAACATTTTGATTCAGTTTTCCTTCTTATTCGATTTGCTGAAATCCCTTTCACCTCGAGACATTTTCCTTCTCTATGTACAAGTGAGCATCTAACTCTACCTAACCATGTACATCTGCTCTTACAGAGGAATTTCTACCTGCATATCAACTACAAGGACACTTTACAGTCACACAAGGGCTGTCCATTTGACTATCTCAGAAAAAGTCTATTCAGTTGCACGATTTAAAGATGCTAAATGCAGTATTTTAATCATCAACACATGCAGTTGCTCAAGTACTAACTGTCAAAATGACACACTGGTCCTAAAGATGATTGGTAGCCTCTATCTCATGCTAGTGGTTATGGCCATTGCTGGCATCTTTGCACTTATTTTAAGAGTTGCCAACAGTTGTTGCCTCTGTTCACCATCTGCTATACCCAGACACTATGAAAGTTTCAGTAGAGCTTCCTGTGGAGGAACAGCCCTCCTGTTTGTGCCACACAGCAACTCTACAATAGATACGAATTTGGCAGAGTGGCTCCCAGTGCACTACAGAGTCTGATAGAGGCTACCAACTGTCTTTGTCTATGGGTTACGGAAATGACATTGAGGATACAAAATGTCTATGCTGATGATTTATTGTGGTTAGAATACTATATATAGCACCTTTAAGCCGTTTCTCTGCCCTAACATTGAGTCTATTGCTTACCTGCGCTTGAAGGTGAGGACGACGCCGAGGAGAATGATGATGAACATGAGGATCCCTGCGATCACACCGGCCATTTTCACTGTGCTGTCCACCTGCTTCTCTGGCTCCATGGCATCTGAGTCCTGGGTGGATGCACCTACAAACACACACACACACACACACACAAACAGGTATGCACATAGTCACATAGGTAGGCAACCACATACAAATAGACACATATAGTCACACGCTGAAATGATCACATATGTGGATGCACATACACACAAGTACTGATGCACAGATATAGTCAGACACTCATGCAAACATACACTTTTCACATACAGTACCGATATTCTTAAACACAGAAGATGGTTTGGTAGCCATCTTTCATAAGGACACACTCACTTACATACACACACAAAACATGTTAGTCATAAACAAAATCATACTGGACACACTTGATCCCAAGGTGAAGATACTCTAAACACTTCATCCATATGCAAAGAGTGAAACACAACTCATAAACAACATGCGGGGGGGTGGGGGATATCATCAGTATTTGAGGCCAAGCAATAAAATAACAAACAAACAAACTGTTACAGCGAAATATAGTCATGTGGATACATGAACAAAAATCTTGTAGCCAAAAAAAGTTGGCAGTTTAAATTCCAGAAAGTTTAACTGCATCACAAAGTTACTAAACAATATGAAGGAAATTAATGTATTCTAAATATAGAAGAGGTACCGAGAGAAAGAAGCGCGCCAACCATTTCAAAGCTACAAGGTTTTGTTACAACACCTGACTTTGTTCCAGTTAAAACACTGAAACTCACCCAAGGACAAACAATGCACAAATGTTGAAGTCATACAGAGACATGCAGGACTGGCTCCATTTTACTGTTACACACAAGGATTAAATATGCTGGCAAACAAATGAACATACACAGAGTGACTGAGGAGGGTGACTGCAAGGTTGGTGTGAAGTGTGGATGTTACAGGAGGGCAAAACATATTCATGCAGGTATAAGCACTGTGATCACTGTATGGTTTAATGTAGAGCCCAGGGGGGTGACCATCATCAGACTGAATGAGAGAGGGTCCCAGTCAGTGAATAAGAAGAAAGACAGAGTAAACATGGAGTTTCACCCCTGACTGCAGAGAGGAGATGTACTGTGCTACCTGCTTGTTGCTTACACTATGTGTATTGTATTGCTCATTTAAAACAGCTCATTTTTGTTTTTATGGAATTCAAATGTGTATCACTGATATTTAGTGTTTTGTTTGACTTTGGATTTTGTGTTAAATATTTGTTGTAAAATAGCGGTTGGACATAAATATGTTAAGTTAATTATTCTTTAATTTATCAAAGCTTAAAGAGGGGCTTCACTGACTTTCAACTAGCTTCATGTGGTTCTAGTTTGCACATATTGTATATTCAAATATCTCCTCCATATGATGTCATCTGGAGGTGTTTTTCAATTTAGATGATGTCATCTGGTTGCTTATACTAGGGAAGTTTTGGTCTTGGATTGACCTGTTGCTCAAGAACACCTCCCGATGACATCATCTGAATTCCAGATAATGGAAAAACACCTCTGAAGGATGTCATCTGGAGATGTAGAAGCAGAGAACTTAGCTTATTACCAAACTCACCACATCACAAACATCAAAATGCAGTTACAGTACAGTTTATGCTGTAGTGCAAAAATGATGTCTCCATAAAGTTTATGAAAAAAAGACATATTCTGGGAAGCAAGAGCAACAATACATTAAATAGAGAGGTAAGATTAAAAAGTTAAACATTGTAAAGAAGTTACAGGCAGTAGCTTGAGTAAAGAATGGAGCAGCTTAGTTTTTCTTGTTCCATTTAAATGGAACAAGAAAAACTAAGCTGCAGGTAGTAGTAGTAATGGTAGTCGCAGGTAGTTTCTATTGAAAAGGCCCACTGCTTTTTGCTGCAGACATGGTTCTCACAGTGACCCTGCACAAGAATATACTAAATGTGTATCTTTAACAGGTCTAAAGTCGAGTCGCTGACAAGACTTTACATCACAAAAAGTAATTTCCCTAATGTTAAACCATACAAGTCAGTGCCACACAAGCTTCTAACTTATCAATTAAATTCAGTTTATTTATAAAGAACCAAATCTCAAAAGTCATCTCAAGGCACTTTACAGTGTAAAGTTTAAGACCTTACAGAATATAACTATATATAGAATTATGCAGAAAACCCAACAATCCCACTTGCAGAACACTGGGCGACAGTAGAGAGAAAAAACTCCCTTTAACAGAAGAAACCTCCAGCAGAAACAGGCTCAGGGTGGGCGGCCATCTGCCTCGACCGGTTGGGGTGAATTAGTAGATGATTTTATTGTGTGCGACTTAAAAAAGAGCAAAACTTAATATGAGCTTTCTTCACAAATACTCTGTGGTCACTCAGTAAATATTACTGAATATTGTACCTGTGAACTTGAGGACCAGTTAATATTGACGTTGACATCACATTAAAAGCGTGTTGAGAGTTCCCCAAACACCACCTCGGGTCCAAGATACACTTTCAGCTCTTAGAGATACGCCACTGTAAGAAAAGCAAACTAACTAAACTATTAATAAAACTGCTGCCCTCTGTGGGAGGATGCATGCAAGCAGTCAAGGTCACATAACCCAAAGCAAGAAGCAGAACGAAGTAGAGAGGTCAGAGAAGCCAGAGATAAACAGATAAAAATCAAACAATGAAAATAAATACATTTTAAAATATACAGAGAGGTAAACAAGGCGGAGAAAGAAAAAGAAGTAAGTAAGAGATCAGTTGGAAATCTTTTCAAAGAAGAAAAGTAGGGAAAGATGTGTAGATGATAAAAAGTAAAAAGTGAGAAGAGTGGTAGAAGATGAAGTACATAATAAACTAACATAGCAGTAAATATAAAGAAAAGACTTAAAAGAGAAAGACAAGGAGCACTCCGAGCAGAGGACCTTGGGATCCTGCGCATGAATACACCGGTTCTCTCACAGACAAGCACCAGCAGCCTCTTGTTATAACCTTCATATGCAAAGACAGTCGATTAATAGAGTAACGTTGCTGTGTGGGAGTTCAGTTTAATCCCCTGTCTCTCTCATCTTCGCCCCCTTTGCAATAACAACACAAGTTGGCAATAGAATCCACTGAGCTAACGGCTTAAGCGCCTAACCTTGTCACGCTCTGTAATAGCTGCTGCAGTCCTCAATGGCTGCGGTGTTGAGATGTTTCCTTAAAAATCCTGAATGCTGTCAATGACAACACTTTCACAGTCTTTGTAACCCGATCACGGGCAGCATTCCCGTCCTGAAGCTGTTTCACCTTAGAAAAAAGTAACAATTTAGAAAATACATCTGTCACTCTCCATCCTACGCTTTAATGCAGAAGGAACTGTCTTTTCTCCCTGCATATTTGCAATGGAAATGAGACATCCAATAGACATTTTAATGATGGAGTTAAGAATTTTCAACACATAGTGGATATTCGTAGTGAATATCCAGTGGGTTATAAATGTTTTATAAAAACTATAAAGGGAATATAGATGGAAAAAAAGATTACTTTACTCACATAGCTGTTCAAGAGTAGCTGCAATATCTGAATGCTGATTATCCATGTATGCTAGAAGTTAAATATCAACTGATATATATCAGAAAAAGAGTCAGAGAAAGTTCACATTCAAATCAAAGGGACCATTGTGCTAAACACACCAGCTAGTCTTCTGCAAATATAGCCAAGGAATTTTTGGAGCTACAGGACTTCATTTGCAAGAACTTTCTACCGTGTAGTATTGTTGCATCCCAGCATTGCATAATAAGGTAAAGCAGCAGTCGGACACAGTACTGTGCATGAGTGGCCACTGGCAACAAAGCAGTTCTGAGGAAACACTAACTCTTTGTGCGGTGGGAGAAGTACTCTGATCTTCTACTTACTTTTCCAAATAAAAGCTGCATTAAAACTGAATTTAAAGTACAAGAGTCATTAGCACCAACATAGACCTAAAAACACCAAAAAGTTCTCATTATGTAGAATGTAACTAATAACTAAAGCTCTCAAATAAATGTAGTAAAAGCTCAAGTACAATATTTCCCTCTATATTGTGTTGGAGAAAAGCAACAGTCAATGTAAAAATACTCAAGTAAAGTTTTTCAAAGTTCTACTTAAGCAAAATATTTGAGTAAATGTACTTAGTTACTTCCCACCACTACAAAAGACAAACACTTAAGTGTAGTTTGTCAGATAGAAGCTAAATTAATTAATTGAATATCAGAGGAATTAAATTGGCTCCAAATTGCACTATATCATAAAAAATTAGCTGTATTATTTTTGTATTGAATCCTGGACCATTTTTTGAGATTCAAATCTAATCATATGAGAGGTAGAGATGCACACCTCTAAGTGTATCTAAAAAGTTGTAGTTTACTGTTTAATGGATTGCACATTTCGAGCTTCATTCAAAGACACAAAGTGGCTCAGACATTTTGATTCTGTCCCGTCTTCATGAGTAGACTGCACAGAAAAGAACAAAGAGTGTGGCACATAAAAGGAGGTGAGGAATGTGGTCAGAGAAACTTTTTTGGAACATGTAGGGTGTGATTATTTTCATATCTGCGCACACCTGAGCAATTGCTGCAGAAAAGCAAAGTGGTTCTCCACTCCATTCTGTTTCAGAGTGTTAACCCTTATTCAGACGTCAGGAACAAAAAGTGATCGTGCTCTGCAGCCCGTCTGCACAGCACTTTAAAAATACACTTGCTTTAAGTCGTCAGAGGTACCTGATCCTCACAAACAGAAATTATTTTTAGAATGATGGCGCAGGGTAGTGGATGTGAATCCTGGTATTATTAGGTGCACCTACAAAAAGGCAAAATCAATACCCAGAAAAATTGCCTGAAGGTGATAAAATGTCAACATGTTGTAGCTGTATTTAGTGAATTTCTTCTTGGAAGCATCTATTTTGTGTTCTCCCATCACTCCATTCTATTTATGTTTTAGAACTTTTTAATAGAATAGTTCTGTAAAGCTCACATAACAGAGAAATATAAAAATCTCATGTTAGAACTGAATTATCACGTGGACAGATTTTGAACATACTAACAACACAACACTTTTAAAGTGCCATCCTTTACCCACAAGTTATGTTTTTATCCTGCAATATGCTGTGCAATTACTACAAGAGCTTTACAACATTCGTACAATGCTCACATTCTTAACCAGATACAACCAAACCTTCTTATTTTAATTTAGTATTTCACACCTGTGGTGCAACCACTGGCCCCTCTGGTTGCTAAATATTGAACAGATTCTTTTTTTAAACAGTCTCCCCTGCATGAGATGCAGGGGAGTCGGGAGCCTGCTGTTTTTTGTCCCATTAACACTCAGAGAATAATCCAGGAAGGACACTTTTCTGACAGCCTGTGGCCATGTAATCAGCAGACTTGTACAGGAGCGTGAATTTCAGCTTGTCTGTGTCTATCAAACACATTACACTTATGAGAGCCTCGAGCGATCATACAAGAGACGAGTTCACACATTTCCCCGTCTGTGCCCTGGTAATCACCCCACAGGTGTATTAAACCTCAATTTCTCCCCTGAGGGATCCATAATGTGCATCACCTGACACATTACAGTGCGACCCCATTTGTTCACACTTCACCGGCCCACGTGCTGATTGGGTTCAACAGTTCATGATGTAACAGTGGAGTGCCCCATCTGACAACGGGTTCAGCTCCATTTAACACTAGTAGGATTGGCCAGCACGGGAGCCAATCAGGCAAACTCTGGCGGGGCTCTGACCGAGGCAGATGTGAAGCGATCTAATGAGACTGTCTCCGTTACAAGAGGGTACATTTTTAGATGTAATAAACTGGCACAGAATGAAATAGGATTGATTGACAACTGGTGCAAACACAATATGGAGTACACTGTGGCCTCATTTATTATTGTATTGTCACTGTCAGCTAACAGGTGGCCTGTAAGTACGTACAACTCATGGATCCATCTTGCTGTCTTGTCACCAGTACTGGCAGGTGGCGTGGGTATTATTTTCTTGGCACGTATCAGCCCTAAAAATATAGTTGGAGCAGAAGAGGGGCCTCATATTAAAACTACATATTTGGCAAGGTGAATCTTCCCATAGGCGCTTATATACACACTATATTGGGAGACTGTAGGATGAATTTGTTATTGTTAAATGAACATTATTCTGTCCATGAATCAGCGTTCTTGCTGAACTCATCTGTACATGTCATGTAGAAAAGTTTAGTAGAGGAGGGCACACAGGGGTGGCGTGGTGAGGGATAGATGAAGGTATTAAGTTCTTTCTATTTCCTGTAAAATCCTCCACAGTGAGATAGATGAAATATTAAGTATATCAGTATAACTGCTCTGGCTGTCTCTGTAGACACTAGAATTTACAACCACTTGGCCGTCACATTAATAGGCTGTACTGCTGTATCAGGAGAATACTGTAGGCACGGACGACGTCACAGTTACTGGTAACTACAGAGAATAAAAACATCCTCTAGTTTATGAATATATAAAACTGCACAATACATGGTTACAGATATTAACAAGAAATATGCAAAAAAAAAAAGCATAAATTACAACTTTGAATTGAGCTTTCAATGTAAAAACATAGACTAGATGTATATAAAGTAGATCAAATCACCACTAAGTAAATCATAATGGAGTAGAATGATCTTTATACTATAATTACACTCTACAGCGCTATAGAGTACTAAAAAAATCACATACTCATAGTAATTATGTTCAGTAAACCCAGAATATAAAGTTAAGAGAAAGTGTTGTCTGATAAAAAAATGTTCAATTACCTCAGATTTTCACATATGTGGAAAAGTTTCAATATTAATGTGGAATAGAAAAATGATTAACGCATTAAAGGAGGCTTCCTCAATGTTTGCTGTTATAACAGTGACAACAGTGGCCTGCTGATGATACTGATTGCACCCAAAATGCATTAATCTCCAAGAACTTCCTGCATTCCTGAATACACACGAGCTCGGTGACTCTGAATGTTTTCAATTGTGTAATATTCTTTTCATTTAAGCAAGTCTCTGCTTTTTGTATTTCCTTTACTTGCAGAGCATGATCAAATTATCAGGAAGGAATTATGGGTAAAACCAGAGATATTAAAAATATAATCTCATCCAAATGGAGAGAAGATTGATTCTTCTAGCTACCAGCGCACTGCAGCAGCCCTGAATGGCATATTAAATACTGCTTTTCTCCGTGTGTATGCACGTTACAGGTACAGAGCATTGTTCGAGCGTGGTTGCAGCTGTGTGTGTGTGTGTGTGTGGACAAATCATTATTTCCTTCATTCTTTTTTGAGTTTGATGTCTGTCTGCTGTGTCCAAGTGTGTGTAGAAAATAAATGAATATGCTTCATTGATAAAGTATAGCCTACATTAGGACTTTACTGTTGCATTTGTGTGTGCGCATGTGCAAAGACATTTAAATAACTAAAGCATATGTACACATCTTCATGTTGCGTGTGTTGTTATTTCAGGCTATGTAAGCATCCATTTGCTGATGTGTGTGTGTATTCATGCGTGTGGGTCTTAGATTAGGGTTGATGTGAAGGTTTAGCTTTTAGGCATTGTTTGTCAGCAGCTGTGGGGTGCATCCTCCGTGGATTAGCGTTAGCATGGCTGAGTGTGTTTAACAGGATTACTAATCTGAATGATGCCGCAGCAGCAGTGCTCAGCATGTGTGTGTGCGCGTCTGCACATACATACTTAAATTTGCTTTTTCGCCTTTCTGATTGTGTGTGTGCTTGTGCTTATAACAACCTACCTGAGTGACACTGTTAATGTGTCACTGTCTAGATTTGTGAAGGTGTGTGTGTGTGTGTGTGTGCATGTGTGTTTGAATGTGCATGTGATCAGATGACGATGGATTAGCATCTCCTTAGTCTCCATAACAGTAAATAATAAAGCAACCCAAAATTACGCACACGGACACACACATACACACACCAGTTTCCATTAATGTTGACATTAATGTTAAGGTCAGCAGGACACGGTTTACTAAAGTACTTTAGAGCTTTTAAGAACTAAACCGACTTAAATGCTTTATCATCTGGTCTCTGCAGAGCTTTTTGGGGGGGTGTTAACACGGAAAACTGTGTGTGTTTGTGTATATATATACGGATATGCATTATCTTCCCTATGGAAATGCTGACCATCTGGAGAAGAAAAAAAAACTTTAATTTCCCAAATATGACAGAAGTTTTAACTATGGCAGTTAAGGTTGAGTCTTGTTATCAGTAGCAACTGAAGTTTGCCCATCTTCTTTCTGCTTTTGTTTTTTTACTCAGTGAGTGATTTTTATATATGATGCTCTCAAAACTCCATTTCCTCTTCTGGAATCAATGTGTACAAAACAGTAAAGCTTTTAGTAAAAAGGGTGTTTGATAACATGAGTGTTTATCTGTGTGTTTAATGGTTATGAGTGTTTGTGTGTGTGTGTGTGTGTGTGTGTGTTTAATGGTTATGTGTGTGCTTATTATACAATATGTACCATCCATCCTCTCTCCTTCTGACAGCTACATGACAGCTTCTATATCCCAGCTGTACCTATTTTCGAAAAACAATCCCAAAATGCAATGCAACATGTTGTGTGATGACCAAATCAATTATTGGGATACACGATAGTTTGATTCCCCCTTTGAAGGGAATTTGTTTCCGACAAGGCAGCAAAGCCGAGGGCCAAAGTGAAGCACGTGGCAGGTCACAGCTGCTGTAAGCTGACAGCCACAAAAGCACAAAGGCTGGTAGGAAGGTGAGGCCTTGAGGTTATATAAAAAAAAACAACCTAGAATCAAAAAAGGTAGCAAATCATTCTGAATGACGTCCAATAAATGTGCAGGCAAAAAAAATAAATTATAAAGCTAATGTCAGATTACACTAAAAACTAAATTATCTCAAAACTAATGCACAAACAACTCAAAACTGCTGCTTCAAGCCTTGTAAACTGTGCCAAACTTTAATACACAAAGGAAATGAAAAGCCACAGTCACAGCTGCAACAGTGAGAAACTCAAGCTGTATTATCTTGCTTTTTGTCAAAGTAAATGTCTATTTAAATCTATTTCCTGAGGAGTTTATGTTCTAAAGTTCTGAATGTTCTCTGATGGGCAGTGGTGCACCATGATGCTATTATTATTTGGTAGTTGTGGGTCAGGAAAAACATTATTTGCTGCAGTTTTAAATGGATGTTACTGTTGTAGCCTGAAATGCAGCAGTTTAATGTTGGGGTATATGACACTGTAACATTTGAGCACAGTGGAGCCAAGTAACCCAACAATCATATGCATTTATTTGAGGTAATAACATTAGCAGGACATTGAAAATTATTTAAGATCCTGAATGGATTAATAAGACCTGTGATCCATTGTCCATTACACAGTCGTGCACTAATAGACCTAATGCATTAGCCAATTAAGCCCAAATGTAAAATACTGAAAAGATGAGTAACTTTAATCTAGAACAAAGTCACACTGATCTTGGGTTCAAACACAGGTCTTCTAAACCCCAGTGTGAGTCAAGTGCACAATCAAACTCTGATTTGAGTTTTTACAAGGTCGTCTTCAGTAAAGTGAATGAAAGCTTCAAATGCTTTTGCCCACAGAGTTCTCTCATATCATATTGCTTTCTATTTACATTCCTCCTTCTGCTAACGCTGCTGCTGCATGTGACATCATACAGACAGTCACCGCAATTCTGCAAACCATACACCCTGATGTCTTTATTATCTCCGGGGACCTTCATCAAGTAAACCTCAATAGAACACTTCCCATATTTACCCAGTTTGTGAGTTGTCCTACCAGGTGGGAGAAGACACCGGACCTTCGGTTCAGCAGCAGCCTGCCACCATTAAAACTGTGAAGAGGTGGACAGAGGGGGCCAATGTGGCCCTGCAGGGATGCTTTGAAGTCACAGACTGGAAGATTCTCTGTGAGCCCCACAGTGAGGACACTGACGGACTGACAGACTGCATCACAGAATACATCAATTTCTGTGTGGACACCCGCTTACCCACGGAAACAATTCTTTGCTTTCTCAACAACAAGAACAGGCTTCACTCCACAAAGGCTGCAGGGCCGGATGGAGTCAGTCCCAGAGTGCTGAAAGCCTGTGCCCCCCAGGTATGTGGTGCTATCCCACACATTTTTAACTTTCTGTATGTCTGCATCGAGAGAGAGTTCCTCTTGGGTGGAAAAAGTCGCGCTTAGTTCCCGTGAATAAGAAGCCCTGTCCCAGTGTCTTAAATGACTACAGACTAGTGGCTCTGACTTCACATATCATGAAGGCTTTAGAGGGACTGATCCTGGAGTCCCTCCAACCTCTGGTCAAACCCTCACTTGACCCCTTCCAAATTACCTACCAGCCCCACATTGGAGTGGACGATGCAATCATCCATCTGCTCCACCTATGGGCTCAGTGAGGATTATGATTTCCTCTGAAGTTCTCTGATCACTCTGCATTTGTAGGATGTATTCAGGGTGGAGACATCACAGAGTACCAGAGAGAGGTGGACAGCTTTGTGGACTGGTGTGACCACAACCACCTCCAGCTCAACTTGAGCAAAACAAAGGAGCTTGTAGTGGACTGCAGGAAATCCGGGAGTCCTGTCACTCTCCCTCGCTATACAGGGGGGAGGAGGTGTAGTTTGTGTAAGAACACAAATACTTATAAATGAGTCTGTGGTGGCCAGTGTCATGTTCTTTGCTGCGGTCTGCTCGGACAGGACACTAACAGGCTGGATAAACTAATCTGGAGGGCTGGCTCTGTTCTGGGTGTGGAGCTGGACCCTCTACACATTGTAGCTGAGAGGAGGATGCTGTCCAAACTCCTCTCAGTGCTGGACAATTTATACAAAAAGACAATATATCCATCATTTTCTTGCTTTTTTCCATCCCTTCATTCCTGCGTCTTTCTTTCTCTTTATACTCAGACGCTGGTGACGACTTTATGACCTGGTCTTTATGATTTACACAGGGACAATTGAACATTTTCTCGCTGGGTTATGGAGCAGATGGAAAATTCATGGTGCAGTTGGAAGGATGAACTTAGCATAAGACAACAATTCGCCACAAGGTTTGTCTGACAATGAGCGAGGCGGGTACATCTGTCTGCATACACAATGCTAAAATGGAAGAGGGGGAAAAAACACCAAAGATCCTTGAGCTTGAGTCTGTCTCCACTGCTGGATCTGTAGTTCTTTTTTCTCTTACTTTCTTCAAGTCAGGTTCAGTCACTCTGTCTCTCTTGGTTTTTGATCCACTTCTCCCTCGAGTTTCTTTCTTTTCCTCTCTGGAATGTCTCTCCTTCTATATTTCTCTGCCAGCTGCAGTCAGTCGAACCCTGCATGCTCCCTGTACAGCTGACTGGTATTGTGCCCTTAAAATGTCACGTCACCTCCAGATACTCACCTACAAACAACCCGGAGGAGTTTTCTGTTTTTTTCTTTTTTCTTTTAACAGTCTGACTCAATCTGTTGCAAATTCAGACTGTAAAGTGACTCACTAGGCAGCAAGCAGGTGTGTGTGTGTGTGTGTGTGTGTGTGTGTTTGTGTGTATGTGAGGTAGTGTAGGTCAATGACAAGATAATTCAGATATGATTCCTCCAGTGCTTAACTTCTGCAGTTCAGTCACGAACTTTCACATCACAAACACACATAGCAAGCCACATGTTGCATCAGTATTGCACAGCGCCAGTCTGTTACAACACGACTCTGTACACCACTAATTATAATCGACATCGGGACTAATGGTAATGGGAATTGAAGGTGACATATAATACCAGTATAAGGCTAAAGTGCATGCAGTGCATACAAACACTGATAAGTTCCACTTATTGATACTGCACATGCTTTCTGCAGCACTCATTGCTACAATGACTTAGGAGACATTTCCTTTTAGGCAATCAAAACTGAAAAAAATGACCTGGTAACTAGCTGGCTAAGAGATAGTATAAGTGCATTCAGACTGCAGGCCCTGATCAGCCCTTTACTCATCTCACAGTCTGGATGATGCAACAGAAATGATTTTGTACCTTTGCTTCAGTCTCTGGATTCAACATTTATCATTCTGTGAGCTAGTTTGTTTTTTAACTGTCTCATTCCCACACGCTGATATTAATAATGTCAGTGAGTGTTCCATCATTAATTCTACAGTGTCCAGTCCAGTAAAGAACATAAAGTATACGTTTTGCTATTTAAACTGATTAGCCAAATCTGATTCGTGTGTTATGTAAAAGGAATGGGACAATTTAACATGCAGTGTAAGCTCAGTGTTAATCAAACTCATTTGCTTTTATTGCGTAACAGCTGAAATATGCATTTCTGAAGGATAGAAGCAGGACAGATGAACCAAGTGGGACTTCTGCCACCTGGCTAGTGCTGCACAGAGGGAGTGTGATATGAAACCAGGGCCGTGTTTATTTCACTTTCAAATTAATCTGTTCAAAAAGTGGACTGACTTCAAAAACAAGCCATGATGAACTAGTCATATTGACCAGACCATCAGCAGATCTTGTAGTTAACACTGTAATGCAACTATCTTTCAGATTTGGAAAAGTGTTTTGCCCACACTAACTTTTGGATGTCAGATTTGATGTAAGCAGACAAGAGATGAACAAATTCCACTGTCTGATTTCACAGTTTACACAGAATGCACTGAAAGTGACTTGACTGACTCACTACGTGAGCTTCAACCATTAACATTGTGTTTCAGTTGTGTGTTTAGACCATTGTAAGTGGGTTAAAGAGTGACTTAACTAGCTGCTTTCTGCTGGGAATGCCCATTATCATATGAAATGAAATTAATCTGGAGGAAAAATTTGTGGTCTCTAACCAACTTTCCTCAGACTAAAGAAGCTACTCGTAAGAGCAGTCAAATGTTCCAGCCTAACAAGAAAAAAGTCCAGTTGCCATGACTCAACTTCCAGATTACAAATTCATATCTTTACATTTGTTAATTAGTTAGATAATTATTTGTGATAACTAATAACAGTAACATATATGGTCAACTAAAAACAATAAATTAATTTCTTCTTTATTTATTATATATTAAGGCTAATATCTCATTGGAAATGACCTTTTGTGAAGGTAAAAAGTTACTTTCAAATGTTCAGCATTGAAATTAAATGCTGTTTTGTACCTAGAGATTTCCTGTATTCTTCTGCATTGAGTTAAGCATGCTCTACATGAACACAATCTGTATTTATTCAATTTAGGATTTCACTAGTGTCCACAGCTGTGCATGATATGCATAATTTCTTGTGCTGGGCCCTGCAACCTCAATTTCCCTCAGGACAATAAGCGTTATTGTGTTCATGGGAACTCATCTCATATTCTCAACAAAGGCAGGAGTTTATCATTATGCTTGCTTGCGACTGATTACCTGTTGTATCCCCATTGTTCAAGTCAACATTTTGATTGCTGAATTGCTTACTGACATTCACATTTTGCTGTCACGTCTCTGCATAGATAAATTAGATTCTTTAAAGGATTAGCACGGGCATGGTTTTTACATATTTCAATAAACAATGCTAAGCTTCTCTGTTTTTATTGAAAGTGGGTGACCGGATGTTAAAGAAGCTGGTGGTGCTAAGTAATCACCAGAAAATTAAACGTTTTTAATATCAAGCATCTCCTTCTTGGATCGAGGCCTTGCCGTGGCAGAAGGGCTTGCGTGGTCTAGTGACCCTCGGAGCTATGTTGTCGGGAGC